>JAABNX020000151.1:23430065-23450030 GCA_015163995.2 Mormyrus lacerda | reverse complement strand
CACTCCACCAGCCAGGACCAGTGTGTCACTCTCCGTCAACCAGGACCAGTGCGTCACTCTCCGTTGGCCGGGGCCGGTGTGTGACACTCCGTCAACCAGGGCTAGAACGTCACACTCCATCACCCAGGACCAGTGCGTCACACTCCGTCACCCAGGGCCAGTGCGTCACACTCCGTCAGCCGGGAGATCAGATTATACTCAGTATGGCACCTTTTCACAAGCTGCCCTACTTTGCAGCTATTTACAGTCATTTTACTGAAAAGAACCCAACACTACTATAAGGGCAAAGGCTCGATTAGTCCCCAGTACCTTGCAGAGAAGGTAAATGAGTGGCTACCCTGAAAAACTGTCTCTAGAAAATAAATTCATAAATGAGTGTATTGATGGAAAACAGAAGCAGCTGAGCTGAGTGAACAGCGTCGACGCAGGTGTGAGTTTACTGGGGCACGCCTGTTATGACCCGGTCTAAGGTCGAGACAAACCGTGATGTTGAACAGGATATGGAAGGGGGGAGGGAGTGAGGTAGGGAGGGATGATAGCGGGACTCGAGGAATACAGACGAGTACATTGTGGCTTTTTCTCCGATGCGTCTTCATGATTCGGGGAGATTCAAGAATTCCTGGGTGAACCTCGGGAATGGCAGCGGGCAAAATAATAAACAAAACCAGTGCCCTAACTGCGTGAAGCATTACTAAGTGCCCCTGCTAAGGCAGGGTTGCCCATCTCTCAGCCTAGAGGACCAGAATCCGACGCAGTTTGCCGATTTCCCTGCCCAAACACATCTCAATCAGCTACCAGATTTCCTAAGTGTGTTTGAGCAGGGAAATCTGCAGTCTACGTGAGATCCTGGCCCACCGGGAGCGGAATTTGGGATTCCTGCCCTAAGCCAAAAGACAGACGGCTTATCTGAAATATTTACATGCCATTTCCAAGAAGCAACCAAGTCAAAATCGAGATCCAAAAAGAGGTAACCAGTAAAGTCAAAGTACAAAGGATATCAAACCACAATCAATCCAGCAGTTAAACAGACAAGAGCAGCAAAAGCTCCCGGACGGAGCCTGATGCTATTCTGCAGGAGAATGATGAGCACGAAAAAGAAACAAAGCGATTACACACGTTTTTCCAATTTTGGCGCAATTTACACATGGAGACACGGCAAACCTGCAAGCAGAATACCAGGAACACAGGATCTGAAACGGAAATCATAGACAGACACAGACATGCAGACTGTAACACAGCAGCATGTGGATGTATGCTATAGACCAGTGTTTCCCAATCCGGTCCGCAGGAACCCACAGCCAGTCCACGATTTTGCTCCCTCAGAGCTCCCTGCCAGTCCATGTTTTTGCAGACTGTGGGTCCCCAGTGGCCGGATTAGGAAACACTGCTGCAGACATCGTCGCAGGCTGGACATCAGGGTCCAGCTGATGGTCTGTGAGCTGAGGGTTGGGCCGGCTGAGAGAAAGCAGAAGGAAAAGCAGAAAATAAGGGGCTTACCGTCTTATCTTTAGGTCACAGATTCACAGATGTGGCCCGACACAGGTCACACTCCAAAAAACGGCTTGCGGACCATGTAAAATGCCCCCAAAGAGGCTGTCGGGTCAGCGAGGCACTGGGGCGCTCCGGCTTGATAAGTCTCTCATTGAATGAAGTTTAACTGGCCTGGATTTACTCCTTTTTCATTACAGATAGCAAACTGCACCTAGCCTTGACAGGAAGCTGATGAGGTGTTAGCTAAGTTTACACGACCGAATCCATCTTTTCTGGCGTGCTAATATCAGAGAATGAGGTTCAGGTCCATTCAGATACAAGTAGCAATAAACAATCTTCATACAGGAAAACAAATAGCATAGCAAGATTTAGATCTACCAGCAAAGGTAAAAGCAACCTGTAATGAGTTTTTCATTGATAAATTACACAGGACAGGTAGCCACAAAGGCACAGGATATTAGGGCAAACAGTTATGTTTGTGTAATTATGACTCTATTATTTTGCTTTTGTTGTGTTTACTGAGTGAGACGGCGGTTTGAATCCTACCTCAGTCTGTCTGTATCGACTTTGCATGGGTTTGAGGGTTTGCATGTTCTCCCTGTATCCTTCTGGGTGTTTTTCTGAGTTCTCCAGTTTCCCATAGCTGTGTAAAATCATCTTATGGTTAGTTTCAGTTGCCAGACTCACTGCAGAGGCTTTAGACCCTCTGTGGCCCAACATATAATAAGCAGATAGAAAAAATGGATGGAGGGATGTATTAATCTTTGTACAACACATAAGATATTAAATGGCTCAATGCTTCTTAATTTAAAACTGCTATGTATGGCTTGATGATGTCAGAGGTGTCCAGGTTAACACAGCTGGTTCGTAGTATGGAATCAGGTTGAATTGGTCAAGGTTCGTCATGCTGAGGACAGTAATGGAAAAACAATCCTCCGTGTTGCGCCGATGTCACTGGAAAAACATTATCAGCGCATGATGAAATCCTCCTTTTCAAGCCCGTGTTTATTTTGTCTTGATAATATGGTTCTCGGGGTCTTTTATGTATTTAACGGTCAGGCAAACTTCATAAATATTTTATCATAATAATGGAGAATACACTCTTGCTGAGAAAAGCAGAGAAACCATTAGAACATAGTGTATTTTTCCTAGAAAACAGAATCTGTTGGGGGAAAATAAATGCCAGTGCATTAAGCCGTAATGCGTTTTGCATAACGTGTATATGAATATACAAATAAATCCCTTCAAAGACAATTGTTTTTCTGCTCTACCAAGCCCGTTCTGCAGGAAACAAAGTGCATTTAGGATCAGGTGGAAATAAGCCCCCCCCCCCCAATGATGGAGCAGAGCCTGGATACAGATATGGCCTTTAATGGGAATGGCGGATAATATGAGCCCCCCCGCAAAAGAGACAGCAGGAGCCGTTTTATCACAATGGGGTGCCCGTGAAATGGACAGGCGGCACCCAATCCGAGAGGGGGGGCACTGGCAGACTTGCATTGCTCTGCGTGGCATCCTTTTAGCCGGTGATTAGCATTCTGAGCTGAGCCGGTTCTGGCCAGTCGGATCCCAGGTCTTAGTTCTGGTGCTGAAACAGGCTGTCTGGCCACTGCGGGGAGCAGAGGACCAGCTTCCGCCGAGGCGTCTGATCTGAGACATACGTGTCTGCTTAAGCAGCATTACCGTTCCACGTCCGGCTCAGCCTGAGCTACCGAAACGGTCTTACGTGAGAAATCTGTCAGGCTTCATGTTCGGGAAGAGAGTTCCGGATTGCTGAAGGCTTCAAACAAACAAACAAAGGAACAAACAAACGCTAAAACCATTGTGAGCAGTTTTATTGTTAAAATATTTCCACTGAACCCCCCCCCAACACCCGAATAGTAGAACACGTTACACACACTCACAGAGCACAATACGGGCTGCCAGCGTCTTTCTGTGAGAACGACGGCAGGACAGGAGGTTTCACAAGCGTGTGGTTTGACTGTTTACTGAGATGTCGCCGTCCACACGCCTCGGCATGGAGATAACGCAAGGCTGGGGCCAGCTCTCACAAAAGGGAGAGAGGCTGTGTGTCCCCATAACTGCCTCCTAGTCATCATACTGACAGCCTGACCAGACTGTGGTCGCTGCTATCTCTCCTTGTGGGTCTGGGTCTGCTTCTGGACCACAGTGAAGTCTGAACTGAAACAGTAAGTGTTGTAACGGCCAAATATTTTTTCATAAGGAACGCTGCTCCTGTGGATTTGTTAAAGTCACTTTCCTCAACTTCTTATTCTCATTTTAAGAGTATTGATTTGTCCTTTCTCAATAAAAAGAAAAAACATCATAATGAAAGGCAAATACCGTCATAATTAAAAAGCGTATTGCACTGTACCCGAGTAAAGATTTGCTTGTTTTAGCGAATTGCATTGTACACGTAATTACACTACAAGTAGTCATATTTAATATTTATTCGCGTGATAACTGAAATTTTCATATTTATGTGGGTAGATTTATGTGATAGTAAATCTGCCCAAAGGCTTTCTGTCCGCGAAGAGTGGGAATTTTCATTCCCAGCCAATTCCAGTCCATTACCTATAGTCATTCATCACTCTGACTTATCTGCGATACTCAACTATCATCACAGTCTATAAGGTACTGTTTAAATGTGCCCAGTATGTAAAACTAATCTTGTATCTTGTTGCTGTGTTATTTTGGTAATTTATTGACTAATATTTTTCTTTGGTTTAACTAACTTTTTCTTCAGCGGCATTCATGATACTGGACGTGATAAGCTAAGCAGAAAGGCTATAAGCTTGGGCAAACAGAGCCGAACGCGGGCTGGTCGAGTCCCGTAGCTGCGCTTCGCGGTCGCGCAGCGTGTGAGATTAGCGCGAAACCCCGGGATCACGTCAGCTTTCAGAGTAAATAAGCACCGCGTTTTTATGCATTACCCGATACGGTGTGCTGTATTAATCAACCTAGTTTGACACCTTCTCAAATGTACAGTTTACAGAAATTATAAAAATCAAAACATTATACTTAAGAAATCAATTGCATATAAAAAATGAAATAAATACCCATTTTCCATAAACGCTGCAGTTTCTGGGAAGCACAGGGCTTTAGGCATCACAGGACCAGCCTATGGTTTACAGGGGTGCCTGAGGGCGCATAACCCCCTCAAATGAATAATATGCACCCTCAGGTGGAGGGCAATCAGTCCACGGCTGCAACAGGGTCTCTCGCTAATTTTGGATGCACCCTTGTGTTCTGGACCCGGCACTGCATGGACATGGGGGGTTGGGGGTGCCTGTGTACCTGCCCCTTTGAATACCTGAAAATGCCCCCCGTTTTCAGTTCACTGACAAAATTTGGTTGCAGGATGCCAAATCGGTGACTGTAACCAGGTCGAATTTCATTTTGGTTTGCTAAGGGGAGACCCGTCATCAAAACTAGTATTTGTAAGCATGCACACACCTGTGTGAACTGACAATAAAGGAATTTGACTTGACGTAATTTTGCTAATTTATTACTTTTTGTAATAAGGTCACCCTGGACCTAATATAGAACATAAGACAGAATCTGATATTAAAAGCTGGTACGCAGTTTATAACTTAAATAAACCTGTAACAGTGAGCAGTCTGTCAGTAACATAATTCTCAACCTTATATAATAGATAATACAGTTTTCAGAAGGAAAGTCACAATTGCTGACTGTCAGATCAAACAATATACAAATAAAATAAACACAGGTACAAAGCAAGAAGGGAGGAAGCTCTAGAAACAGTGTAACAGAAGGAGGGCTTGCTTTAGTGTAGACTGTTCTCAGGGGATATTGATGCATAATAAAGTTCTGGCAGAGAAATGATGAGCACATGAAATCTATCTATAACTATAAATGTAACTCCTGATATGTAACATTTAACTAAAAGTGTGCATATATAATTCCAAGTTTGTAAATGATGTGTAAATGATACAGCTAACACCAGTGCATTTGTGTAAACAGAATTCTAAATATGTAAACAGAATTCTAAACGTGTGAACAGAATGTTAAATGTGTAAACAGTTATACTCTAGGTGTATTAAATGACCTCTAAGTGTGTGAACAATTTAAGAGGATGTCTGCTATGTAAATTTGTGACAATAACAAGAGATGGTGATTTAGTAGGCATGAGAAATGTTTTTATAACACGGCAGACAGGATGATTAGGAAGACCATAAATTAATTATAATGCATTCCCGCGTTCTTCCTAACACTGAACTGTTTTTTCCTTTTAGGCTGTTACCATGGCATCACTGCTGACCAAAGTTATCGGGATACTGTTAGCGTTTGTTATTGATCCTGAAAACGGTAAGCAAAGCGTTTCCCTCGGCAGGCTGCAGCAAAGTTAACGTTTTGAAATGACCAGCACCGGTTACGAAATTAGGATGGCAACTTTTTTTTAGAACGATACCTCAGGGAAAAAGAACAATGTTTCCCAAGACCTGCCACTCAGCGCATGATTGACAGCTGACTTCCCTCATCCGGAGGCCCCTGTGATTGGTTATTCTGCACGTGCGCCGTCTTGCTGTTAGCATGCCGTTGGGGTGCATTATCTGGTTAAAGGCCTTTGGCGTGTCGTGTCAGGAGAGGGAAGGAGCTGGTGAAACAGGGGGGTGCAGCCCTGGGGAGCTATTTTTAAAAAATGAAACTGCCTTTAGCTTTATGATTCCAGGCGAGTCGCTTAGTTAAGAAAATGAACCAAGAAAAGAAGAGAGAGAAAGTGAAGAGCGCAGCTGCTTCTGATGCTATTTCTGAGATATGGAAGCCTGGAGCAGCCATGTTGTACTCCATCTGTTCTTCCATCACTGTGCTTAGAAGAAGCTCCATTGTAAAGGTGTTTACTTTTTTATACCCGGGTTATTTAAATCAATTCACTCTGCAACATACTGGCATGGAGAGCCAGCTTTGGGTGAGCAGCACAGGAAATGGACGGATAGGCCCTAGAGGACGACTTGTGACCGGGGGACCACAAAGTTGACCAGTCAGACAAACGATTTGCGATAAATCACTGGAAATAAAGAAACGTCGGATAAATATCAAATAATCCATCCATCGCCACTTAATCACATCTAGGGTTGTGGGGGGGCTGGAGTCTATCCCAGGAATAATGGGTCCAGGCAGGAACCAACCCAGGGTGGGCACCAACACTCACAGGGCCAACTTAGAGTTGCCAATTAACCTACCACACACAGAAACCCACGCAAACGCCACACAGAAAGACCCTATACCCAACCCCAGGATCAAACCCAGGACCTTCTTCTATGAGGTCACCACTGTGTCACCACAGCACCTATAACAAGTAATATATATAATTATTTAAAAAGGAAGTAATTTTGAAGGCTCGTCTTTAATTTGTTTAAAATGATGCATTGATATTGGGGTAAATAGTCTCCCGGTTTTCCCAATTTATATTGGAAACCTATAGTTTCAAAGTACAGAAATGCTATTCATTCATGAGCATCAGAGGAGCAGTTCATCCTCCAGCCACTAGGTGGATCACTAACTTTAATGGTCTCCTTGTCTGTCACGCCTCTGTAGCTGTGAGGTCCTCCCCCTGCGCTCAGGTCCGGGTTCCAGCAAACACTGTGCATCTGGGGTCCTCCATCTCTGCCACCTGCATCATGAGCGACGACTGCCCCCTGGCACAAGGCCAGGATGTGCAGGTCGAGTGGCGCCTCAATGGGCGACACCTTCCTGCGAGACGGCCAGCCAATCAGAGCGCGAGGAGCTACGACGTGGTCGTGGCCAGCTTCACGGACACCCGGGGGGACCTAACATGCTGTGTCCGCACTGAGACAGAGTGTCAGGAGGTGGCGGGGGTGAAAGTTCAAGCAGGATGTAAGTGCATCATTCCAGATGATCATTTACAACTATGGCAACATTTACATTCACCATGAGAGTAATCAATACTTTGCTTGTTTTATTATCGTTGTTTGTTAATATCAACTGTAAGAATATTCTCACTGATCATTTGTTTAGCCGGAACCCATGTTGAGGTTCTCGTTTCCATACCGACTGATGCTAAACTGTCCTGGGTCCGAGGCCTAGATCAGCCTGTGTGACAAAGCTCACTTAGGGCTGATACATTTGTCCTGCCCCCCCCCCCCCCCATACACACACACTGACTCCAAATAAACTTCACTGTACAGCTGAATGGGAAGTATGTGCCAGTTTTCCTGCACACAGTTTATCAAAGTCCAGGGAAATTCTGGGCACTGATTGTCTCTCTATTTCCAATATGTCTTAAGGTTTTTTTTTTCCTGTCACCTGTGCCCTCCTGCAATTCCTTTGCACACCCCACAGTTTGAATACCTCTGATCTACGTCTTTCATTCTCCAGACCTGCCATCGCCCCCCCGCAACCTGAGCTGCGTCACCAACCTTACCAGGCCATGCACCCTCACCTGCGAGTGGACACCGGGGCCAGATAGCCTGCTGCCCACGGCCTACACCCTACACACAGAAATAAGGTGACACCCCCCCCTCCCAGCAGCCGCTGCGAGTGCATCGTCAGATGCTACTGTGCGTCTCCAGTCTTCTGGAAGCTTCCGCTGTCATTCTCAGGCAGCACAGGACAGAGAGGAAGACCTACACTTTGCCTGAGGGGGTGCACACCTACACCATCCCGCGCGTCGACTTCACTCTCTTCTGTGAGATGCGCATATCTGTCATGGCCACGAACGCCCTGGGCCAGACCTCATCCGAGCCGCTGCTCCTGGACCCCATGGAGAACGGTAGGGGCCGGCACCGCCGTCTCCGCACGAACCGTCCCAGCGCTACTTTATGCCTCACCTTGGCAGCCTGAGGGATTTTTATACGTCCCCATAAAGTACAGACACAGGTGGTCTTTTTACTGCCCCTTTAATGGGAGCTGGTGGTCTACCTCAATAACAGGCCGTATATTCGATTTATTTTCTCAAGGAACATCAAAGGAACATAAAACATCACACTGTGTCTGTACAGTAGGCACCTTACAGATTGAATTTTTAAGTAAAGATTAAGTAAATATAGTATTTTAACTAAGCTGTTTTTTAAAGCCCTTTAACGGTGTGACTTAAATGATCTACCCTTTTTTGAAAAAATTCAGCTCTTTCCTCCTCAGATGTCTTTTTGTTGTTTTGTCACCACCATGACCCACTTGGGATTTGAACCCACAGCCTCTGACGTCTTTGCCGCACTGCACCCGGCCACCTCTCTCATGTGCTGGAGCATTTTAAGTTCAGAGAGAATAGCTAACAGTAGCTTCACACAGCCTAAGTCCCATCAGAGCCCTGTGGGCCACTGCCGGCTTTAAGCGCCGTCTGTCGCTCCTCACCTTCCCCAGCCCAGTTTGACCCCCCTGAGGTGCTGCAAGTGTGGGCGGAGCCTCAGAGGGCCGGCTGCCTGAAGATGAGATGGAAGCTCTCCGATCACCAGGCGTGGGTGGTGAACGTGGCCGTAGACATAAGCCTGACAGCCAGGGACAGCCAGCGGTGGACCTCGGCAATGGTACGGTCCATAGAGCCGGGTCTGATATATCAACGTCCTGATCCAAATCAGCACAGAAACAGAAGAAACATCAGCAATAAGTAGGAACCGTTTGATCTGGTTTCCATCAAAAGCATTTCCAGGCTTTTTGTGCTTTAATCATGTTTAGTTTGCAGAACGATTTCTGTCTCTGGGAATCTGAGCCCATCGTCACACGCAAGCAGACAGGTCCGGGTCGTGCCACTGAAGAACAAAGGAACTGCAGCGGAAAGTCGACTCCCAGTCCGGGCACTTTCATTAACTGCCTTTGCGCGGTGTTCCGGCCATTTCTAGAAGCGCATGCAGAACCCGCTCGTCCCAGGGACGGTGGAGCAGTGCGGCCTTCTCCATGGCACAGAGTACCACGCCCAAGCGAGGGTGAGTTACCCCCCAGGGCCCTGGAGCGCTTGGAGCAAACCGCTGGCAGGCACCACCCCTGAGAAAGGTGAGCCCCCTCCCCCCAGCCACCACAGTCTCGCTTGCCCAGCATTCACCCCTTTTCTGAAGGACTTCTCGCCTCCTCCACGCCAGCTCCTACGGGTCGCCTCACCACGTGGCTGAAGGTGTTCGGGGGGCCTTCTGGGTTGCGCTCTGCGCTGCTCTTCTGGAAGGTGACTGGAGACTGAGAGCGCCGCACCAGTCATTCTACCTTCCGCCCTTTCCAGTTTGTCTGCTTGTCTCATGCTTTTCCACAAAGTGGCTCACAGTTTCCTCCTGTCTATACAGATGTATACATCACTGCAAGCATTTTACAGCTATGCCCCTCAATCTACTTCGGTTATAGGCCCTCAGTGAGACCCCTTAAAATGTAGCACAAAGCACACAGTGAAAATGCATGGAGTCTTCTAATATAATGCATAAATATTACATGTATCAATGGATAGTGACATTAAATGGCCTTTTTTACGAAGCCCCACCCCTCATCGTGCTTCTGCCCAATCACAGCCATCGGACCAGTTCCGAGCCAATGGCAGGAATGTTTCTTACCACGTCTTGCTGAAGTGGCCTCCGGACAGGCAGAGGAATGATGTGCTCTGCGACACGGTGCACGGCCACTGTGCTTTCAGCCTACCCCAGGGGGCAACGAGGGTGTGGATCACAGCCAGCAACTCTGCGGGAGAGTCTGTGCCCATGTTGGTGCCCGTATACCGGCACACAGGTACAGACAGGCCCCATCCGCTCTCTCTGCTGTCACCGGGGGCTCCTGTCATTCTATGTGTCTGCCCATGCAGACCCTAACGTGAGGAACTTGTATCCTGTTCCCTGTCCAGGCCTGGATCCCGTCTCCAGTCTCAGTACCTCTCCCACTGGGGACAACGGCCTCCTGGTCAGCTGGGTGGCCCCAAACTCTTCTGGTCCTGTTGGGTTTACAGTTGAATGGAGCTCACTTTCGGAGACAGAGCCCATCTTTCTCTCTTTCGGCGTGGCTGCAAAGAGCGAATCTAGTTTCCTCATCACAGGTCTGAGCGCCGCTGAGCCGGCTGCTGCACACGGACACCAGAGAATCATCTATGACCTTTGATAGCCTTTACTTTGTTTCTCCATAGATGAAATCGAGCCATACCGGCCCTACAAGATCTCAGTGTATTCCAGGTATGATGATGGAATAGGTGCCCCGCACACAGTGGAAGCCTACACCCTAGAGAAAGGTGGGTGTAAGGAACACATGGTGTCCAGAATGCTAAATACTGCAGTGATGAGATGGCTGTCCGTATTAGCCAAAGTAATTTCTATCCAAACACTTCCCGTTGTTTATTGCTGCTGAAGTTCTAACGCATTGCGTGACCGACTTTGTGACAAGCCTCCCCTCTAGTGGCCATCTCTGAGAACTGCAGGCCCAATATTTATCTGTCAGCGATCAAATTCTATGCCGCAATTCTGTTTGACTTTTTAAAAAGCAGAGTTAATTGTAATTTGATAAGGTCAGCCATATGTCAGATGTCATATTATAGTTAAATGTGAACTCAGGGTAGGCAGCTCTTAAGAGCGAAACTGGTTCTAAGACTTCAGGCATATCGCTAATTGAGACCCAGTGGGATGTCTGTTGGAAGGGTTCTGTGAGAGGGAACTAGGATATAGTGGGATCTGGGTTTGCATTCTGACCACGGTCGACTCATATCTCGACAGCGCCCTCCGAGGCCCCTCAGCTGCAGGCCACGGTGATCCGACACACGAGCGTCAAGCTGACCTGGGACGACATCCCGCTGGAGCACCGAAACGGGATCGTCAGTTATACCATATACTACTGGAATGAAGAGGACCAAGCAGAAGGTACTTAAACACATGATCTGTATGTTGGAAGCGTGGTAAAGATGGAATGGCTCCTCCCATTTCAAGGCTCACTTACTAATTGGCCACTCCCCGTTTTTTCAGCTGTGAGCATCAAGCCGAACAGCAGGAAGCTGATCCTGAAAGACCTCAAGCCGCTGTCCATGTACAAAGCCTTCATCCAGGCCAGCACAGATGGCGGGAGGCGCAACGGAACCATCCTGACCTTTAAAACCGAAGAAACAGGTTGATTTTTAACGGATAAAAACGACATTAAATAAGACCCCAACCTCTATCCAATTGTATCTAGGGATTAAGCCGGCAGAGCGCATTGAATTGCCCTTTGGTGGTTCGCTTGCAGATTTCTGGGACATCGCGATGAGCGCCTTTCTCATCGGCACTCTGCTCCTGCTGCCCATTTCCGCCACTTCCGCCATCTGCTTCAAGAAGCGCAAGAGGTGAGGCTGAGGCCGCCGCGTCACACGCCCCCAGAGCGCGTGGCCGTCTGCCCCATCTAATGGTTCATGCTGTCGAGGCATTTACACCACGCTACAGGGGCCCAGTATACGGGTGGGTGCTTAGGAACGTCGTTGGATCGGTCGGGGGTGGGGGCAAGGCGGCCCAGCGGTTAGCACTGTCGCCTCACGCCTCTGGAATTTGAGGGTTTGAGTCTCTGCCCCAGGTCAACACATGTGGAGTTTGTATGTTCTATCAAAAACAATGCTACTGTGGTATTGTGAAAACGTGCCGATAAAAGTTACAGACCGGGGATGGATCTCCCATTATATACCCCCCCCCCTATTCGGTTCATTTTTTCATAAATTTTTCAAAATACTGCAGCCTAGCGCAGTGTTTGCCAACCCTGTCCTCAGCAACCCACAGACAGTCCTACTGGGAGGGAACAGAAACACGGACTGGCTCTGGAACCCCAAAGACTGGATTGGCAAACACTGCTATAGAGCACAGGAAACACATACAGGAGTATTTATAGCAAGTGTTTCCCAATCCAGTCTTTGGGGACCCAGACCCAGTCCGTGTTTTTGCTCCCCCCCCAACTCCCTGCTAGGCCACATTTTTGCGGGAGCTGGGAGGGAGCAAAAACACGGACTGGCTCTGGGTCCTCGAGGACCGGATTGGGAAACACTGCTCTAGCATATTATCATAATTCTACTGCAGCCCAGTTGTAGTCTTGCTACATGATGACTGACTTCTCCACTGAAGGCTGAAGATGCGACTTTGGCCAGTGGTGCCGGACCCAGCGAACAGCAGCATCAGGGATTGGAAGGACGTTGGCACGCTTCAGGTTGGTTAAGATAATGCTGGCGCCTCAGGATCAGCTGGTCAGGTAGAGAAAAATGATGAACCCAGGTGATGTAGTTTCTGACAAAGAAAGAGCCTCTTTTCAATCCTGCATTATCATTAAACCAGTTATTTTGTATCCCAAAAGGAGAGAAATTCCATCCAATAATCCAGAAAGCATAATTTTGGAAACACTGCAGGTAGGATCATCATGGAATGATGTTTCATATTACGTGTTAAACTGTAGAAGGACAGTCATCGTAAGCAGGACATCCATGAGGCTTCACCTGTGAACCTTTCGTGGTTCGACCTCCTGGATATCCCGGATAAGGACGACAGAGGGGCGGAGGAGAACAGCCAGCCAGGCGGCGTGAAAGGCGGCGACGCTGGCCGCTGCCCGGAGGTGCACGCCAGCCCGGGTGAAGTCCCATCGCCTAGGGACTCGGTCCCTTACGTCACCGTGGTCTTCACCAGCCCATACAGGAGCCAGGCACAAGGCTACCTGAGGTCTGAGTCCACACAGCCTCTCCTAGGGGATGAACCATCCAGCCCAACACCATCTCAGGAGGGTGGGGCAGAGTCAGGGTCCTTCTCTGAATGTGGTGGGGAGCTGTGCACTCACAAGGGAGGCTGTGTGTCATGGGGTGACTTTCCCCTGCTGGGAGCACTAGAGATGATCCACAACGCTGATCCCTTGGACTGAGGCCAAAGCCATTGGATTTGTAACGGGATTGCAACTGATTAATAACCTCCTGTTTTCATAACTAAGTACATTAAAAGATCATGGAGTGATTTTTATCAGGAAAGATAAGACGATGAATGTAATGTATATTTTTGTTACACGTTTTTGATATGTCTATATATAGATTTTTTCACAAGGAAAACGCCTCATCCTTACTGAAGTTTTGAGATAATTTTTATTCGTATTATTTTAACGGATGGTTTATTGAATTTCTATATGAATATCTGGAAATATACTTGTGTTTTCATGTATTTTCTATTTGTCTGGTGCATATTTCTGAATATATTTAAAAAATAAAAATGTTTGACGAACGTCTAAAAGAAGGATTATAATTTAAATGTTTCTTTCAAATACCGTATTATTCATTAATGCTCATCATGCTCAGACATCTAATCAATATTAAAGGAAATTGTGACAGACACGTGCTACAGTACGTCGTAAACTGAATCAAATGCACGATCGACCGACCTGGGATGTATTGCTTCTGTCTAGATCACGACTCGCAAGGTCGTTCCTTCCTCTTGCTAGGTCTAGTTAAAATGGCGACTTGCCACATGAGTTGTGGTGTGTTTTAGTTGAATCTATCTCAGTCTCCAAGGGCATTTTAACCACTACCTTGCCCCCATTTACGCTGTCCATGTGAACGATGTTGCGGGTTCTGAAATCTGCCCCGTTTGTGTGCGAATATGTCGCGAAATCGGCTTTTTCGGCGCTGCTGCCGGTGCATGGCAGCGCCTGCCTTTCCATCGCTGCTCGACCTTTAACAAGCTGCCGCATTTCGCACGGTCGGGGACATGAAGGTATGCGACTGGAACTCATACGATCCATATTTTTATGACCTGACACGAACCCGCAGTTATAATACCGTTATTTCCGTTTAAAATATGTAAATCAAATGCATTGAGATCCGCTTATTGTTGTATGTGCCACTTTGTGGAAGCCTGCTTAACATTGTGTATGGCTTTTAATGGCTGTATGGTCTGTTGTATCTATTTTAGTATTTGATTTTCATGGTGTAGCAAGTTTGTGAATAGTGTCTATGGTAGACATACACATGAATAATTTCAATATAGTGTTGTTTTGTACGGTTGACATGTCCAACACCTGTCAGTGCCTGCAGATCAATTCGGTACGAACCGATCAAGTGCTTTCGTCTGTCCGACAGTATAAAGGACTGACCCGCGTATGCAGTAGGTCTTTTGTACATTTTATGTTTGCAAGGTGTGCAAATTTGCTTACGCGAAGCCTGTTCACATTTATGGGCATTAGCTAATCTGCCAGGGGGCGCGCTTGTGTCACACTGTTTGATGGCCACTGGCGTTCTTTAAGTAAGGCGCCTTTATTGTCGTTTTAAAAATGTGCAATAAAGTTCAGCGTAGCAACGCTAAAAGCAAAATATGGGCGAGACACTCTGCAGAGATAATTATGAAAAAATTTAAATAAATGATATTGAGTAGAATACGTGAATTAAAATAATTGAGACTTAACTGCATTATTCAATAGGTGGCAGCAATGGGTAGAATAATTTTGGCTGCAATCTGTCAGAGCTGTTTCTAAGGTGCTCAATAAATCATAATGGCAGTTGAGAGCTCTGTAGTGTCAGGGTAATGGTGGTTTGGAGGTTAGGGTTCTGGGGAAGAAGGTGTATTTCAGTCTGTTCAGGTGTCAGGCAGCAGGGAAACAAACAGACAATGTCCAGGTTGAGTTGCGTCCTTAATGACGCAACTAGTGGCTTTTGCCACCCGCTGTCCTTCCGCACAGTGACATGGGATGCTGTCCGTGGTGCAGGCAGCAGGGAGAGTTCATCAGGAGGTGCGGAGGCAGAGTGACTTAAGAAAAGCATCTCCTCCCTGCCAGCTTTCTCCTCCACATCTGGTGTCTGCCCCACGCAGGTGTTACTCCTCACCCTTTCACGCTTTTTACATTAATGCGATTTTGCTTAGATGAAACGCTGAGCTTCTCCATAATATCTTGTCGGGCCACTCATACCGTGTTCGAAATGCAGTATAGCCCGGGTGATCGCAGAACACTTCTGACCCCTTTCTGACGCGAGGGGTGTGGATGCGCGTGTATGTACGGCATTTATTCCTGAGGCTTGTCGTTTTTAAAGCGGATGTGCGTAATGGAAAGCTCCGATTCACTACGTAAAGAAAAGGACGAACGAAACAGCAGGCAGCTATCAGATAGGAGCTCAGCTCTTGCAGTAAGAGGACAGGATGTGGGAGACCAGAAGCGGCGGTTCCTCCGTCTCGAGGAAATGGCAGCTTTTATTCACACTTTCTGGCCCAAGTAGCTGAACTTCAGAAGAGCTCCCTGCTTTGGGAGGCATTAAATGCAGCAGCCAGTCTCTGGTGTCCACAAGCAGCACCACCTTACATCCAGTGACAACCACAGCAACATGCACAGCTTGGTCCTGCATGTGTTCCAGATAAAATGTGTGTTTCTCGAACCATAATCCTGCTCAGTGGGGCTGATTAGCAGCTCTGATACGAGTGGCTGATAGTTTGCATTGAGCAGAATTCACTTCAGACATTTATGAAGTTCAGAGTCTGTTTGCGTGTTCCAATGATTTAAGCAAAACTGCACGACTTAGGATTTAATTGCCTTTGGTAGTCTGGAGATGTGTATCAGAATTTGTTCTGAGAATTCTTCTATGATTTAGTTTCGGTGTTAGATTTATGGGCACATCGCATTTTATCTGTGGCACATCGCATTTTATCTGTGGCACATCGCATCTTATCTGTTGATATCCCATCAGACTGGTTCTCTGCCCTGTTTTTTGTTTCTCCATTCTCCGTATGCTCTCAGCATTGGGGGAGAGCGTCGCTGTGCAGGCGGTGAGACACTACGCCCGCCCTTCTAGAAGAAAGAAAGGTACGACTACCCCTGGGTGACACCTTTGCCTGCCCAGTATCTGTTATACCCAGCTGTTCTCGCTGACTCAAACCACCCTGCTGCTCTCCTGTCTCCGTCAGCCCCCCCCAGCCAGCTCGACGACCTCTCCCCAGCCACTCTGAAGAAGGATTACGCGGAAGTGCCTCTCCTTAACACGTCAGTCTTAGCTTTAACGGCATTAGGTTTCTGTATGGTCTGCACACATTGACCCAAAGGCCCGTGATGCCACAGTAGTCATTTAAACTCACGCACTTGCAAAGAAGTATAAACGCAAACGTAAACGGTTTTAAAAGGTCATTGCAGTTCTTTAGGAAGCTCATTGCACATTTTCTTCCTTCTTCCTTAGTCGAAATGTAAATAACCAACCGTGTGAGTTTAATTTTTGTGTGTCGAAAATGACTTTGTCTTTGATGTATTTGCAGGACTGATGATTTGATCAAACGGCTGCTGTCTCTGGAGCTGGGGAGTCATGTAAGGCAACACTCCCTTTCTTGTCACAGTTTGTGTGTCCGCGATGCACGGATAAGAGAACAGGTGCCTTTGCCCCACCCAAATCTCCATCTCTTATCAGAAAGATCGGCTGAAGGTGAAAGAACAGCAGCTGGTGGAGAAAGTCAGGAGGGATGAGCATGATCGCAGCTCCACGGAAGTGAAGGGTATGCTGTGCTCAGAGACCTTTTGGGGGGGGGGGCGTGTGGCAGGAAACCGGCAGCAAGGTGCTAAAGCCCAGCGCTAGCATGTCGCTAAGGCGACGCTAGCAGGCAGTCAGTGTCATTCTGTGTATCGGGGGGGGTTTTGGGTAGCGGCGTGAGAACCGGCTATTTGGCGTGATCGCTGAGCGCCCGCGTGTTTCTGCAGTGGCCCTCCTGACGGCGCGTATCCGGAACTACCAGGAGCACTTGCACAAACACCCCAAGGTGAGGCTCGTGCGAGGCTGGCATGTCATGTGACACTGTTTTTTTACACCGCCGCCATAGAGTAGGTGTGAACATAAACATCCCCTATTTGGAAATTAATGTATGGTGATATGCATTCATGACTCACAAATCGCTTTAATTCCACTGACATTTTTCGGCCAGTGACGCTATTCTGTTTATCTTTACAAGCATGTTACAAAAAGTGTAAAATTAAAAGTAATGCAGATTTTTATCTTTCTGAATATAAGGGTTAGCTGGTTTCGAGCGGTCTGAAATGGATCCAGCCACTAGGGGGCGGTGTGGGGCTCACTAGGCTCAGCCTTCGTGGCTGTGATCGGAAGGTCATCGGCCTCAGCAGATTAGCTATATGTGCATGTCTCACGGAGGGAAAAATGGGAGAGACGGAAAGAGAATTTTCCCACAGGATTAATAAAATATCACCCTCCTAACCTATGATGTCATGCTGCGGCAGGACAAAGCCAACAAGCGGCGCCTGCTGATGGCGATCGACCGGCGGAAGAAGCACCTGAAGTACCTCCGCCGCACGCGGCACGACACCTTCGAGTTCGTGTGCCAGCAACTGGGCATCACATACACCCTGCCGCCGGCGTACTACAGGACGCTGACCAAGCGCTGGATGGCCAAAAAGGCATTCTGCACAAAGGTGCTCCACCGTGACGATGTGACCCCCCTGCCCCCAGCGCTATGGCAGCTAAACACGAACGATACTGCGGAACCCCTAAAAGATTTTTTTCTTTTAACCATCTTGTGTGTCAAAGACAATATAAAGTGAATGATGAATTGTCTTGTGCGCACGAGATATTATCGCGAGCACACAAGACATTAATGGAACTATAAAGCAATGGTCACCAGCCCCTGCTTCTGCAGATGTTATTACTTCCATTGAGCAATACATGGGCATTTAATGTCGTGCATTGTCCCATAATGAACTGCATAAAGCACAAAATACTTAACATGTCTTATTTAGAATTATTAACCCATTTATTTATTTCAGTGCACACTGAATACACAGTGTAATTAGTAATAATTTTACGTATGTTGGGGGCAGCTTGTGGCTCAGTGTGCCTGTGATCAGAAGGTCGCTGGTTCAAACCCAGCATCAGCATGTCTGTGGGTCCTTAACCCCCAGCTCCCTGGGTGCCCCAACAGGTGGCTGCCCTTCACAGCCAGCTTACTGTCACCTACAGAGAGTAAGTCATGGGGGAGGCATAAAGAGATATAATCCATATTCAGAGGAAAGTGCATTTTACTGGATGTCTCTTTCTCCTGTTGCTAGAATGGTCTTTAGACCTTTTGTGCCACAAACAGGCACTCAGGGCACCTGTAAGTGAATGTGATGCGCAAATGGCAACATTCAAAAACTGAATTGAAATGCAAGGGGGAGTGCAAGAGTTGCCACTAACTCAATGCTGAACTAATATCTCATTAGAAGTGACATGGGCTATTTTTGGAAATTAAAAGATTTTGAAGATTCAAAAGTGCTTGAATTGCAAAAATGATCACTGTCTGTGTCCCGGGAGTCGGGAATTAGTGAATAAGAACTGTCTAGCTTGCGGTATGTTCAAGGATTGAAGTAGGATTTTATGATCTGCGTTTGTCGCTTTATGTTCACACAAGTGTCCTCAGTCCTCTGATTATCTATTGCACACGATATAATTGTGTATAACTGTGCCCTCACAATAATATATTGTACTCGCATTAATGGTTATATTTCCTATATTGTACGTACGATACAAACACAGTGGATCAGTGTTACTGTCTAACGGTGCTGGTATTGCTGGCTGTTACTGGGTAGCTACGTCATCAAAAGCCTGGTGGCGCCTTCAAAAGCCTGCATACAAAGGTCTACAGAGGCAGGCCCCCTGTCAGTGTAAATATAACTACAGTTACACACTGGCCAAAAGGTGGCGTAGTGGTTAAGAATGCAGATTTGACCTACAGGAGCTGACTCCCAAGAGCCTTGCTGTAGATGCCGTGTGCTAGCATACTGCAATGTAAACTGGCCCAGTATAACATTCAGTAAGGTGCCTTGGGTAATAGAGATCAGCTGAGTGAGTAATTAATTTGGATTAATGGGTATTTTTTTTAACTAATTTCTTTGTTCCCATGTGATACGTTGGGGTACCGGTCACTGACTCTTCTACCTCCCCTAGGTTTTTGAAGTGATCCAGAGGCGGAGGGCGAAGGAGAAGGAGGCGCGGAAGAAGGCCACCGCAGCCGCTACGGTGCAGGGGGCAGCGGTGCAGGAGGCAGCGGAGCAGGAGGAGGATGCCCGGGGCACGGCGGCGTAGGGGAGGGGTCACGTGTCCCCCTTTATGACTCTCAGCACAATTGTGGCAGGAAGAGAACCATACGCATTTCTCCTTTCTCGTTCGGGCCTTTGTTGGGCCGCCACCTGACCGGTTAAACCTCATCTAAAGATATTTTGGTTTTGGTTTTCATTGCATTACATGGCTGATCCAGTGTTGCACTTCCCATATCCAAGCCACCAAAAGCTTTGTCTCTGCAAATAAGACTGAAAGTCCATGTTATCGACACGTCTTTACTTTCTTTTGTGCTGTGAGCAGCTTGTTTCAGATCCCAATTTGGGGTAACGAAAGGAGATTTCTGTGTTTAGAATTCTTTAAATGTAGTCAATAAACATTTTGTCTCTGTCTCTGCTGTTTCTTTGCCTCATCCCCCCCAACCCACCGCTAAGGTTGGATTTATGCACAAGTTGACCTAGACTGTGTCCTGGGGCCTGGAGTTATACCAAAAAATGTTTTGGTTGTTACAGCAGACTGGGTCCCAATGATGATCTAGTCCA
>JAABNX020000151.1:23418621-23429965 GCA_015163995.2 Mormyrus lacerda | reverse complement strand
CACCCCCCCCCCCTTTCCACATACATCCCATGAACTGTGTGTCAGTAAATATCAAGGTTATAATGTAAGCAATTGGCTAGCCATGACTTCACATGCAGCAGCACTTCAAAATTCTAAACTTCTAGACTGATAATCATATGACTGGTATTAATCTTCTTGCCAAGCTGCTAGCATAACCCTCTGATGGAGAAGCAATTTGAAGACAGGTGAAATATTTAAATGTGTCCTGGCGTCTGTCAAAATGCCCCCACCCCCTTCCAATAAGCTAGTACTTCAGAAAGTGAAGTACATTCACTTTCATGTATGCGGAGAGTGCATGTTTGTTAAGTGTTTTGTGGATTTGAATTCAATGTGTTTTTGGGCCCCTGCTTCATGTGACAGCTGTTAGACATGGGAATGAGCTGTTCGTGTTCTGAAGTGAGGCAGGAGTTTTGAAATTGCTAGCTGGCTGTGTGAATCAGTTTCCTGTTTCTGTACTGGTGTGGATTTCACATCGGAAAGCGGGTCAGATGAGCAGAGGTAAGTACCCTCATTGCCCTTTCACTCGCTGCATTCTGTACTTCAAAGTTGTAAAATAGTGGTAAAGCGATTTAATTGTTTTACATACTAATACTTGGGACGCCATGTGATGTCATGGTACATTAACAGCAACTGTGTTTGGTTCTTTTAACGTTTTTGGAATGTGATGAAGATTTTTGCAAAACCAGGGTACAAATGCCCTCTTTTAAATTCTGTGAGGAAAGTTGTAAGCTATGCAAAACATCATTATTGAAAAGAGAGGGATTTTTTTGAGTAGTTTTTACTCAAAGAATATTCTGTTCCTATAAACCATGCCTTAAAGTTAGTTTAAAGAAAGTTGGCTCTATTTGTATTTGTGAGGGTTGGACTTTAGAGTCTTGGATTTTTGACAGTACACAGTTCCATTCATATTTTGTAGAATAAGTTTGGGGAATTGCAGATGCAAACACTGACGGCTTTAGAATGTGCCTGCAAATTTACTCTGATGAGCTAGACAAGAGCAGGTTGCTGTGTGACAGAAACCATCAGAACGACGCTCAGCTTCTTCGCGGGGGCTGCTTATGGTTTCCAACCTCAAAGACCGCCATGATGAAGTTTGCCATCAGCTGAAAGACATCTTAGGGATTCCATGCACTTAATCACAACCTGAGAGACTCTCAAATGTCTTATTTGCTCATTTACGGATTTTGCTGCAAGCTGCTCTGTCTCATATATTTCCGACTAGTGTTTTATTTCGGTGAAATGTCAACATCTTGTAGGAAACATTTACTTCACCTGAGGCTGAATCTAAAGCATTCGGTCTTAAAAACAATGAGTAAATTTCAGTGACATAAAGGAAATTATTTTATTTCCTAATTCGGGATAATAGTGACAGTAATCACCTTCAGCAACAGCACTGCCCAGCCTTTGATGACATATCCAGTCAGGGTGGGGGTGAACCGTGATAAAACCCAAGAAGCCACAGTAGTTCACACGTCACTTATTCATGTAGCCAGACACTTGGCTCCCACACAGCAACAGACTGACTCTGACAGGCTCCCAGAGCTGCAATTCAAAAGTTTTTCTCTTCAGGGGCCTGAGGTCTTTCCTGGATTGACATGACCAACCCAGTGGTCACCCAGCAACCGGGGGCAGGTTCCTATGGGACCAACGTGCAGACCGGCGAATGGAGCACAGGCCTGTGTTCCTGCTGCAGCGATATCATGGTCTGTAAGTACTAAAGCAGCGGATGGCATCTCGGTGGCATCTCCATGACAACAAGCAAATGAAAGTGAATGGGAAATGTCTAACAGTATGTGTATTTAAAGCCCCAACACAAAAAGACTTAAAAGTGACTCATTTTTATGTCTATATCTATAAAAAGGACAGGAAACAAAATTTGTCATTGACCGACAATCCTGATAACATTTTTACATAAGAAGCTGTCTTGAATAAACCCTTAACTTATTAGTTAAATGAATTTCCTGTGTTTAGTGTTTCGTTTTCTCTCTTCCTGCTCTAGGTGCGCTAGGCTGCCTATGTCCGATAGCACTTGGTTGCTACACATCTCATAAGTATGGAGAGAACCTGTTGCTTGCTTGCATTCCCGGAGGAATGACAGCTCTGAGGACCCACATGAGGCTGACGTATGGCATCCAGGTAAAACTAAAGAAGCCGGAGCTGTTATCTTATAAAGACAGCCACTGGACCGACTTAAGGTGGCGTGCAACTAGCACGCAGGAAACTGTGCAACGTTCATGCAAAGACTGGAGTTAAGCAAATGTTTCGCTGGATTGCTTTTACTGCCGTTGAGAAAGACTAAAGAGGCGCAAAGAATGGGTGGCTGGTCAGAGTTGCATAAAATTACTTGTGCAAATATGTGTCACTGAGTAAGATTAAATTTGTGATGGTTTCTGAGGTGTATTCGACCACTTACAGGACGTTGCAAAACACCCGTGTACACGTTTCAAAATGAACTAAAAAAAAAGAGGAAAACGAATGAAATGTTTTTCGGTTGCCCGTTTTTCATCTGTAATGTCGGTACTAATTCGCAGAAATCTGTATTTCTTTCAGGGCACAATATGCAACGACGCCTTAATGACATTCTGCTGCGGGCTTTGTGAGACATGCAGGATGGCCAGAGAAATTCGTATCCGGAATGGCGAAGTTTGAGCACTTGTGGAATCAGATTTGTGCCAGTATTATTAAGTAAAACTTCTTACAAGTTAATGAAATAACTTTGTCACGTTTTACTTATCGTTAATTATATCATATATGCTGTGGCAGGGTTTCCAACTCATGCATCTGGCGTGACACTCAGGCTTTCAGACTCTCTTCTCACACAAGAAATCTTACGGCAAATCTATATTATTCCATTACAAATTTAAAATTAGCTACATCAGAAGCGTTGAGGCCCTACAGACTATTTACAAGTAACAATTATATTACATATACATGTAATTGAGCGTGCAGACTTATCTCGAACTGAAAATTTCACGCCAGCCAGCTGACCAAAGTTGGCAAACCTGTATTAACCCTGCTTTAACTCAAATAAAACAACTGCAAACTATATTTGTTGTTTCATTTTGTGTCGCATGGGGGCAGCCGCCTGCTGCAGACACGACGCGGTGCAGCAGCTGAGTCAGCGCAGGATGAACAGCGAGCGGCTTCGCGAGTAAAACCCTTTTCGATTGGTCCCCAGTAAAAGCCTCTCTGATTGGTTGCCAGTATCCGTGGCCTAGCAACCAGGTGTCTCCGAAACGCAACAGCTATTCAAGCTAATCGACTAGCCAGCTAGCTTTTGGTGGAACCTTCGCAGCCGTTCACCCTGTTTTAAACGTAAAGCCAGGGAATATGTCGTCGAAGACGCTGCCCCTGTTGTTCATTAATCTGGGCGGGGAAATGTTGTACATCCTGGACCAACGCCTGCGAGCTCAAAACATCCCGTCGGATAAGGCCAGGAAAGGTAATGTACCGGTGCGGTTCACGGTGATGCTGAGCGAGGTAACGCCGCTATACCAGCTAGCTAGATATAGTTACTGGGCGCTGAACTCGTTGACTAGCACTTCAAGTAGTTGAACTAGCTCAACCGAAGCTAAGGTGTGGTAAATCTCGCTATCTTCTTGGCAAGTTTTGTTAACTGTACCCTGGAATGAGGAGTAGGCAGATACATCTTACCTACATAAAATGTGTGTAACTAGAATGAGTGCAAGTTGAAAACTGTCCAGGCAGTTGATCCCATGACTGTCTGGGGTTCCCCGAGGTCTGGGTTGGGAAACTGAAGTAAAGTGACAGCAACCCACTCAAGAAACACCAGTGTTTAGTATTTATGCATTTGTTTATTTGTTTATGTTCATTATAAAATGTATCATCCGGACATCATCTTTTGAGGGAAGTACGCTTGTTTTGTGTTTATGTGCCCCCCCCTTCCTTAATCATAATGTGTCAGGGATATGTAGAGGCTGCTTCCAGTACAGAAGTGATGCAAAGGCAAGATTCAGACTGCCTGTCTTCCCGTAGCATTTAAGCTGACCCACCCAACATGACACTGAGTCAGCTCAGTCCACCAGATGGTCAGTCTGCAACTGTCCCGTTCTCCTTGTAACTCGTCCCATAACATGTCCCACTATAGCTGATTGGACTGAAGGAGACCGACGTAAAGGTACAGTAAATGCCTGTGTTACACAAAACTAATTATCTTGCTGGCTAAAGTAATGATAGATAGATAGATAGATAGATAGATAGGAGAGTCTGTTTTGCTATTTTTTTCCTCATGAAATGTCTTGCTTAGGTGCACACGTTGAACATGACTACCTTTGAAAAAGTTCCATAAATTCCTTTTAAATAGTCTCCACTTGGAGTGCCAGAAACATGAATTTTCTTTCGCTCTGATGCTCGCTCTTGCTTCCTTTAGCTAGGCCATGCCCGTGTCACACGCCGCTCATGTTTTTCACGGCTCGTTCCACCACTTCAGCATGACTGCTACGTGCCAGTAATTATTGTGGTTGGTTTCGGCTATGTTTCGCAAAGCCCTTTTCACCATTTAAAAGTTTGTAGCATAAATAACGACCGATGTCATCACCTCTGAACCCACTTTCACTGCTAATCTAACAGCCGTAAAGTCATGGCCAAAAGTTTTGAGAATGACTCGGGTATTGTTTTTCACAAAGTTTGCTGCTTCTGTGGTTGTAGATCTTTTTGCCAGATGTTTCTATGGGATACTGAAATATAATTACAAGCATTTCACAAGTGTCAAAGGCTTTTATTGACAATTACAATTGCAATTCGCCCTGGCTGCTGTCAATCAACTTCTGGGCCAAATCATGACTGATGGCAACCCATTCTTCTATAATAAATGCTTGGAATTAGTCAGAATTTGTGGGGTTTTGTTTGTCCACCCGCCTCTTGACGATTAACCACAAATTCTCAATGGGATTAAGGTCTGGGGAGTTTCCCGGCCATGGACCAAAAATGTCAATGTTTTGTTTCCCGAGACACTTGTTCAGCTGGTACTGGAGTGGTGCTCCACCATGCTGGAAAAGTTATTCTTTATCACCAGACTGTTCTTGGATGGTTGGGAGAAGTTGTTCATGGAGGATGTTTTGATTCCATTATTTATTGATGGCTGTGTTCTTAGGCAAAATTGAGTGAGCCCACTCCCTTGGCTGAGAAGCAACCCCACACATGAATGGTCTCAGGATGCTTTACTGTTGGCACGACACAGGATTGATGGTAGCGCTCACCTTTTCTTCTCTGGGTAATCTTTTTTCCAGATCAGAGAAAATGACTTTACCCCAGTCCTCAGCAGTCCAATCCCTGTACCTTTGCAGAATATCAGTCTGTTCCTGATGCTTTTCTTGGAGAAAAGTGGCTTTTTTGCTGCCCTTCTTGACATCAGGCCGTCCTCCAAAAGTCTTTGCCTCACTGTGCGTGCAGATGCACTCACACCTGCCTGCTGCCATTCCTGAGCAAGCTCTGCACTGGTGGTGCCTCAATCCCAGCTCTGAATCAACTTTAGGAGATGGTCCTGGCACTTGCTGGACTTACTTGGGCCCCTGAAGCCTCCTTCACAACAATTTATCCTCTCTCCTTGAAGTTCTTGATGATCTGATAAATGGTTGATTTAGGTGCAATCTTACTAGCAGGAATACCCTTGCCTGTGAAACCTTTTTTGTGCAAAGCAATGGTGACTGTACGTGTTTCCTTGCAGGTGACCATGGCTAACAGTGTCAGGACAATGATTTCAAGCACCACCCTCCTTTTCAAATATCCAGTCTGTTATTCTAACGCAATCAGCATGACAGACTTATCTCCAGCCTTGTTCTCGCCAAAACTCACCCGTGATAATGAGAGAATCACTGAAATGATGTCAGCAGGTCCTTTTGTGGCTGAAATGCAGTGGCAAAGAGGGACTTTGCAATTAATTGCAATTCATCTGATCACTCTTCATAACATTCTGAAATAGATGCAGTCTGACGTCAAAAACTGAGGCTGCAGACTTTGTGAAAATTAATATTTGTGTCGTTCTCAAAACCTTTGGCCACAACTGTATAGCTGGTGACTATGGCTAACAAAGGGTTGTTTCTTTTAGCCCTCACAGCCAGGTCCTTCTGCGCCCTGTAACTGTATCACTTCTGCTCATCAGTCTCACAGGTGGTGCTGCTTCCGAGATGACAAGACGTAGATTATGCATGACTGTGCTACTCAAAAAAAAAAAAAAAAATACTATTGAGTGATGTCACTTCAAATCCTACGCTGAACATGTTTGTCCGCTCAAAGTAGTCTCCATCTTTGGCTTTCGAAAACATTTGGAAAAAGTGGCACGTTCAAAATACCAACAAGCTTAAGCATCTTCTGATCGCACTGCCGGTAGAATGTGTGTCTCTGCTTGCTGCATTCAGCACCTCTTCACACCTATCCACGTTCCCTTGTGACCCTAACTTCACCTTTCTCTTTGTACACTACACCCCCGCTACCCATTGTGTGTCCTGCAGTCATGAATGACATCATCACCACCATGTTCAATAAGAAGTTCCTGGAGGAGCTCTTCAAGCCCCAGGAGCTGTATTCTAAGAGGGCTCTGAGGACAGTGTTCGACCGTCTGGCGCACGCCTCCATTATGAGGCTCAATCAGGCCAGCATGGACAAGGTAAGGGCATGATGTCATCAGAGTGTTTTGTTTGGCATGGATAAGCTGTGTGTCATGTCTGAATAAGGTCATAACTGGTGCTTAGTGTTAGAAAGGTCGCAACGTATGTTTTTTTTTTCTATTTTCTTTGATATTGATTCCATTCCTGTCCAGCTTTACGATCTAATGACCATGGCCTTCAAATACCAAGTCCTTCTGTGTCCGCGGCCCAAGGATATGCTGCTGGTGACTTTCAACCACATGGACGCCATCAGGGACTTTGAGAGAGACTCGCCCAGCATCCTCAACCAGGTGGACGAGACATATAGGCAACTGATCGAGGTAGGCTAGCATCTCAGTAAAGCTGAAAGATACGTGTGAGTGATGTTTTTTTCTAAACAATAATAATAAAAAAAGAAAGATGAGAAATGGGGGGCTAGAGCAATTTCACCGTTAGGCGTTGAGCAAGGCCCTTAACCCTCAATTGCTCTAGGGCAGGGGTACCAACCTCCAGTCCTGGGGGGCCGGACACAGGGCTCCGGCCCTGCAGTTGTGCACCCCTGCTCTAGTCTGACCCTGCTTTCAGCTGCGCATCACTTTGGACAAAGATTTGTTATACTCGAAAAGACAATTATGCAAGGCACAGAATATAATCCCGGGCGTGTCTGTGTCTGCCCCATGGCCCGTCGTTTTCTCATTGTCCCTGTCATTACAGATGTACACACCACTTTCTGGTGGTGAATTTCAGCTCATCCGGCAAACGCTGCTAATTTTCTTTCAGGACATGCATATACGGGTGAGTCTGCTTTCATGCTTCCTGCACATAGATGCATGCTTCTCCTGCAGTCATGTCATTATTCAGTTTTATATACACGTATTAGCATTGAAAGTACTATAAATTAACGAGCAGGAAAGGCATTTAAAATGGCCTTTAAATTATTCACATGTGGAATAATAATATAAATGGCACGCTTGTGCTTTTTTTCAGGTTTCAATCTTTCTCAAAGATAAAGTCCAAAATTCCAATGGCCGGTTTGTTCTTCCGACATCTGGGCCTGTTCCGTACGGAACACAGATCCCGGGTTTAATCAGGTAAAACGTTCTTAGACTCATTAAAAACTCAGAGAGGAGACGCACACAATCCCACATGTCCCATGTAATACAACCTTTCTTAACCAACTCCTGTTTCATTGCGTTTTCATCATAAATGGTGTCAGTTCATCAAGCTCATCATGATGTACAAACCTAACATTAAGATAAACTTGTCACTGGTCTGATTTGCTTGAAAATGGTCCATATTAATGAATTTCACAACCAATTGCTTTAAAGCTGTAGATTTGATGATTGAGTCTGCAGAGGGCATGACCATCCATTCTTCTTTAAACTACTTATCTCGGACAGGGTCCTGGAATGGTCATGGAGTCTATCTCAGGCAGCACAGTGTACAAGGCAGGGGGATAACAGGGATGGCATGCCAGTCCATCACAGAGCACATGCACCCGCAAATCCACACTCGGAGGACAATGCAGAGATGCTGCTTAGCCTAACTGCATGTTTTGGACTTTAGGAGGAAACTAATTGGTGTGCTGGGAATATGCAAAATTCTGAGAAACTTTCCATGGGAAATAACAGGAATATATGGGAATTAATGGAAATAAACAGTCAATTTGCAAAACTGCAAAACCAAGTGCTTGTGAGTAGTAATGTATGCGTATGTCTTGTATGGAATAGTCTTCCTGCTAGTGTAGCGGAAGCTAAAACCCTGGGTTCTTTTAAATCAGAGCTAGATAAGATTTTAACAACTCTGAGTTGTTATTTAAGTTCTCCCCAAACAAGCTTGATGGGCCGAAAGGCCTCCTCTCATTTGTGAATTTCTTATGTTCTTAAAACACCCCAAAATAATTATCTGTATCAAAACACTGCTTTTAAGTCATATTCCTCATACAGTTTGCTTTCTTTGCTGTATCTGACAGGTCGTGCAGAGATCCATGGAGTATATTTCTAAAATTCCCCAACTTAACTTCCCATGGAAAATTTTGAAAAACTTCCCAGAAATTTTCTACCCCTTTGCAAACGTAGCTGGGAGGAATCCCAAGTGACTGAATGTCTATTCCTAGAGGTGTAAGACAGTAGTGCTTCCCATTGTGCCACCATGCTGCCCTACTGTATTGTTCAGATCAGCAGAATCGCACCTCCGGGTACTTAGAAGTTTAAGCTGCTTGTTAATAGGTTCCCAACAAAGTAAACCTGGCAGCACCACTAACAACTGCATGTTGTATATTAGTGTGCATGGTGTCCCATAGAGGGAGTGACTTGCCTTGAGCCCTCTGTTCTGTCTGGGTTTTGCCATTCAGAGGCCTTGCAATATACCAGTCAGTCACAGACCAAAAGATAGCGCTATGCTTACAAGCTGACTACTAACAACAGGAAAAAGACGAAGGATCTGTTTTTATCCAGGCAGAGAAGTAAGAGGAAACAGCAGCGGGCAGCTTGGAATGAAGATGCAGGGGCTTAATTCGAGTCACAGGCATGGCTCAAGACAGGAAGGGACTGAAAAACGTCCATCTATTTCTGTTGGCCACATATGATATTAAAAGATATTAAAAGAACCGGTGATATTTGATAGTTACATTACAGCAAATAACTGAAATGTTTTCACCAAAATTATGTTTTACTGAAGAGATACTCTAAAGCTGTCAGGTGTAGTTTAGAATCGTAGGTCATTGTGCTGGATGCTTAAAGATATGACATGGCCAAGCAGAACATTACCGTTGCAGTGAAGCATCTCGGGACTGGATGCTTAGAAAGGCATTGGCTGACTGTGTCTCTGGGCTTGATGCTGTGCCACAGGCCCAGGAAAAGGTGTTCTCCACAGGAGATAAATGCTTTTTAAATGGCACAAGACTTAAAGTAGCATTTCCTTCTGTCATGTTGTTCATACTGCTGTAGAAAAGCGATCTCTAAAAGCCATTTACCAAGAAATAGTGAATTTGATCCTCAGCCCTTTCTGGATGTCTTTGTTTTCCCGGGAATTTTTACTAGAATTCTGCTCTTGTTTATCTTCTGATAAATTTGCTGAATTTGATCAAATGTTTATCAGAGTTAAGTTCATGCAGGGAACTGATAAAAATGAACATTTTGGCTGTACAGATATGGCACCCCGGTCATCACCGTAAGGTCCGGTGGCGGATGCGACTGGAGTTAAACGGCGGTCAGGTTTCAGTGTCAGCTTGGGGGGATCAACTTCCACAGCAGAGCTGAAAGTAAACCAGAAAATAACTGAACCAGCTTGTGCTTTTATAAGACAGGATTGGGTTAATTCGAGATCTCGCCTTCACCCGTGTCAGGCGGTGTTTTCCTTATTCTTACCACATCCTTGCTTGTCATATGGCATCTAGTGTTTTGTGTGCAGAACAGCAGTAAACTTCAGTACTGGTAGCTCTTTATATAGCAAGATATTGTGTCAGATACTCAGAAGGGCTCCGGGCTCAACTGTGTCAAACATATGCACAAGCACAGACCCCCACTCCCACTTGAGGGGCCCCTTAACAGACTCCATGCGGTTCATACCACGGGCGTCTCAGACAGCGTCACACAGACTCTGTTCCACAAGCGATCATTACCCTTGGAATACCTCGCATGTCATGGATGTTACTGACCTTTTAACACCTTTGCTTCCAGTTTGACTGACGAGGGTTCACGTGATGTTACGCAAATATAACACAAGCTAACATGAATTCCTCCATCTCATGGAGCCCAGTGATGACTATAAAGCTTCTTTTGGCATGTTCATCAGAACATCTTATTGTCTCTGCTCCAAGGAGCTGCTGTCGTTGTGGTTTAACAGCCGTCTCAGGTGTGATCACACTTGTTGCACTGTAAAAAGCAAACGTGTGTCTGAAACCATGCAAACCTTGTTTTCGTTTGCTTATGATATGTGATTCTGTTTATGGGCTTTGTGATTAAAACACTTGGTACATTGTGTATATATCTCTTCTTTGCCGTTACCCATCAGCTACCACAGAGTGGACTGTGCTTATGCTGCTGCTGACCCGCTCGATCCTTTCGGTTCACAGAGTTTCAGATTTTGTGCAGAGGACATTTACTTAGGTGGAGGTGGAGCCAAATCCGCAGTTGTGGCCCACGGACCCCCAGGGTCCCATCAATCGAGACCTGCTAACATGATACGTGTCGTCATCTGACAGGACGTTCAGCTGCACCGGAGAGGAGGTCAACAGGGTCCAGTTCCGCAGTGCAGGCAACTACACGGCCGCCCTGCGCGAGGGGTCCTTCGAAATGCATGGCGATAGGGTCATCAAGCTGGGCACTAACATGTGAGTCCAGCCACTGCATGGCTCTCCTCCTGACCAACAAGGTGGTGTTTCTCTCCTGAGCTGCACATGAGAAAAATAGTGTGTTTCCAGTGTTGGGCATTTCAGGTCCAGAAGCTACAAATCCCTACAAATCGTTGGTAGAAACAAAATCCGGACATGAAATGCCCAACACTGTCCATTTCATACCCAGTTAAAATTTTTGAGGGAAAAAAAACATTTACTGTATGTATCGTATTCTGGGAAATTCTACCTTAGAAATTATTAGCATTCTTGACAATAATTTTCTGGAGTTCCATATTTTAACAAAACTAGAGCACAATGCGAGCACCTGCAGTCCTACTTTATCTGCCCTAACCCATCAATTAATGGCCTAGATCCCACCGCC
>JAABNX020000151.1:23407161-23418560 GCA_015163995.2 Mormyrus lacerda | reverse complement strand
CGCCCCCCCCCCCCCCACCGCCACCTCAAAAAAAAAAACCCTCTCAGAGGTTTACTTGAGTGTAGTCCTGGATGTTTTAGAGGACCACTTGTGAAGGTTAATTTCAGCTGTTTGCCTGTGAACCAAAACCACTATTCTGACTACTTTTAGCTTTTATCCATGAAAACATTTGTTGCGTATGTGTTATTTCATCTCTGTATACAACTGGATCATTCTGGAATGTTTCTGTAGTCTTGATTTAGTGCCCAGTTGAAGGGCACAACAGAATGACCCTCCTGGGGCTCTAAAATGTCAAATGTTTTGGTCTCGAGTCCGAGCTTAACCGCCATGCTGGCCGGGTTGCTAGGAAGCGTGCGATTGCCCGCAAAGCCAGCAGAAACACTGTCCTCGTTATGTTTTCAATAATTCATTTTTAAACCCCCCCCCCCCCCACCGTTCTGGCTTGCCGCTCATGGCCCCGGGTTCAGCTTCTGACATTTCCCTCAGGTACGGCGTCAGCCGCGCTGTGGAGACACACATGTCGGGGACGTCCAGGAACTCCTCCCAGCATACAAAGGTAATCCAATCAGTCACTGAATATGTAATGGAGGCACTTACCAGCCTTTGTTGCCTGACCTTGTATGTCTTGCAATGGTTCCCCACACCCAGATCATGTTTTGTTTTTTAATGCGACCTATGTCCAGCCCATGACCCCAGTCCCCACTGCTACAAGAGGGTGTGACATTACATCATCCCTGCAGGCGTATATTACCGCTGATAGACAGGGCGATTATTCTGAGCCCTGGTGCTGTCATCAGCTGAGGATTTTCACACGTGCAGGTGAACACAGCTCCCAACCCACTGGCTAAGAAAGAGCTCAACCTCCTGGCCCAGTTAATGGGAGGCCTGGACATCCAAAAGCCAGTCGGTAGCGACACCAGCTTCCGGGTCAACCTTTTCGCCACCGACGAGGAAGAGGAGTGAGTTCTGCCCCTGCTCCTTTTTCCTGCCTGTACTTCTGACATGTCAGCGGGTCAGTCCTTCAAAGCTACACCCAGAAAGCGAAAAATGTCATTCTCTCTCTCCCCCTCGCCCCAGGGAGGCTTTGATGTCAAGACCTGCAGAGCTTTCGTACGAAGTCATAAACATTCAAGCAGCTAAGGTAAAAACTCCACATCCAAATGGTTGTTTGTCCGTTAGCTGGATACGACAGCAGCACATCGCATAATTCCTTTGGCGTGCCGTATGCCCAGGCAGTCCTGGGTCACTCGCTGCATCCACTAAGACGGGCCGCTTTCAGGTTTACACCGTGTTGCCCATATGCCCATTTTCCCCCTGAAGGCTGAGAGTAATCAGACGTGGTTCTCATGTAACCTGTGACCTTCAGTATGAACGGTCCTTTAAATCTGCTATCTGAAAGGTTGCAGAGACCCTGGGAGTGGCCTGGTCTGCCTCCTCTGCAGGGTGCCAGTCATACTGGTATGAGTAAGCTTAACACCATTTGCTTGGCCTTCCAGGACCAGCAGACCAACGCGGAGCTGGCTCGCATCATGGGGGAGTTTGCAGACGAGGGGGAGCCATCGGCGACTCCCAGCAGCAAAGGAGACGATCTCCTGGCCATGATGGATGGGCTCTGATGCATCGTCATGGTGACACAGCCCAGTGGGAGGGGTTTCGGTCGGAAGCGGGGCCCGGAACTGCTGAGGTCGGCGGGACCCGGCCTGTTCTTTCACCACGTGAATAGGCTTCCCGTTCACAACAGAAACCTCCGGATTGCTTTACACAGACTTGGGGTTACGCTAAACAAGGGAAGCGGGGAGCCTCGCCGCGCGGTGTGGCTATCAGGGAGAGGCTACGACTGCGGTGAAACACAAGCTCAGTCCGAAACGTCTCACGGTGTCATTTCTGTGATGTAGAAAGCGAAGTGTTGCTTCAGAGAGAGAGACCGTTTAACTCACTGCGTGCCCGTTTTGTGTTACTAGGAAAAGAAGCTCACAGTGGCTGTTTGTCTCCCAGTTATATATGCACTTTGCTATTTTCATGCTTTCCAGATGATTCTGTCATTCCTGTTTATTATTTAAAGGCCCGGAGAAAGGACATTAGAGCACCTTCACGGTATTTGAAAGGCTTATGGTCCCAAAAACGTGAAATTGCTTTGTCATGTCAAAAACATGAGTCCTAAGCCCACAAGGCCTTTACCATGGTTTAACCTCAGCATTACAAAGAACACATAAGCGGTCGGCAGTGTGACCCGGGCGGCAGTGTGACCCGGTCGGCAGTGTGACCCGGGCGGCAGTGTGACCCGGTGTACATGTATAGTCATTAGTGACTGGCTCATTATGTTCATTACGGTGTACATGCTATCCAGCGGCACTCCATTAGAAAGGTACGGCAAAATTCATTTAAGGGGCATAAACTGTATAGTTGGATATTTGATGTTCGCGTATTTGTAAATGGTAGAGTTTATTTATTGAAACGTACATGTTAAGATCTGTGTTTATGTTGTTAAATTGTAATAAAATCGTGTTTAAAAGTAAGATTTTGTATTAGTTTAATAAAATGTTTAATTAATGACTGTTTTCTTCTTTAGACCTAATTCATTAACTATGGTTTTATTTGAAAGATGATACACAATGTTTCTCGTATAACATCATACCAATGTTTTAATATAAAACATTGTTATAAGCACAGATTTCGTGCACTGTTTAATTTTACAGTTTAAATATAAATGGTATGGATACATATGTCTATACAAGTAAATAATCAGTAAATGTACTTCTATATAATGCATTGTGAGTTTAAAGGAATTATTTGAAGAGGCGCTGCAAAACAATCTTAAAGACGCTGGTTAGCGTGGGGATGCTAATCGCAACTAACAATGTGTTGATGTGTATTTGTACTATGTAATATTAATGTCCCCGCGAAACGGGCAGCTGGAAAATGAATGGTTACTATTATTTACAATTGTTATTAGTATTATATAACTATTATTTATTTATTTTTTATGTGTATCAACAAACACGTATGACGCCGTCTAGTTTCGTGAGAGTCAAATTCGCACATTTAACTGGAATATTACTGCACCATTAACGCACAGTGGCCTACCAGTAACGCAAATGTTGGATCTGCCTTTCAATGACCGTGTTCATTTAAACATGTCAGCCAAAGCACTGGACTGCACTTTGAAGCTGTCATTGGAGCTCCAGTGTAGTGAAACCTGTTCCTTCCTTTAATCGTTAGTAGTATTTTCTTGCAGCATAATTCTGTGTCTATAATGAGTAACTGGCTGAGGGTTACCTGGATCTGGTCCTATATTTATACCACAACAGCATAGCTCTTAGGCCGAACCCAAATTTCCTTTTAAGGTTTCACACGCCGACCTCAGCCAGTGTAGCTCACCAAGTGGGAGCAGTTTTCACCCCGTCTCCCCAAATGCTTACCATCCTGTGTGCGTCTAAATCTTTGAAGTGCTAATTTAGCCTCCCACTCAGGTTGCAAGCACACTCTAGCAGAAAATGACGCACATCTCAGCAGGCAAATAGCTCAAATCCACTGCACACACCATTTCTCCTCAGAACTTAATTGCATTCTCCGTGTAATCTTTCCAGCAGTGAGTCTCTGCCTTGTACCTAAGTGTGGTAGACATAAATGGACTAGTACGGACCACCCAGGGAGTACCTGCAGAGAGGTGGGCTTCCACTCTAGGCAGGTAATGCTGTTCCTGGATCAGTCTCTTCATCTGAGAGCAGGGGTCACCACCCTGTGCATACACGGGCAGACGTGTTCATGGCAAAACTCTTCTATGTCAATGGCAAAATGTTTTGATCAAAATGTCCGTCAGAATTCACCATGGTGTTGATTGCTGTCTAAGAGCAGGGGCAAGGGGGGAGGACTTGTACCCCAATATTTAATTTGGATTCATTCATCCTCCCGAATAAATAGATCATTGTATTTAAATTATTAAATTGTGCACCCCACAAAAATCTAAAACTCCCTCCCGTGCTGTTGTTGCAGAGCATTTGATAATGGCATTTTGGGCAATACTGGAAACGTGACATTTGTGTTCTAATATTACTTATTTTATGTACAGTGTGTACATTACAGTATATACACTAAAAAATGTATGTGCTTTTTCAGCAACACGTATGATGTTTTCATGTTAGGCTGAAATACCATGTGTTCATTTTTGGATTGATTACCCAGCGGCGCATCCTGAGAACCATCTAACCTCCATCTGAAAGTAAAGGTGGCACCAGTCTGGTGTGGCATTCGTAGCCGTGCTACGCCGGCAGGTAAGGCCAGGTGACAATCCAAGTCGGGTGGGACACGGGTGGTGAGAGTCACAGTCACCACTGAGACCCGGTGAGGTGGCACTTCATCCCGTCTTACTCCCACACGTCTTTCTCTTCCTCCCACGCCAGTGAGGCACCCGTAGCTCGATTTGACTTTTTCGTGAACAGTAATAACAAACAGCCCTACCCTCCACCCACACGCGCACGTCGATTTATCAGAAAACTTGTGCTCACACAGAGCGCTCATGAGAAATCCCTAACTCTGGTACTTCCTTGTTCGAGACAGCCATGATAGCAACAGACCATGTTCTCAGATGATTGCTTCCTCCTTTTCTGTTAATTAAAATGGAATTTGCCTTTATTCTGGAGGTCATCATGGTGCAAAAACAATGACTGTGCAGTCTCAGAGGGGAACTGACACTTAGCGAAAGTACTAGACAACAGGAATCCTTAACTTTTCTTCCCCCTACTTAACATTTTCTTTGACGCGTCAAAATGCCCGAAGGGTTTTGTTTTAGCTCCATGACCAAATCACACCTAGTGGCCGGAAAGTAGGGAAGGAAATGTAAGCTTCCTTCCTAACCTTTCTGAAGAAAAAGGCAGAGATCAGGGTTATGCCACAACATCTCCTGACATCACCGCATGGACAAAAAAAACTGTATCCACCCCCAAACCCCCCCCCCCCCCCTGCATTGATAGACGGGAAAATGGCAGTAACACCACTAGATCACAAGCCATACGTGGCCGGGGGTGCTCGAGGACCAATCTGTCAGGCCTCTGCCAGCCCTATGAGCCAGCAAACAGGGTCGCCATGGAAATGGCACCGTACCCATTCGAGAGCAAACTGCCATTTTAGAGTATAAGGAAACTGACCATGGCCGGTATTCCAGAACTACCCCCCCCACACACACACTGCCCCTGAATAGACAGTGTGACACAGCTAAATACACAGAGGTATCTGATGTAGACAAGCGCAGAAGATGACAGGGGGTGGGGCAAACTCTCCAGATGGGTGATTGTCTAAGCCAGCTCTACCAAACAGCGCACTCGCTCCCAGAAAGCACATCATGACCAAAATCATTCCCCTCCCCCAGCCCAATCACCGGGTCTGCTTTCCATCATGCCTTTATGCCATAATCCCCCGGAGAACCCAAGGACATCACCGCAGGTTAAATTTAGGTGTCTCTTTAAAGGCCTGCTTTCCCCTCACTTTTTGTACAGCCTTATTTTTAAGATTGTCAAGAGTGTCCCCTCCACCTGCCGTGGAGGATGGGCCAGATAACAGCATCCACAGCTCTCATAATGCCAAAGGTCAGGCTTGGCTCCAGAGCCCAGAAGAGCTGCTGGACCGTGTGAGCAACAGGATCAGGCTGTGCCGAGGGCAAGCGGAACAAACCTGGGCAGAGGCCTGGAAGGGGCGGGGTGGGGCCGCCGCCAGAGACTTCCGGAAGCACAGGGTTCCTATTTCAGGTGAAGCTCTAGGGAGTAGGGAGATACTGGTAGCTGGGGAATAGTGGTGCGTTCCATTTGAACTGGGAACTCTGAATTTCTGAGTACCTAGTCGAAGATTTCAAGTAGAGCACCCCCCTCTTTATTCGCATTTGTGTCTTATTTGTGCCTCATTAAATTGGTTGTGCATACAGAACTGTCAGACGGATCTATGGACATACAGAACTGTCAGACGGATCTATGGACATACAGAACTGTCAGACGGATCTATGGACATGTTGCTGGGATATTTGTATGTGCAAAATACTGCGTGACGCTTTGTTGTCAACTGCTACCAATGGCTAATAGTGAACCTGGCTAGAAATGTTTTTGCTAAATGGCTTTCCGATTTGTTGTACTGGAATGTGGTTAACCCACCTGTGATGTAATTCCCAGCTCCAACTTCCAACCTCCGGGGTAAATAGAACACAGCATCAGCACTTTCCTCATGGTTTCCCGGTCTGGGGCAGCATCAGACCCCCTCTGATTGGCTCCCCAGCTGAGATTGCTGTCACTCTGACAGCCCTTGGCTTCTCGACACCTTGAGTCTCCCTCTCACATCATTCTGAGGTTGTTCACTCCTGCAAATTTTGTGTTCAAGTCCAACAAAGGAATGACTGGGCACTGGTCCCCTAACTCATACTAGGCTATGTGTCTGATGAGTACCAAATAATTCCTGAGGGGTTGAAACCATTTACTTTACTACATGATTACACATGTGTTGGGGATCAAGACATCTCCAGTGCAGTGAGTCCAGCAATGCTACCTCCTACCATTCTCAGCAGTTGGCGTCCATTGGGATTCTGTCTCCTCTCCACCCTGAATAGTATCGGGCAGCAGTGGGAGAAATTGTACTTCAGCATGCTATTATTACCACAAACTGTCAATCACAGTCTGATTTTTTGCTAGCCAATCCTGTTGGACCACAGTAGATGTCAAAAACTTTACTCAATACACCTAAGAGGATTGATCTGCTGAAACCCCATGATACAAGCTCTATTTATTAGCCTTGCTAGCCTGCTCCCTGATCCCTGATAAAAATGCAACACTTCAACTAAGTATTTACCAGGGTCCTTCCAGCCATGTCCACTGTTAGGCCTGCTTTTACACTCTAGTACAGGGCTATTCAAATCACAGTCCTCGAGCGCTGAGCCCCGCTGATTTTCCAGCCTTCCTTTACCTGTGAGCCAGGTGTGAAGCCTCTGTGCCCAATCAAAATCAGTAATTATTAAACTACCTACCTTGGACAACTGAAAACAAGGCCTGGATTTGAAATTGGGGTCCCGATTTGAGGAGCCCTGCTCTCGTGCTTTCCATAAGGGCCTTGCTATACCGCTCTGTAGCTGATAGTCACCTGAATGAATGATATCTTATGGTTTTTGCAACAGTTTGTCCAGCTCTCCTCAGGTTCATCTTCACTGCCTTTGCTTCTTTGTCACCATACCAGCCTTCCAGTGCATATTGTCTCTCTAAGTAACACCCCCTCCACCAAAATGACTCAGACACTTACATTTATTCATTAGCCACACGTTTTGCATCAAAGCAGCTTAAAGGGCAGTTCGTGTAACATGAGCATCAAATAAACATTCTTAATGAGTGTTGCTATTTATGCAGGATACGCTATAACAATAATGTACAAAATACCATTTACAAGAGTACACCAGCAAAAACATTTTAATGAAAATTAATGAAAGTTATCAAAGTTTTTAATCACATTGCACATCACTAATCTAAAGCAGAGGATCATTGATGCCATTGCCAGCATTGATGAAGGGGTGCTGCAGCGAACATGGCAAGAAATCCAATACCGTCTTGATGTTCTTTGTGCAACTAATGGTGCCAATATAGAGGCAAGAAAATTAACATATAATATATATGTCTCATTTTTTATTAATGTCCACATATCTGTCTTTTCATTTGCCTTTGTAATAAATTTTTGAAATTGTAAAGAGACTTTATGGACACATATTTGTCATAGCAATAGCCTGTCTCATTACTTTACTATACTTTGTAAGTTACACTTAGTTCCTCTGAAAAATTAAGTTAATAAGATGCCTGATTCTTTTTTCTTATAGGTTAAACGTAAATTGCCGAATATTTACAAACAATATTTCAGACATTACAGATTTTCTTGTTAGGCAGATAATTTTTGATAGAGAAATTTTATGAAATTTCTCAACCAAGCTGGAGCTCTCTGCTCCAACAGACCATACGGTTCACTAACATTGTTCTGTTTTCTGACCTACAGGGAAACTCCCAAAAATAGAGTGGATTGTTTCCATTTCACACGTGTGGGTTGGATAATGTTAATCCTCACATTGATGAAGAAAGAAAAATTTTTCATGTGGCTTAAGTTGTGGGCTCAAAAAAATATAATTTTTCCATCCTCTGCTGCTGTGCTGCTTCCCCTTCAAACTGCTCTGAGCTACAAATCCACACCTGCCCACTGGGTAGAAACAGTAAAGTGTGGGCGAGATAACTTTGTGCAAAGGCCTAAATTTGGATCCGATTGCACATAAGTCAGTGTAGATATCTCTGACATAAAGGTCAGGGTACGCTTGAATTAGATTGTGTGGATAGCATTGGTGAGAGAACACACAGGCACCAAATGAGGTGGTAATCTCGTGTCTGCTGGAATGACAAGGGAAACTAATTTGATGGCTTTAGTGAAATTCCAAGCAAATTTCGTTGCACAAGGTCATAAACACTCTTGGAATGAATTCTGCAAAATTCCCAGCATCTTACTTAATTTTGAGTGTTTTTGGTCACCATTGCAGTTACTGAGATTAATGTTATTTTCTCAAGGGAGCAGTGCCTCTAGATGGTGTAACTAATGACGTGAGCAGATCTTTAAGCTTGTTTATCCATTGATACTAGGAAAATATTAAGAATGGGAATAAGGATGGTTGTATCCATTCAAAAAAATCCAGACTTAGCAATTGTCTTGTCTATGGACAGGCTATAAATAAAATCTTTTTTACTGTTGCTATAATTTAGTTTTATTCAGCAAAATAATCATTTTAACGTATAACCAGACCAATAAGCCCATCTCATCGAATGTCTATCTTTCCCGTTGAAGTCTCATCATTCTGAAATGCATTGAGAATTCACAGCTTTCCTGCGTTCGTCACCGGCCAAGGACCTCCCTTTATTGGCTCATCTAGAGCCTCCCTCGTATTGGCCAGGCGAGACACCAATTTCTATTAGCCAAATTCAACCGTCGCTCACGCTACGCGACGTGCGTCATTTCCGTTGTCAGGTGGCGCTGCTATGGAAAGATGTGATCAGCGGGTCAAAAAAAGGAGGCTTTTTCCTGGTTGCTCGTTCGAGTTCATAACAAAACGAGTCCTTAAAATTGCCGAAGGACGGCTTGGTTTGGGTGGGAGGGGGGTTATGATAATGTTCCCGGTGTAGACAGTGTGTTTTATCCGGCTGTTTTGGCTCAAAGGTAAGTTGTTGTCGAAGACCTCCCTTTCCATACAGGGGCTGTACTTTGTTTAAAGGGCCTGTCGGCGATCCCGTGAGGGAGGGGGGCTGGTGGGGGCGACTCCGACACTGACTCCAAAGGCGGTGTTTCTTATTAAGCTATTTTTACTTATTTTATTCATCTTGCCCATGTGGGAGTGGAGGCGTGCGGACCAGGGGTCGGGATAACCGCGGTGGTTGCGACGCGTCACTCCGCACGCGAGGGCTCGTCCCCTGTTCCCCGCTGCCCCGGCCGCCTCTGGGGCACTTAACGACCAGTGCAAACTTTAAAATCATAATCATTTATGGCGACTGATCACCATCGACTAGCGTTTGCTATATATGGTCGGAATCAGGAGGACTCAGGGACAGATGGTGGTTGTGAGAATAGTAGGACTTAACAAAGAGGATGCGTGTTCCCTCTTTCTCTTTCTGCATTTCACTGCCCTTTAAACTTGCCTGGTCTCTCGTGCTTCGCCCGCCCGCGTGCATTGTGCGCTTCGTGATCCCTGCCCTGCGCCAATTCGCCTTTTCGTTCCCACCTCGGTCACCAGGACCCCGCTTTTGTGCGACCTTGTATGTCAAGGAGCACAGAGATGCGTCCTTAAAAAATTATTTGGGGGAAAAGAACAACTTACTGAAGAATACCGAAGCACTGGTCGCCAATGATTGCTGCTGGAATATAGACTGGAGATGGACCCCATAATAGTGTTTACATGCTTGTAAACGCGTGTGTCGACCGGGACAACAACTGACACTGGCGTTCAGATGCCAGTATTATTACCAGTATTTCCAGTAAGAATATAATATCAGTCTTTATATATAATATCCACAGCCCTAAGCGGTATTACATAATGCTATTCATGTTACATGAGCTCAGTATGAATGCGGCCGCTCGCCTCTCCATTGATCAGATGTGTAACGAGTTTTCGGCACAATTTTACATGTGTGTGAATAAAAGTGTTTGCAGACGTGTGCGTGTTTGGGTGTCACCCCACGCTTTGTTTGCACATTTAGCGTAACACACGCCGTCGCTTTTCGTAATTTAATGATCATCTCCTTTGCCCGTTGGTTTGCCCTTAGTCTCGGGGCCAGACAAAGTTGTTTCCTACATGCTTTTCATCTTTTCCACTAGGATTTTAGGAGCAAATATGCGGAGTGTGTATGCGAAAGTGGAGTGCCTGGGAAAAAAAAACAGGCGGGATTTTGCATGGCAATGCCCTGCTTTTAATGGTTGATTACTTGTTTCTGTATATTATATTTTCTTTGATTGCATTGTATTGATTACGGGTTAAATGTCCTGCTTGTTGAGATTCACACTAATCACTGAAATGGTTGCTTTAGGCTGAAATGAAGCCTAAATCGATGTTGATTGTTGCTTGTTAGTAGGTCACTTGTTTCATTTTATGTCAGACCTTTTCGGATGTTTTTTTTTTTTCTTTTTTCGTGCCCCCTGTAACTTCAATAGGACGCATTCAAACCCCCACCACTGAGCTGGATGTTTGGTCTTTGAGTGATTAAAAACGGATAAGGGGGTGTATCTGTGGTCACCTCTGTTGGCCCCAAGCCTTGTTTCCAGCTATTTAAAGATCGTACATTTTCACTGACGAGGCAGGAGTGCGTCTGTCTGCTGGAAAATGAATCCGATGCATGCTGTGGTTTCACACTGGCGATTTCTGGCCTCATAGCTGATGAGAAGCTCTTTGTGTGTCGGGTCCTGTACAAACCTGAGTGTCCAGTTCATTCTATTTTGAGGATTATTTGTGATCTTTACTTGCTACTTTACTCTTGTCAGTTTGATCGCTGTTATTTCTGCAAGGTATGTATTTTAATTCTCCTGTTTAGATGTCGCTTTGTTTCAATTCATGTTTTTATGTCCACATTGATGCATTTTCATTATGAAATCCCACACATTTTCTGCTTTGAATGCAAATATTCTTTACTGTGTCAGATCAATCCTACAATTCTTCCAGTTGTTTTCATTCATAGCTTGCTGTCTTCTGTAGTACATGCATGTCTTCAGTCTACTCTGTGATTCTTTAATGTTTTGGAGGTTTGTTCTATTTCAAGACCTAGTGCTGGCGGTTCCATTGCCCACACATGAATCAGCCTAGCGATCGCTCTGCACATCCCAATGGGCGCATGCTTTCACTGATACAGCTTTGTCGATCTAGT
>JAABNX020000151.1:23378214-23397988 GCA_015163995.2 Mormyrus lacerda | reverse complement strand
ACATTGTCCTGCCACGTGCATAAACCTTTGTGTGTGTGTATTTTTTGTCGCCCCCCCCCCCCCCTCCGATTTCTTTAACCAAAACAGTCTGGATCGGTCCTGAAAATGACTTTCAGATCTACCTCTTTCCGTCTTTTAACTGAGGCTGTTTTCATTTGTCTCTACGAGGACGTTGTGAATCTGGCCTGGAGAAGCATTAGTTTTTTTTTTTTTTTTTAAATATCCCTGGTGCGTAAATATCGTGTGGAAGGTGACCCTTTGGCGGCACTCTCCCTAAAATCTGAATAAGCTTGACATTATTTTTTTTTTCTGTCAGTTCATAAAAGTAGCATTTAATTTTCTCTTTGTTTTTACCGCCGACCACATCTGTTCTGGTCACTGACAGCTTCTGGTTTCATAACAACAGAATGCACGTTCTGTCCCACCTGGTAGGATTCTAACCCTCTTCAAATTTAGGCAGCTATCCTCACATGCCCCAATCAGGGATGCCATGGTCTGGACTGAGGTTGGGTATCGGTCGTTCTTCAGATTTGTTATGGGTGGCTTTGAGTCATGTGACTTTCAGGCGTTGTCCAGAGGATACCCAACATTACTAAGCATGGCTTCTTTCTGTACTGTTTTTCCAGATTTTAGTTTTTTGAACAATAATCAGCCAGCATGATCTATTTTATTTGTGATATTTATAGCCAAAAACGGAGCTCCTTTGTAAAGTCGTGGTTTGCCAAGGAATGCGTTTTTCTGTCTCTGTGGCTTTCTGCTGTTTGACAGACATTCCTTTGTTCTCTCGCATCACGGTACAACTGCAGCGTGCTGATATGAACGGAATCCGTCAGGCAGAGGCATGGCGGCTTTTCTCCCTGACCCCACGGTGCCCCCACACGTCTTCGTAGCCTGGTCTCCGCAGCCAATGCGTTTTGAACCCGGTGCCTTTCTCTACCCAAACCCGGGGCCAGTTCCAGTCTCGGGTGTTTAGAGGCTGAATCTCAGGTGAGGTCGCCTCCTGATCCGGCCTGCTGTTTTGGACCACTTAAGTAGCAGACTGGGAGGGGTGCCTTTTCCCCTCCACCCTCAGTCATTAAAAATTGTGGGTCTAGGGCAGGGGCTTTGTTGGATCAGCCACTTGGAGGAGATGCTGGTGCAGTACTTGTGAGCCGGCATCACTTGGCAGAAATCCAAGCAGGTCCAGCATCTTCCTGTCCCGCCTGCATGTATACACAAGCCGTACTGTAGTTTTAACCCATCTTGTGATTGTTCTTTTCCATGTTTTGTACCCTTCTCGCCAAATCTAAAGTAATTACAACTTTACTTACCAGTAGATTAATATCCTTCTTATTTAAGGCTTCTGTTTGGTGAAGGTCCTGTCCAATCGTTAGTTGGTTTGCTCACCTGCGTTCCAGCATCAGTACAGTATCTTCCAGAACCCTTGATGCTAACCACTTAAGAACAGGACACCCTAGTAGTGGTCTAGCTTACCATAAACTCTGTAATATAGGTATATATGCTTTAGTGCATTTCCGTGACAAAGCAAGACTGACAAAAAGAACATGAGTCGAAAGTATAGGCTCTTGTGATATTTTTTTTTTTATTATTATTTTCTCCCCCCGTTTCCTGTCATAAGCTTCTGATTATATTTATTCATTACGTCATAAACCTGTAGGTGTTGCCCCCCCCCCCCCCCTTGCGAGTGTTAAGTGTCAACTCCCGTTGTTACGTCTTCATTAATTGCTGTGAGTTCCGCTTTGACTTCAGTTATTTTTTTAATTGTATAAAAAGGTTGCCACAAGCCAGTGGTTAATTAAGCTACACTAAAAGTCTGCGTAGATATATTTTTTTAAGGAAATATTTCGCATGATTTGTAGAACGTACCGGATTCATTTTGGTGCCGCACTCTGCTAGCGTGTATGTGTGTGCGCGTGCGTGCGTGCAAAACCTGACAGCAGCCGGCAAACATTGTGCAAACTAGTGACTTGCCATCTTGCAAAAAAAAAAAAAAAAAAAGAAGAAACCTAGTATATAGGCATCCATGCCCCTTTAACACAGGGGTGTGTGTTCATGCAGAGTTATGCTGCCACCTAGTGCTGAAGCTGCAACATGAACCTCTGAGTACTGAGCAGTATTGTAGGTGTGTCTTGGCCAGAGACACTTTTTTTTTTTTTTTTTTTTTTTTTTTTTTTTAAAGAACCATGACCGCAAATGGTCATCCTTTCAAACCACTCAGCCATGAGTGTGTGCCCCCCCCACTCTGTATAGGTGCAGCCTGCTTTAATATCACCTTATTCACCTGCATACACACACATGCGCTCCCATCCACATGTGGAGAGGACTGTTGTGTGCCCACCCACCCCTATTAAAAAAAAAAATTAAAAAAAAGTCTCGTCGTATGTCAGGCGAGGTGGGGGACGTTTTTGAAGCACCTTTTTACAGCATGAGAACTATGTTGTTGAGCTCCACGTTTAAGATATGATCTTTGCATGCTTTTGACCTGCAAGGTATGGCTATGAAGTCTGATTAAAGAAGAGGACTCTATGGATTCAGTTTGAAAATACACTGCAAAACTTGGGGTGTAGGAACTGCCTTTGTGTCAGTAATTTGAAAGGATGTAGCTTTGTCAGGGGAGGGGCATTTGGATTTTTTTGCCCCTTCCCCACACCCCTTTTGCAATGTAAAGTTGACATGCCTCATGTTTAAACTGGAAATTGGATTGTGTGGTTGGAAGACTAAAGCAGACGGGTTTTAAGCGCAGTGTAGTAAAGCCGCTCGGTTGGTATCAAAACTGAAACTGGGTAATTGTATAGAGATGAAAAAAAACAAATTTGTATAAAAGACATATTTTTGTACTTCATCAAATCTCTACATGCATGTCAGCAATAAATAAATAAAAAATGCAACTTGTATGTCTGATTTTGTTCAAACTTCAAAATAAAATAAATAAATCCACAGAATGTAATTAATGGTAAACTACCGGATCCTGTTCCAAACATCAGTCCAGTTGATTATGACTGACTTTTTCCAGTAGGGGGAGCTTTTTCTCCATATTAAATGTTTAAGGTTCAAAAACTGCAGTGGTGGGTTAGTTTTAAATATTTACCCCGTCAGTCTGACCCACTTGCTCCTGTGAATGCCCTACAGTTTGGCCTTTCTGTTTTCCATCTGCTTACCTTGCTTGTGCGATGTAGGTTTCATCGTGGAATGTACAACGTCCGCTGTTCCAACTTCTATCTCTGCATTAACTTGTTCCTGGGGTGCCGGGGTGCCATGCACTTAATGTTTAGTCTTGTCTGTCTGTTGAGGTGCAGAAGCCCTTCCCTGTATCACGCTAGCATGTTTGTTCCAGTGACATCACCTTGGGTACCAATCTGGAGCCACCAGCCAGCTACATGTTGCTGCCAGCAATGTCTGAGAACAGATGGACCCCGAACGAACACCTGGCAGCTGGACCCCATAACAGGCTTCCTCTAATCGCTTACAGGAGCAGCTAACATGGGCCAGCCGCCGGCCTCAGCTTCGTCTGTTTAGTGTCTCATCCTGTCATCGCAGGTGACTTGGTGTTTCATAATGGGTTAGGCTTGTGTCTGGTTGGAAATGGGTCGATTCATCGCAGGCTGAATTCAGCATCATATGTTGGTACTTAAAGGGGTTTTCCTCAATTTTTTCTTTTAACACTCCATCGATCCTCAATACTGTTTACCCAGAACAAGGTTGTGCCGATACACATTTCATGCTGAGTTTATTCGTGTTCATGTTTGATATGGATAAATGATGACCTTACCAGGGCTTCTCTAGATGTTTTCAATGGTAAATGCCCTGAAGCAGGACTCTTAAAACCGATCAGAGGCCTGTAGATAGTGTGACTTTCGCAATCATCATCTTTCTCTGGTCTTAGAGAACGACCCAGTCGTGACCTTGTGATGTCACTTGGAGGCATTTCTCCTGTTCAACTTGAGCCATGTCATGCACTCCCTTCCCAGGGGGCTCCTCTTGCCCATGTGTGCGCTCTGAAGCCTGGGGGTCGACCTGCCAGTTTCTCACGCCACAAGCAGGACTGCAGGATGGCCCAGCATTAAAGCGGGACTCGGTGATTCCAAAGCAGAGTCCCCTTCTTTTTCCTTCAACACTTGTGTCTTTCAGATGTAATGGGACTGGAGCTTTGAGCTCAGGGTGGAGTGTATGACTTCATCCTGGGGCTTGATGACAGTTTTTCCCAGATGCCTTTTGCTGATATATGCCAGGTCCCGTTTGCCCCACCCACTGCCTTTGAGTGCATTGTAGCTGGTCATCAGCATCTGTGCCCACCAGTTGGGCTGGTTCACACATGGAACCCCCTCACCCAGGAGAGTCGCCCCCACCACCACCACCCTACCCCTGACCCAAACCAGCTGGGGAGCAGCAGATCCATCCCGCATTCCTGCAAGTTTTTGCCGATTATCCTCGCTTAATATTTGCACGCTGTCTCACGTTGCGTCTCTGTTATGCTCTGCCGTCCTCAGAGTTTCAACTGCTCTGTGTGCAAAACAGGGCAAAAAAACATTTTTGTTTCTGTTTTGAGGTTGCTATGACCATTTGGTTATTGCATACGCATAGTCATTTTAACTAATGTAAATTGCAAAGTCTTTCGTTAACTGTCAGGTCTTCAAATCTTTCCAAAGGTTGGGGATCCTTTGGCGGGAATATTCACCTGTGTTTATTTTAGAGTGTACTCTGAATGTGTTTAGTTCTCCAAATGAATTGGTCCAGAGAGCGGAGGGAGAAATCGTTTCTTGATTCTCCTCACCTTCAGTCTGACCTGCATTGCTGGAGTGCCACTGTTGCTGCTCTGACTTTTAATTTGAAACAGATTCTTTTTGACCCTGGAGCAACACACAAGGTTTCAATATGGCTGACAGTGAAGCAGATACACGTTGCATATGTTCAATTTATAAGCTTTTCAAGTGTTTGTTTTTCTGCACATTTTTATATTGTTTTTCTTCCCCTGGAGAGCACAATTAAAACACAGTGTGGGATGAAATTTATGCGTGTTAAACATTGACCACAAGTATGTTAAATCCTAGACAATAAAACGTAAAGATTAATTGTTCTTGTGTTTGAGAAGTAACTGGATTGACTAAAGTGTATGCGTACAGTTTGATATCCATGTGTTTGACATATATTGAGCATCATGAGGAAATGAATCTTCACATGAACCTGGCTCAGGGTTTTCCGAGGGTGTGGAGCAAAATAAGCCAGAGCGGGTGGGAGAGTTCGGGCAGTGAACTAAAGCAGACCTGGGTACACAACAGGGGGCACTGTTTGGTCATCTCTAAACACACTCGGTATGAACGTGCTGCATGACCTGCTTGAAAAGAGGAGGAATTGGTGAGGCACACTAGTGCTTGGCTCAGATAGCTGGAAAAGCACGCTCTGTTGCATGAAGGAAAATGCTGTTCTAGCTCTGTATATGTTTGTATATATGAAGGTGATTGATAGATAGTTTAATCTGTTTTGCAGCTTTGGGGAGGTGGGGGGGGGGGGGGCACACGGTGTGCAGATCTTCAGCACCGGCTTGTTTGGACTGAGTCTGGCCGACATCGGCACCGCTTGTATCTCGGCGCCAACTGCCAGTTCTACTGCCTCGGAAACAGAGGGAAAAGTATGAAGCATTAAGAGGGTTTTTGCATTTTTGGAAGCCTTTACAGCAAACCATAGGGCATGGTGGTTTTGTTTGGGATCCTCATGTGATTTTGGAATGAGACCTTAGGGCGCATAAGCCACTTGTGGGCCAGAGGCTGTTTCTAGGGCTCAGTCAGTAGCTGATTCAGTCCCCCCACCAGCAGAGGGAGCCGTTTGGTTCATGCCTGATTTTTTTTCTTTTGGCTCCAACATAAAAGCGTCACAGAAATCCGGTCTCTCAGATCATCTCTGAATGCCACTGCGCTTGCTGTTACTGTCGTGTCACTGTTTGGGTGGCCCTGAGCCCATATGAGCAAATGGCTGATTTCATCCAGAACTGTACGTTCTATTATGGCGTGGATGAGTGAGGGTCCCCAGGGCTGTTATTCTGAGGTTTCTGTAGTCAGCTTAGTCTTGTTCTTTTTTGGTGTTCGTATTTTTTAATTATAAAACTGCTCAAAGCCAGTCGAGCGTTGGCCTCAGTTATTGATATAATTAAGGCCATGGCCTCATTCTTCTCATTTTCGGCAGCTTGTGTTTTTCCGGGCCTGGCTGAAATTCCTCTCCATGCGACCTATGGTCCAGGAGGGTCAGCCTGCACCTTTTTTATAGGTGCATCATGTAGCGATTTATGCATTTTTGCAGCTGGATCCTTTCATGAATAAATGAGAATGGAGACAATGCATTTGGGAACCGGAATCTAAATATGTAGCCATGCAAATTTCTGGCCTGCAGCTCCTGGTTCTCCTGGTCCTGCTATCATCCTGCGCTCTGAGCCGTTCATAGCTGAAAAACGTCTTTTGAGTCTTACTGTAAAAGGAAGCGAGACACTTTATTTAATAATTGTTCCAGAAGCTCATACACTGCCTCCAGGTAGGAGTGTCATCATATGACCACAGTGTGACTGGGATCCCCTGACTGCTGTGACAGTTAGGTGGTTATAAATAAAGACCTAAGTTTGTTACGATTTTCTGTTTACATTTGACATTCTGCGGGGAGGCGGGAATCCACCTTCTTCAGGGATCATCGGCTTAGTTTTATTATTAAATGGGCCATTGTATCAAGATGATGCAGTATCTCAGCTCCAATTTACATCCTGCATTCATCATATGTTGTTGCTTAAGAACTTTTTAATACACTGAATTATAGCTGATAACTGCTTACATCTGGTGTCAGGCTACACTTCTACTGGGTATCCTGAGCAAGAGTGGAAACGGCCAGGAAAGGCTGGCGGATGGAAAACTGAGCTGGGGGAGTTTGGCATCAGTCAGTCCAAGTTCAGGAGGGGCGTCTGACGTCTTGGCACTAGTCACAGGAGCAACGTGGTACCGAGACACGCAGAGACGCAGAGGAATGCGTCATGTTTGCCCCATGGGGTCTCGGTTTCTATGGAAACCCACGCACCGTCGCTCGCTGGTAGTCATTAATCTGAGCGACATGCTTTCACGTTCCCTTTGCAAATGAACTGCCGTTGCTCAGTGTCTCTGGTAAATTGACATAACCATAATGGCGCAAGCCAGCTTAACAAGCCTGCACAGATCATGGGCTATACTTCCCTTCTGGAGAGCCTAGTAATTTTAAAGGAGCAAATTGAAGCTAGCGTTACCAACTTTACGTCAAGTAAAGCCAAGTCATGTGACTGTTACCGAGGTGGCGCGATGGGAACTTTAAAGGACTGGTGGAAACGCTGATCTGAGCTTTTGCTGTCGATGAACTGATACGACGATAAGTTCTCGGTAGTTGATCATTATCCTAAATGCATTTGTTGCCAGTTGTGGAGTTGGCATAGAGTTGAGGCTTCGAGAGCCCGGAGATCAGAGGAAATTGCTTTCATATACATGACTGATGTTTCTGCAGCTCAAGTCCATTAAGGGGACTTCCAGCACCGGTTCCGGAACCGTAGTCACTTTGACCCAAATATGCCCCCTGCGGTCAGGAGTGGAGACGACCCAGGATTTCCGCTGTCTGCTGGTCGACCCACCTCCCTCAAAGTGTCTCTGTGATCAAAGGGCTGGGATACTTAAATGTAGATCTATCTGTTTAGGCTGTGCTTGTAGAGCTCATCAAAAGCAAGGATGGCTCTCTTTGATTGGGTAATGCTGACTGTGGGGGCTTTGGAGAAAAGGGTGGGGCCAGTTCAGCTCGCTGCTTGAGTTGGTGTGGTGCTCCTGGTAAATAAGCCAGAAACATGCATGGTATGGCTGCGTACTTGGCTGAGAATTTGCCAACAGCTGTCTTAGTGTCACATCTGCAGCTTTACGTTCCTTGTGGTATAGCATGTTTTGTCTAAGAGGTACATGTTCATTTTTGAAGGAATTTTGGATTTATGAGTTTGGGGGTTGTCTTCCCTCAGACAGCTGGAGTTACTCCTCTTACACCAGTCATTATTTGTGCTTAAAAGTATGAAAACATGGTTTTCTGACTGTGACCCGAAGGTGTTTGGTTCGTGAACCTCTCCTGTCCCTTTTTGTCTTTATGGTAAACTCTCAAAAAAGCATGAGGACATTTGTGGTCGGGGCGGACAGGGGTGAGGCAGCGTGACACAGAGTAGAGGCGTGTGGGATGCTATTTTTTGTCGAAGAAAACAGCTACTCCATCATTATGGGGTACTGGTGGGAACGCCAGTCATGCTGGCTCCGTGTCTGGCTTGGTTTGCACGTTGGAGCTTCTGGATAAAGTGCATCAGCCATTACTCACCCAGTCACGGCGTAACTGCTCTGGGGTGAGCTCCACCCCTGTTCTTTGGGTCCAGGTAGGTCCAACGTTAGCCAGCCTGGGAGAGAATGGTGTGGCTGGTGCTGGTTCTGCCTCTCCGGGGCCCCGACAAGGTGTCCTACCACGCTGGAGGTACGAAGGTGCATCTCTGCCCCAGTGCATGCTGGGACAGCCCTGGCAGGAACCCCCTTCTGTGCCAGGTTCTGAGGCGTGCTCACATGCCAGTATGATGGAAACTCCCCACAGTCGCCCCCCCGTCTGCAATCCTGGCAGCTCTTGTCAATCATCAGAGATGAGCATGCTGACCTTTGCCTGTCTCACAAAAGTGGCACATCTTTTAAGATCATAGGTGCTTGACCGCAGTGCGGTAGATGTCACACGTCACATAACAATTCCCAACAATTACACATGACAATGACACTTCTGGTCCCATGTCTGGCCGCTCCGATCCAGTTCCGGTAGGGTGGGCTTTCCTGTCGGCCATCATCAAGGACTCCGCTGAAATTCAGGAGAAGAGTAATGACGTCTAGCAAGGCTTCATTTTAACTTACTCTGACCAACTAATTGTATCAGAATCAGTGTCTAATGAAGACCAGATTGGCTGTGTAAGCAAACGGCCTCATTTCACGCCAAAATAGCATAGTTTGCTCTGCTTGTAGTAGAGAATCTGGGCCCTCCAACTCACAAGTAGCCTAGGAAAACACGATTTCTCATTTGGTTTCACAGAAGAGCATCCATACCTCCTACATATTATGGGGTATGTTGCACCATGATAGTGACGGACAAGGTTTTGAAATTCAGTTTTTAACTTTTCAGCATCTTAGTCATTGCTTATATGTTTTTGAACCTCTTGTACTAGAAAAACTGCATAGAGAACATTTCTGGGAGATTTTATCTGATATTTATCAGTGCCAGCTTTCTCTGTCCAGACCATTACGAGACACGGAAAGGGGGCTGTTTGAGACATGGAGACTGTGTTCTGATCCTATCGCTTCCTGTGCTAATTGAGTCGAGCTACTGAAGGCCATTTCAACGTTCTGGAACATTTACGGCCCATGTCTATGTATCAGTGTAATAGATCTGAAGAAACATGCGCAAAACACTCCAAACAAGTCCAACTGTCCAGAACAAGCAGACTTGCAAGGTTCTGGTATTTGTTTTGCTGGGACGTTGAAATGTGCCGACCATATTTGGCAGGGACCCCAAAGGTAATGAGTACGTCTTTTGGGGGAGGGGGAGACTTATTTATATCACATGTTTTCATGATCAGTTGAAGCGTTTTGTGCTTTCGTTGGGTGCCTTGGTGGAGTCAGCTGACGGCTAGCATGGTCTTCGTGGGTCTTGCTCTCTGTGTTTAGGCCTGGTTACATTCCTCTCCCCCCATGTCGGTGGGAATAACAATGCAGGTGCCCACATTCCGCAAAGCCTAACTAAGGCTGTTCTTTGCTGGTCTCCCCATTGTGGTGACCTGAAGTGACTCGGTAAGGAGTTACTCCCTTAGACTCAACCAGCATAGTGTCGGCGCTAGATCAAATCTGACAGAAAGCAGAAGAAACATCACCTATACTTGGGATTATTTTTGGGGGGACGCAGCCGGTCATTTGGGTGGGGAGCTCGGCCCCCCCCATGGCGCCGACACTGCTAGCCCCAGCCTTTTTGCGTCAGAGCGCGGCTAAGCGGCTCCTCAGCGTGGATTCGACCATCTGTTCGGCCTTAGCCCGGGACACGTTACACGTTTACGATGCCAGACCAAGACACTTCAGAAATTCCTCCACAACACGGGCAGGAGAACAAAGGGTTTGTAGGCATAGTTCTGTTTGTCCACCCTGCAGCTGGACAGGGATGGTGGGGGTCTAAGGTGGAAGGGACAGCTCACTGGGGGCCCGATGCAGACCCGCAGAAGCTGCTGACCACTTTGCGAGCGTGTGTGCAAGTGGAGAAACACCGGGAGGAACACGTGCAAGAAACTGAGCATGGTCTTATAAAACATTGCGAGAAGTGTGCTTCTTAAATCGAATTTGATGGTTTGTTTAGTAGCTTTGCCTGGGTTAAACACGGCTCTACATATGCTGTTTGACAATTCAGCTGATGCAAACTCACGACAGGATGCACATGAACACACAAATCCGCCACATACTGTTTGAAAGGGGGAAATATTTGAACCGTTTCATGCGAGGCAACCGTTCTGGGTCATGGTTCTGTGTTCTGTTTGGATGACTGTGGTTGTATGGAAGACATCTGGTCTTCCACTAGAAATCCGCTTGTTTGCATTTCATTCTGGAAGGATGTGATGCAATTCTGGAAGAGAAGGATCATGGTAGAGACACTGAACATGTGTATGACGTTCTCCTCGTCCCCCAAGAAGAGAGGCCTGGCTTCTGCTGTTTTGCAGCCCTTTTTTGGAGACCTACTGAATATATATATCCCGTGGTTTATTTTTAAAGGGCATGAAAAAAGAAGATTGAAGTGGAAATGGCTGGTGTTTGAGTTTAACATTCCACTTGTATGAGACAGGTAAGAAATTTCTTTCACTCCCTCAGTTACCTCTGCATACATATACAGTTGCCCCTAGATACTGTTAACTGAGAATAGTAGTTATAGACCAGAAGATTCCTCCTTCTCAGAGCTTGCATTTATGTTAACCTCGTGAAGGCCTGAAATCATAACAGCAAAGCAGTGGAGTTAAACCTCTCCCATTAAACCTGGATGATAGGTTGCAGAGGTCTTGGGGTGTAGCTGCACAAACTAAAAGTGGGAATGTTTATGTAAAGATCTCCTATGTAAGGAAATATCTGGGACCCAGAACATCAGGAACATTACTTGTGTCCCTCTTGCTTGTGGGAGTTTTACTTGCACAAAAGTGTTCTGAGGGCAGAAGGGAAAATGATCTGTCTGAACCAGTTTCCTTCTGCCCTCAGAACATTTTTATGTAAGTAAAACCCCCATAAGCATCCCTCTTTTTGGAGACTGGATCTCCAAACCTCTTTCCTAAGCAGCTTATGTGTTAGGTGAAAAATATTCCCCTCCTTGGTCCAGGTCGCATGCCACTCAGTCATCAGATAATCTTGTGGACTGCAACTGTGCCAGAGGCTGCTGTGGCTTGAGGGTAATGTATGGGGAGCTCTTGATGTTTGCTTAGTGGTCTAGAGCCTGAAGGAGAGGCGTGTTCTTGGCAGTCAGTAGCCAGTACTGGGCCAGGGAACTAGGGTCATTGTCTACCTCTGCTCAGTCTTAGACTTCACTGTTTTGGTTTATCTAGCTGTGGGTCATCGATTTTTAACGTACGGTTTACTGGAAGAGGCCGACGCGTGTCATTTCCCATGTTGACGACATCACTGAGAGGGTCTCGGATGGGTAAGCCAGTCATCTCAGCGGCTCCGGCTGTGAGAGACAGGCTGACGCGCCCTGGGTCCTTTCATGCTTGGCTGTCCAGCTGGAAAGCTGTCTGAAAACCTGCCTGCTTGCTGTTGCAGTAGCCCCTGCACATCTTCACAATTACCCATAATTATATTTTCCTGTCAGACTCTTCCCATAATTACAGGCTGCGTGTGCGTCTTTCGTCTACCCCACACACAGCTATTTTTGTGGGGACTTTCCGTCACCTTGCTTTATTGTAGTTGAAATAACCCTCAAACCACTGAAGCTGGGATGAAAATTCATATATTTTTGGCACTTTTTTATCTTGAGGGTCAATTTTTTTTTCTTCAAAGGCTTGACATATTGGGGACTGCAATTTGTCCCTGCAGGTTGAACAAGATACAAACATATGCATGCATGCACAAAAATACATGCACATTTTCTGCTTTCTGTTAGTCAAAGCCTCCCAGATTGCATGACTCTTTTTTTGAACTCATTTAATTTTTGGTGGATAGGAACCAAGTTAGCTGACAGAGTATAATTATACCTCCTATCTATGAGAAAGTTCAGGGAGTCATGGCAAGTATGTCATTAAAATATACAGCACTTACAGGATGTCGGGGGTCTGATTTTATATTTTTGAAGGGCAGATTTGAGCAGCTCTCTCCCAGAGGGACTGTGGGGCTGGGGGGGGGGGGGTATTAGCATAGAGAGTTCGACCCATGCGGTGGCTCCCACGCCATCAAAGTGCCCTTGGTGAACCCCCCAACACTTGGAGACCCTTGGAGATCCAGCCTGGCTTCCAGCTGTCTCCCCTCAGCGAACAGGCGACAGCAGCAGGCGACAGTGAGAATTCTTCGGACAACTCTTTCCCTCTTCAGGTCTGGTTTACTCTGACTGGGACAGTGGGCAGCAGTGTTCAAAGGCTGGCAGAAGTTGTTTCACGGGGGCTTGGTTGGCAACAGTAAAAGTTGTTGACTGAGGGGGTTGGCAATGATGAAAGTTGTTCACCTTGGGGGGGGGGGGGGGTTGGATGGATAGAAGATCCAGTTGGGTCCTGCCTGAATCCACAGCCAGGACTAAGGCCAACATTCAGTTCTTTAACAATCATTTGGAGATTCATTCACAGACTTGCATGGGCAGTAGTGTGAATCCCTATATAAGCATTAATGGCGACTTGTAGAACAGACCATATAAACGTACCTTCTCTGTGGCCCTCAGGAGACCAAAGGACCACTTCCTGGGCTAGATTCCAAAAGTATGAAGATAAAGATGATCTAAATATGATATGCCTTAATAAAAGAGCTTGCCCAGATGTGCCCCAGCTAGCCACCTACGTGGTTTCCTGAGTCTCACACCTGCATTTAACCCGAAACACTCACTTTCCACGCCCACCCAGTCAAACCTCAGGCAACTGAATGCCCTTAATGATAGTGAAAAGCTGCTTCTGCCAGAGTTCAAAGAGTAGATCCCTGTGTGTGTCTCGCAAATCAGTCGCTTTACACTGCACAGTCAATAATCAACGATTAGAACCACCTGCTGACATGTCTCTGGTCCTGAGTTGTCGTCTTTTTAAGCTGGCCAAGAATATGAATGTTTCTCAACGCATCTTTCCACCAGTGATCTGCTGCTACCAGCTTGGAAAAGCTGGGAATTTGACCTGGACCTAACTGGTTTCTTGTTGGAAGGCCTGTTTGTTTACGGTCTGCCACATTACGGTCTGAGCTGTGGCTGAGGTATCCCTGAAGCATGTCCAGGGTTTGATGTCTGTGGGACGGGGGGGGGGGGGTATGGAATGATGCAAACCGGGGAGGGTAACATGTTCGCCCCAAAATGGGGACCTGCTGGAATGTAATTATAGGCTCAACTGCTTTGATTAATTACACAGCTGTATCAACTTTGAGTTTCTTTTGACACGTGTAATAATAATAATGCCATTCGCTCGTGTTCCCATCTTCTCGCTAGCTGAGAACAGTAATATGTGTAAGCTTCCTCCAGGATGGTCCCATTGGATCAGGGCAAACTGGACTGAAAATGGATTTTCACCCCACCTGAGGCTTTCTTACGGCTTCTGGGTGTGGCAGTTTGCACCCTACGTTTGAGTCACCTGACAAATTTACAAATACTCTTCAAGATGTCAGTGTTTGTCGTTGCTATCAGGTGCGTGTCGGGGTCATTTAACGTCAAGTCTCTGTTGGGGTAATGAGGAATGTTTGCAGCAGCAAGTACTTGGACTTTAGTTCTCTGTTGACCAATCTGTGCTCAGCGCTTTGTCCTCAGTATCACCTCCAGCCTCCTGGAGCGTCTAGTTTGGTCTTAGATTTTAAGCAACCTTGCTGTACAACTAGTGTCAGCCATAGGTATGACAAACTACAGAGGAAATGGGTCACGTGTCACTTCTGTCACGAAAGACCTAGAACTTGTCAAGTACTCACTGGTGTGATGTAGAATAGAACAGACAAAGACATTTATTATTTGATAATGAATGCTGAACTTTTGTTGGAATCTGTCAGTTGTCCTGTTGGAAATGTTGGACGGGGATAATTTATGAAGGGTGTGTTTGTCAAACACTGGCGATACTGAGGAGAAACGTTGTCAAAGGGGTCAAGGAAGGCTGGCTTTGGGGGAGGGTGGCGGGTTCAAAGAAGGCTGCAATCAGCCAGGGCCCCCACCGCAGATGGTGTCCATCGCTTTGAGAATGCAGAAGGGAAAGCCTGTGTGTCCAATCCCTCCCCCAGCCCTCATAAACACAAACAGTCACCCTCACTGCAAAGAGGTCGCCCACGAAATTCTTAAGATATGAGCAGCAGCGTTTGCCTGTTTACCAAATGAAAATGAATTAAATGCCTACAGTGCCTGTAGAGTGTGAGTGTGTGTGTGTGTGTGTGGGGGGAGGGTTCCTGTGTATCTTGAGGGTTTCTTTTTTGTTTTCTTTGATTGTTTTTTCCACACAGGAAACCGCATCTTTCGTAATGAGTGCCCTCGTTGGGGGAGTCAAACTGACCCCAGAGAGGTGACTCAGTGGACTTGATGAGCTGCTTTTGGGATGCAGAGTCCGCCGTCTTGGCAGGGTGACTCTGGGTTGTGCTGCTTGTCCCAAACAGCACAGAGGCCATTGCTGGGTGGGTGTCGACCACAGAAAGGGCACCAAAACAAAATCTTGGCCAATCAGTTTATTTGTTCTGTTAATTCGGTAATCCAGTTTTTTCAGGCTGAGTAAACGCTAGTGTCCTGCACCCTCCTCTCTGGCTATAATCAGTTGAGAAACCACATGATTTGCCAAGTACCAAGTATTTCTTCTTCTTCGATTTCTTCTGGCTTGAGTGAGTGTCAACACACATTGTTTTATCAGACCAAAGGAGAATTTAGTGGACCCCCCTAATTTCTCAGTAACTGTTTGTGTAAAATACTATTAGAGTGAAACAGATGCTACAGTTTGGTAAATCTAGAAGGATGTCTGCCCACACCCCAAATAAAAAAGCGGACACTGGCAGACTGAAATGAATTATTTCTCTTGGTCGCTCCTCTTTGTTCTGTCAGGTTCTGCATGTTCTGTTGCTTGCAAAGAGCATGTGAAGGCCTGTCTCTTGTCGTAACTTTTCTCGATTTAGTGCCGAAAGCCTGTAGTTATTCGTTCGTTTTGGGTTTGGAGGACAGTTCGATGAAAAGTGGGTTGGTCCTAAAAGGATTCCTGCTGTCATTCAGGTGCTGCAGTATAATATGGTATGTATGTCATTTTATAAACAAGCATTATTTACATTATAATTCATTTAACTGTCTCTTTTATCCAAAGCCACTTAGCTTTGGATTTAGGAAAATGTTGCAATTTATGTGTACGCCTAAGCCATTTTAATCCGTGACTCCTGTGTCATTAGTGTACTGCTCTACATAGCATTTATGAAATATGCAATGAACTTGCCAACAATATTATTTTCTGTTTTGTTTCCCGATACATCTTTTTAAAAATGTAATAATTTTTTAAAATTTTTTTTATGAAAAACATACTTTTATGGCTGCTTACAGGGGATGATCTACATTGGATTTGACAGTCAGTTGTACCAAATTTTCTGTTCATTTTGTAGGGTTTCTTATTTTTTTCATATGACCGATGAATACGACACTGTACCCAGCAGTGTGTATCCTATTTAGACCATCACAGGGTTAAACCACTACTCGCCAATGGTCAATTTACATCAGTCTCTTTTATTGGTAAGTTACGCCCAATGGTCAAGGTTTGAAATTGGTAACTGTCTCTCAGATGGTGGCTAATTAAATTCCACTGAATCCTTAAGTTTCCCAAAAGAACATGACTCCCTGCTGGTTTGTTTTGTTCTTTTTATGATTCACCTCCAGCCGAATCGCTCCAAGACTGAGTTGACATCGCTGTGCAGCTTGAAATATTGGCGTCATGGTCTGCCGGTAATCTAGGGCATGTGGTATATGTCCAGCTTTCTCCATGCGGTCTTGTAGATTCACAGTATAACATCAGGAAGTTCTGCTCTTTTTTTCCCCCTGGATATTGCACTCAGTCTCTAGTCCAGGCAGTTGTCATCTTGGTCACCTTCACTGACTTCCCATAAGCACTTGCATCACACCTCAGTCCTTGGTGCTACCCGTTAATGAAACAGCACCCACCTCCATGTCTTTGCTCATCAAGACTTCCAGCATCACTTGGAGATCCCCCCGACCCGCCATGTCAGGCTCCATTATTTCTTGATTCTGGAATGAGACACCCATCTATATTCGGTCACTGGGATCTTTCTCAACTTTCAAGGGTTGCCTTTTTTCCAGGAACACCTCAAACGACTCAGCCAACCACTGTCCTGTTCTCGCTCCATCTGTGATCTCATACCTGGTCTCCTGTCCGTCCTGGATGTTCCCATATTTTATCCTTGTCTTTGATACCTGTCTTATTAGGTTCTTACTGTGGTCATCATAACATCTTGTGTAGCTCTTGCTTTGATGCTCACTTGTACTTATGTCACTAGAAGCTCAGCCTAGTTGCTCTTGAGCCTAACTGGTGCTTGAGAGCAGTATGCCTGCAATGTGCTATTTTCCTTGCTGGTACGTCGCTTTGGACAAAAGCGTCTGCTAGATAAATAACTGTAAAAAGAGTGGGAAGTCTGCGTTTGTGTGTGCCTGTGAATATATGTCTAAAGAAGCCAAGGCAGAGTGGGGGTGGGGTGAGAGGACACTGTAAAATATGCTTTGAGAGAAGCAGTTGTGCATACTGAGCACAGTCGCATTAAAAATGGCCAGGCTGTGCACGTCGTCACACGGCGCAGTTCGAGAGACTTAGTCTATAACCTGGAAACATTTTAACGTGAAGTGGTCCAGCAGAAGAGCCGCCCTCTGTCTGAGCTCAGTGGGTTGGGGGAAAGGCAGCTCCTGAAAGCTGGTCCTGATTAAAGTGGATTTTCATACCTTCTGAGCATTTCCCTGCTGAAGGACACCATGCTTCCTTCTTTCTGTTGGTTTTGGATTTTTGCAGCTTGCGTGACAACGCTGTTCACCTTTCGCCCTGCCATAGTTCACGGTGTATTTACCGCTGCAGTGCTAGCCTGTTCCGCCTGTGTCGCATTTTAAAGCCTGCAGATTCTGCTTACCGTCAGTGGATTAGCGATTCGGGGGGTGCAAGCGGACCCCCTCCCCACTGACTGCCATTGGAATTTCTGCTTTTCCTGTTGACAGCATATCTGTTTTTTTTTTGTTTTTTTTTTTTGGAAATCTTGAAATAGCAGAGATATTTGTAGAAGCCCTGCAGAACTGACTGCTGTAGGTAAACTGGAATATAAAAGTTATCAGGATGTTAGTGAAAGAAAGCTGTAGCAGTGATATTCATAAACAAAGCTCATTTTCACGGTTTCATGTGAAATAAATACATTTGTCCTGTATTAAATAAAAGTGACCATAACAATCACATATTTGTACGCAAGCTGAAATATCTGCAGGTGGTTATATTTAAAAAAAAAAAAAACCTCTTTCACAAACATGAAAAACAAGTATTTTTAACACTTTAACAGTTGAACTACCCAAAATGCATGAAAAAAGAAAACTTAAAAAAAGTTTAATATAGTCTGATGGTTGATCAAAATTTTATAATAAAAAAAAAATGTTTCTGTAATGATGCATTTTTTTGGACTGTACAATTTAATAGAAGGTATCTGCAAAGAATATAACTCCAGATGTGTTAATTTAGTACTGTTAAAGTAAGACGGAATGATTTAATAGTACTATTAAATAAGAAGAAGTGTATAAACTAAAAATAATAAGTAATAATACATAATAAGTCAGGTATTAGAAACTTGACAGCCTGCAAAAGTCCACAGACAATTAATGAATAAAAACCAGTGATAATATTTAGATGAGGATGATAAACTATCTAATGGTTTAGTGATTGTTTAAATGGCTAAGTGGGGGCAATGGTGTAGGAGAGAGTTTCATTCTATGCCCCTAAGTAGAAGCATTTTGCTAAATGATCATGGTGTATCATTGTATGCTACATGAACTACGCAGAAATGACCTCAACAGGGGATATGATGATGGTGATTGATGATTGAATACTGTCTAATAGAGGTTAGGTGGGCTGCTGGTTCTCCAAACATCTTTCTCCAAGCCACTCTGGAATTAATATAATCATCTCACCCATCCATGTTTCCCAAGGGCTGTGGTGAGGCTGAAGCCCGTCCCAGGCAGCGGGGGTCAGGGACACCAAGCAGGGGGTGCCAGTCCCTCACAGATAAGCAGGGGGTCCAGCATTTGAATGTTTTTACTTCCAATTAATAACAGCCACACTGTCGGCATTCATTGTAATGTTCGCTTTAGGTTACTGCTACAAGTCGCATGCAAGCCATGGATTTATAAATGACATTTTTCTAGAAGAGGAAAAGCTTTACAAGCCAATGCCGATTGCATCTGCCTGATTTAGCAGTAATTTGAAAAGCCGTGCTCACTTTCCAGCCAGTGACACTTGGCTCTGCCTTTGAGTCTCTTTCCACGCGATGGGTTTTCTTGTTGATGTTGTTTGCCGTTGTCGGGGGCTGTGTTGCCAGAAACTGACGTATGCAGAGCTTAAGAATGAATCACTACAGCCTGTGACTTATTACACAATTTAATGGTCATTCAGTAACACAAAGGCTGAAGTGTGCTTCAGTGCAACGTAAGATCACGTTGGGCTTTTTTTCTGTTTGTTTTGTTTTGCTTTTGTGAAAGCATTGCAGCTAAAAGCTGTATTGTAATATCGTGCCTCTAATTGTTAGAGCAGTATGTCACTGGATTGCAGTTTAAGGTTAAATCATCTACAGACCCCTCATCTGGCTTGTAATGCAATACTGTGAACTTTTGGGATGATGAGGACCGGCTGTGAATCTGTTTTAAGGGTCATTTAGTATCACCATGAAGGAAGAGCTCTCAAATCTCTGTCTAGAGAGCAGGACAGCTTCCTCGCTTCCTGAATCGGTTCTTGACCGATGCCCCCCCCCCCACCCCAAAGAAAACTATTTTATGATTGTTTAATCGCAAATGCTCTAAAAGGACCACAAAATTGATGATGTTGATGTGTTTTTTTTTTTGTTTTTTTTAGTTTCACAAAGCCGATTCTTAGAACGATGAGGCTTTTAAGAGACATTTTTTGGGAATTTGGTGAGAAGTGTTACATTACATTGCGGAAATAAGTACTACATTAGTCATGTTTCCCCAAGGTTTTAATGACGTTTTAAAAATCATTTGGGATTGCTGCTGCAAGGCTGGACAAGCCCCCCGTAAGCCTCCCTCCTGGACCCAGCTTTGGCGTGTGCAAGCAGGGAGTTACGTGGGGGGGTCAGAGGCGCCCCTGTGTGTCAGAGCACGGAGCTGTTTAGGTAAAGCTTAAAAGGGAAACACTGGGCCCTTTGAAAAGGCCAGCCCTCAAAGTCACAGAGGGGCTGTGTCGATCTTCCCTGGGCTGCTTCCTGTCCCGCCCTTCCCAGCCTAACACCAAACAGACTCCTCTTTGCCATCACTCTCAATCCCCTGGCTTAGCAGGCAGTACAGCCCCCCCCCCCCCCCCCCCCCCCCC
>JAABNX020000151.1:23363984-23375738 GCA_015163995.2 Mormyrus lacerda | reverse complement strand
AACCCTGCCCATTTTAGGCTGTTCCTGTGTTCTTTCCCCTCTCCCCTTCTCTGGAGGGGGATGTGTGACGACCTTTCCTGCCTCTGCAGCGTGGATCCAGATGATCGTCTCCGTTAGTCAGTCTCTCGCAGTGGCAGGAAGCCGCCACCCTTGTCTGGACTTGCCGTCACGCCGCTGACAGTCCACCCGGCTTCCTCAACGCCAGCCTCCGCCTCTCCTTGGATCCACTACAGCACTCTCTACTTTTATATCTTCTTTCTGTTTATTTTTTCTGATGGTGGACATTTCCCGGACGTTCTGCTGATCTCTTGCACCCGAGCCTCTGCCCCGAAGACTCTACCTGTTCGGCGTGACGTTTTTTTTCGGCAGAAGAACCCCAGTGGTCCATCCCAGCAGAACCGAGCGGGTCAGTGACGGTGAGTGAGCGTCTTCCTGTGCTGTCATTACCGTAACGTTCGCTGATGTGTGATTGATGTTTGAGCGTCTGCGCTGGGGGGAGGATGGGGACTGAGACACCTGAGCAGGTGGAGTCCGCGCCGAGTCTCTGAACTTTCTGCCCTCGCAGGCCCGGGGACACCTGCAGGGTTGCTGCATCAGACTCGCGTTCCTAACCCACAGCAGCGTCAGTTTTCTGTAAATTCCGGCTTCAGGACCACAGCAGACACAGGCAGGGAAAGGGGCCGGGCTATCAGTCTGCGTTTCAGACGCCTGTTATGTTAACTCACATGCTCTTCCTGGTCCGGCTTGAGCCGAACAATCTGCAGACTAATGAGTGGATGGTTTGAGCTCTGAACGCATCCAGGAGAGCTGCCATTTGCCTATCAACGTAGCGCCCCCTGCTGTTGTCTTCCTCTTATATTTTATCACATTAGCCACCATTCCGATGTCGCAGGTGAGAGTGGGGAGTTGCTGGGAGTCCCAAGTATGCCATGTTTTGGCATGTGCATGGGTGTTGTACTTGGCACCGGCGAGGGTGGGGGTCTCAGGGGGTGCTGGGGGTGTGTCTTGTGCACCCTGCACTCTGGGAGGGGAATCGTCCCAGGCTGAAGACTAAGAGGGGTAATTTTCCTGAAAGTAATGAATGCCACCCCCTTTTCAGAGTCGGCCGGCAAGACCGGGCATGCTGCTGATTAGCTGGTCAGAGTTCAGGACCCTACCATTGATGCCTTGCGGGGGGGGCACGGTGCCTGCCCTCTCACCGTTAACACCTGGCATCCTGCTGAGCAGCACTGTGCCAGGTCAGCCAGCGCTTCTCTGAGGTCCTTGTTGCACCAACCACTTGTGGTTCTGAAGTCACTCCATCGCGTCCTGGACCCAACTGTCTAAAGAAGCCGTTTTCCCGGTTTGCCGAAACTAAAGATCTGCGCAACGGTTCCTACTCCTCTCCCTTTCCCTCCATGTGGAGGTTTCTGGTTCAGCGCAGTGTGTGACAGGTCTTGTGTTCCCCTTATCTCATGGTGGGCTGCTGCTTTTTTTTACGTGTCCCAAACATAACCTGTAACTAGAGAGTAATTCTCCCTGCATCTCCCCCAGCCTGGATGACTTACGAGCGAGAATGGCTCCGGGCCCCAAATTCCAGTGACCGGGGGAGTGTTGGGGAGGTGAAATATTGCACTGATTGACCCCGCCTCCCCCACCCCCTCAGGCTACCTTCTGTGTAATTCTGCTGTCTGGTTCACAGAAAAACACGTGGCTTTGGATCCAGTAGCGATAATAATGCATTTAGGTCTTCCACTGACCCCAGGTCAGCCTAAATCAAGCCATCCTGCCTGACCACTCTGCCAATCGATTGTACCGCAAATTATAAAACTGCTAAGAGTGATAATATATTCCTATATATACCTTAGTCCTGCCTATTCATACTTTGCCCGCTTAGAATTTAAGGAGCACAGAGCCTGTGAATATGACAGATTATTATTATTATTATTATTATTATTTACTATTAGCCCATGAGAAGTGAGGAAGAGGTGGGCGGAGGTCAGGAATGGGTTAAGCACGCCCGGTTGAGGATCAGCACGCACATGTTCTGTGTCATGAAACAATCAGGGCACCGGGTAATGAATGAAACCTGCCAATGTGGGTCAGATTAGCGCCTGAGAGAGTCCCCACGTTGTGCAGAACCCTGTTATGCGAAGCTGCAGGAGAAGGTCTGCGCGTGGGGTGGGGCGGGACAGCCGGGGGGGGCGGGGGCAGGGTGATTTATGCAAGACACAGCCAAAGTTTAAGAAAAAAAAACTGGGGACTTAAGGAAAAAATCTGTGGGAGATAGCCTCGCTCGATTTCAGGGACAAAGTTGAAACAGACTTGGAGCTCAGCTGGGTGTTGCTTGCCTTGCATGCCACGCAATAAGTGTGTACTTAAAGGATAAGACACATTTCATAACTGCATTAAGATGGTTACAACATCGCCTGGGATTTTACCAAGCAGGCAGTAGGAGACCCATGCTTCAGGGCTTGTCGGCGCACATTAAGTATCAGCATAAAGAGGCAAGTGATTTGCAGGTATTAAAGTGAATTATACCATGGCAGCTCTTGAATTCTCAAATCTAATTGGTCAGATGGATGTTTGTTAATTATTCTACAACCACATAGGCAGTGCCAGCCAGGCGAATCACAGTAGTAAGTCAATACACTATTACTGTATAATATATGATCCTAACTAACATTATGTACAACTCCCACCACAGAACACAATTTAAAATGAATAGAAACAAAATGCAAATGTTCAGCCAGTGGAGGAACAAAGTAGTTCTACTAATAAATGCATTTTCACGTTTATTATATATGGAAAAAATGCCTTTAGCTACAAGCAAGTAAGTTAAATGTGTGGTGACCATGGTATAACCTGGTGAATGTACTTCCTAACTGTGCGTTATGTGTTTTTCTTGTGCATTATACGTTTAAGAATGTATAACGCGTGGCTTTTTGTGCATTAACCATTATGTAACGTAGGTCGATGGTGAACACTCAGGGGAGTGTTGAGTCTCGATGGTGTTTTCATTCAGGGTGGTGAAGGAGGATTTAAAGGCTGCTTTCTTCAGCATCTGGCGGCATGCAGCTGGCTGCATAGCTAAGCTGCAGATGAAGATGGATCTCGCCCCCGTTATGCCCTGGGATGGAGTTTCCTGCTCCCTTCTGTGCCATCTGGGCTCCGTTAACCGCGGCATCCCTGCGCCCCCATTGACCAGCCCTGGTTAATCTCTCTTGTCACCGTGACACCAGCTGTAGCTCCGTCTCTGAGACCCCCACCCTGCCGCGGTCTCCTCGGTCACTGCCGAATGCCTTTCGGTTTCATCTTTCCCTCCCAGAGAAAAAGAGACGTGTCTGACGGGTCTAGCTTATGCAGAAGTCCTCGGAAAAAAAGAGCTGTTTTGAAAAGTGCGACAGATGTTTTGCCTGTTTCACTATCTCTGAATTCTCCAGCAAGACTTTCAGGGAGGGCTAAAAGTCGCATCGAAAATTTTCAGTGTCTTGCCAATATAACGATATATTTGATGACTGTCATACGTTTTTATCTCAGCGTGGTGCATTGGGACCTTGGGAACATCCCCCTAATGCTAAGTTTCCATAGTCCACATTCTCCGAACGGCCCTCTGCCAAACACGAATGTTAAGTTCTCCATGGACTCTGTGAGAAGGATCCGGTCTTTAAGATCGGGGCTGTTTTTCATGCATCCATTCAATAAATAAGGCAACAAGAACGTGTTGAGTGAAGACGCCTGGAAATCGCGATAATCTGTGCCAGACGTGATGGTGTGACACTTCGCCTCCCTTTTAGACGTTATATTCCGATCTCCGCCAGTAATGAACGTTCTGGAATTAAACACCACTCTCTCCCTCGGACATCACCCACGCCGGTGTCACTCATCAAAAACCTCCCTGTTAAACCCATTTAATGGGCTGCTAACTGGAAATGTTGTTGCATGAAAACACATTTCAATTATTCAGCCTTATGTGTGTTTTTAAAAAAAACACTTTTCAGGTGGAGAATGTTACCTCCCCCCCATCTCCTTGGTTAGTTACATAAAGCCCAGCTATATAACCCCCACTTCCAAAGTCTACAGAACTTTTTTGGCACAGTTATAAGCTGTTCATTCAGTCTCCACAGACCCAGCAAAACTCCTGCTAAGTATAATAACGCCTTAATTTAAAACTTTGCATAAGAAATACTACCTACTCTTCTTTGCCTGCATGATATGTTCGTCACTTTGTACGTGTCGCTTTTTAAAGCTCACAGCCCGCCCTGTTTACTTTTCAAATAACCATTTTTTTAACAGCTCTTTGCCGATATAGATGCAAATTCATATGTGCTGCTGAACAGCACCTGTTCATGTAAATATGTTTATGTGTTTCCTGTCGTTGGTTTTATTATGGGTAACAGATGTGGGCGATACAATTGGAACGTAAGCAGTCTCTCAGCACAGGTTACTAGGGGAGACAGATTGCGTTAGTATGTTGGCTGAGCAGGTATCTGAATTGCCAGGCGCAGGACCCAAAGTAGAACCATGAGACAGCCCAATGTAGCCTCTTGCTATCAACTTTGTGTGTCTGGGGGTGTTTAATTTTATCCGAGGGGTTATTAATGAGAGAAGCCTTCTACGCTTCTGGAGTCCGTCTATCTCCAAGGTTCATTCTACATCACGAGGTAGCTCGCGGCTACGTTAGCATCCACGTGTCCGGCTTTCGTCCAAGATAAACAGGTTCCCCCAGGCAGCAGATGCTGCCAAATGTGAGCGCTTAGCTTGGCATGCTGTGGCGATGTGATAACAGCCAGGTGTCCTTCGGTGAAGAGCCGCACCTCGCCTCAAAGCCGTGAAAATTTCTTCCGCTGATCCAGCGAATGTCTTTTCCAGATGGGCGTGCGCAAATCTGCCTTTCAGCTAAGCTGCCACTTCAGAGTTCACTGGCTGGTAAAGCGCCGCTCGTCGCGATCGGTGCCCAGCATGTCACTGGTCTTTACATGGGATCGCCGCCTCCTTCGGACGGCGGTCCACTTCACTGGCATGCAGCTCAAAGCCGAGGACTCGTGGAGACCGTGGCGTGACCCGCAAGCGTGCGGCACAGTGGTTATCTCGGCATCACTAGCCTATTGCTCACTTCGTCGTACATTATTTTAGGGTCCATTTTTCCAAAGGAATGCAGAGTTTTGCCAAGCAGAATAACAAATGATGGATTGACTTCTCCCAGCCTTTGATTTAAAAAGCAGATCGGAGCTCCTGTTACCACTTGGATCGCAATATTTCAGGTTCTTGCAGTTCAACGTTTTGCAGAACGGAACATACAGCTGTGGGCCAGAAACGCACAGGGCAGTTCGACTTGTTGTTTAAAAACGGACCTTGGAAAGATTTGCACACGTTCGTTTGCAGGCTTTGGGTGATGCCAGGTGTGCATCCCTTTGAACAATGGCGTTGCCATGGATTAATGCACACCAGAGTAGCATGAACACATCAACACTTATCTAGTGTTAATTCAGCTACACCTGTAACACTACACTCACATACACGCACATACACTCTGGCATCACTGTCAGTTGAATATGGGCTCCTGATCTTACTGGTCTGGGTAACATAATACAAAGAGCTGCATCGCTGAATCTCAGTGTTCAAAAGAAGCACATAGACTTCAACGTACCTGAGTTTTTGGCATATTGGAGCACATAAGTGTAAAAACAATAATATATAATTAAATTTCAGTGAAGTGGGGGCCTCGCAGCCAGAAAAAACCACAAGTAGTCTGCCAGTGTGCCAGGAATTTATGTGGTTGCTGAAGTATTTTAGGTATCAAAAAGGCTCTTCACTTTAATGGCAACAAATTTGTGTTTGTTACAAGGAAACAGCCCAGTGTTGTTCAACTTCAACTTTGTTAAATGGAGACGTGATTACAGCTAACACCCTGGGTAAATTCCCCTCATTCACCGTGACTGTGGTCGCCATAGCGCAGAGTCGTGCAGTTCAGCTGACGGGAGAAGAGTTTGCTTCTGCTATTTGCGTCTGAGGGAAAGCTTCCGTTTGGAACCTTGATGGAGTGCTATCCCTGGAGGTTCCTGGCCTGTCGTTTTGTGGTTGAAAAATTGTAAAATGTATGTCATACGCATGAAGACCATTAATTACTGCTTGCAGTGATCCCATCTCAAAAAGGAAGGAGGCAGAAGCTGAGTCAGAAGGTGGGTGGGGGCGTCAACACGGCTATTTTGAGACGACCCTACTGGTCTCTTTGTGGGAAGGAGACTCTGTTGTGGTCAGTTGAGGGTGGATATCCCACGGTTTGTACAAACCAAAACAATTTATTCAAAGGCTCTTTAATAGAAACCCCTCATTTCCAAGACCCAACTACACAACATGCTACAGTTACATGCTGTTTTCCTTGGATGCTGTCTATAAACATGTTGTGCATTAGTCACATGAAAATAACTCATCCTTTCAGCTGACACTGTGGTCCAAGATAAACTCGCTAACCCTAGATATAGCTAGATGCATGCTGGACTGGTGAAGAGAAGTATTGAAAAAAATCACACTGACTATTGTGTTAGGCTAAAAACAAGTTTGGTGTCCTGGGGTACTCTCATATTCTTGAGTTTACGGACCGCAAATAAATTTCTTTGGCTTCGGAAACTATCACAATGATCAGCCAGAAGCAGCAAGTGTGGTACTGCTCCTGCAGACTCAGCTGGCAGTACACTAACCTGTTGGTATCACTTGGGTTAAAGTCATGAATCTCTGCTCGGGATTTGACCTGGAGTCTGTGAGCTGGCTTGAGCCATTCCTGTAGAGGTCCATACAGATGCGATGGAACCAAAGTAGTCTTCTGGGGTCTTCTCGGGCATTTTCCTCAGATCTGAGTCCCTGAAGGAGGGGCACTTTCAGCACCTCCTCTGGGATCATGGTACTCGAAGACAACATCTGGCTGTGTAGCAGACCATGATGTCAAGCAGTCATTTTTTTAGGAAAACAAAATGTTCTCCTAGGGACAAAATGGCTGAAGGTGTTAACAGGGTTATTAGGTGGCCTCCTATGGATAGGAAATGGAGCATAATTGTGAGGATACTATTTGATGTTTAGATTAGCTTTAAGAAAACCTTGGTCATTCCTGATATCCATTTAAGAATGATTCTGTGTCCGGTACTGATGTGGCTGGTCAACTGAACAACAAGCATATTTTTCACTTGTATGATTGGTTAGCACACATAACCGACCTTCATGTTCCCTCCCCATGGCTGAAGCGTGAACAAAGACATGGGAGTTTACTTTGGGATTCCCAGCAGAGAATCATGCATGAGTTGCCTGGGCAATGTTGACATTCCTTCTGCAAACATGCACACCGTTTTGATGAGGAGGCAAGCCCCGACTGGGCTGGCGACTCAAGGGGGCATCTCAGGTCTTGCTGTCTGAGTCAGAACAAAGCTCATCACCTTTCATGCGGGGAAAGGCGTTGCCATGGTGACCACCACCTCGACCTGGCAGGATACTTCAAGGATTGAGAGTGAACTGAAATACAGTCACTACTAGGGGAGAAATTTCCAATTCTGCTCTTTCCGTCTGAATCTGCATGGTTGCCGTAAGGGTGTTCAACAGAATTCTTCAGGGGAGGATGTTGGATTATTATTTAAAGTATATTCTGGACTGTCTTTCTGGAGAAATGTTTATTATTAAAGATTAGATTTAAGGAGAAATGATTTGTCATGGGACCATACTTAGCAGAGTTAGGGCTGGCTTGCACATCTTCAAAACGAAGTCTCTGTGTTTAATAGTTTTTCCATGCAGGGACTTTATAGCGTTGGATTCTTTCTTCCTTTTGTACAACATTTTTTTTTACCTGATGACTGGCATTCTTGAAAGGAAGAGGGGAGAAGAGGTCAAACTTTTTCTCCGATATGAAAAAAATCAAACATTTCAGCAGTTGTTTACTCGGCTTATGCTGATACTTGGAAAATCTCTTGCTTGGAATGCTGGACACATTGATGTGATTGATAATCAGCCCCACAAGGGTTGATTTTAATTTCTCCAGCTGTGGTGGGGAGAGTTTCCAGAAGTGTATAGTTCACAGTTGCCCCTGGGAGCGTCTCCTGCTGGGCCGGAGAAGATTATGCCAGCTAACCCGTGTCCTGGCCTGTTATTGGTGCTAATGACAGTTGAGTGAATTAGACTGGGGACTGATGTGTGTGTGTTGCTCTCTTCTCAGGCCAGTCAGATGGGCTCTGCCAGCTAAAACAGAGCAACTGCCACTCCCCCACCCTAACCCTCCACACGCCATCTCTGAATCGCAGCAGATAGTGGCTCGCACGTCTGTTAGGTAAGAACTGCCATTTTCCCGTTAAATGCTCATTTAACTGTTAAGTTGTGCTGATTGTGTATACAATGAACACAGGATTTTGTCACGACGTGACATGTTAAAAAGTCACAAAGGCTATGTATTTGACTGCTGAATCTTTTTCGTTTTCCAAATATGTTGTATACTGTGACATGCCAGATTTTGGGAATGGCCTTCCCGTTTGCACCATGTGACAGGACGGTCCCGATGGGGGAGGGGGGAATCTGGAACAGACTGATCCATTTCCTTTCCCAGGCCACAACTCCCAGCAGTCTGACTGTTTCCAGCCTTAGAGCGGTGATTTTGGTGTTGGGGGGATGGGGTAGAGAACAATACTAAGGGGTCAGAAAGGTCAACATCAGCAGGAAAGCCGGGGAGGTGGGGGGATGAGAGGCAGGAAGGTCTCCAGGAAGCAACAGGATTTTGGGCTTCTGGGGGGGCAGGGGGGATGTTTGGTAGCAGGCTAGCTGTAGGCCGCTGCTAATGAGACGCCCCTAATCCCCAGGTCACGCAAGCCTTATTTAAACCTGCCGCACCCCCCCCGCCCCACCCCCAGTATTACACTTCCGTTTGAATGGTTCCTGCCATTTCTGCTCTGTCTCCCTGCTGTCTGACTTTCAATAGCCCCGCCAACGAGGAATCCGCAGTCCCTCCACTGTTCCCCCCAAAATGAGCTCCAGGCCAAAGACACCACAGTTTGTCTGTCTGGGGGGGGGGGTTGGGTAAGTGTGTGTGTGTCATAGCCAGGCTACAGCACCCACCGCAGCAGTGGAGCGCAGACAGACATCCATGGTGTGGACATTGTGTCCACCACCCCCCCCAAAGTCATCTGTCTCTGGCTTGGTCACCCTCCGTCAACAGGCTAAGCTGCAGGACAAACTGGCAGGGGAACAGTGGCCCGGAGCCTGCGTTCCTGTCTGTGTGTGTTATTGGGGGGGCGGGGGGGTCTTGCGCGAACCACATCCTGGAGAGTTTGGTTTGAGGTGGTGACACACCGAGATGAAATTAGTGTACATCCAGCATCCAACAACAATGCACTGATCTGACAGCCGGCTGGACTCCCAGAGACCCTGTGTCCAGCTTACTTGGGGGCCATTTCAGCTGAAAAGCCCCCCCGCCTTGCTGATGCCATGCCGTGCTGTGCTGTTTACAGTCTGTCTGAGGCAGCCGTGAGAACTTGACCCCTGATCCCTGGACCCAGGATGGACGTGAAGACAAAGGAGATGCATCTGCTCAGTAACAGCATAGCCGCCTACGCCCACATTAAAGGTGAAGCCAGCAGCTTGATATTAACTCTGCCTCTTAACGGAATTACTTGACTTCACTCCAAGAGGAGGGTCATTCACCTCCACTGTTAAACTGCATGGGCTTGTTTCTAATGTAGATTTCAGGGTGAGTTTGGAGTTCTCAGTTCCCACAGCAAGTAGCCAACAAGATGAATCCCTGCTTATTGATTCATAGTAAAAAGCCTGTCAGAAATCCTTTCAATTATATAGAGTTTGACTTGATAATTCTCATTTATTTTATATGCTTCTTTCCTATTTTCTACACAGTTTTACAGTCTATGTAAGAATAAGTACTTATGAGTAGTAATATAACCATAAAATATTAAATATTAGAATTAAGTGATCAGTGTTAACACACCACAGCACAGCACACAACAACAAAATATGTCCTCTGCATTTAACCCATATGTGACTTTCGTGACATAGCAGGGGGCAGCTAATTCAGCGCCCGGGGAGGCAGTGCTTGGGGACGGTACCTTGCTCAGGGTACCTCGGTGGTGACTTGCTGGTGGGGGATTCGAACTTGCAATCCTTCCACTACCACTGCCCATAACCAAATACTGAATCTTCAAGCTAATGGTTGATGATCATCACTGTAAAATACTGTGTTTCCCAACCTAAAATTACTTTATGCAATGAAAGGTATGAGATTTTGGTCTCAGAATATGCTGATTTGATTGGATTAATCGAATGTTTTGTGTGTTCCTGTTTAGCCAATCCCGAAAGCTTTGGCCTGTACTTCGTGATCGGCGTGTGTTTCGGCCTGGTTTTGACCCTCTGCCTCCTGGTAATCCGTATCTCCTGCAAGTCCCGCATCAAGATGGGACCTCCGCTGCCTGAGAAAAAGAGCCTGAAGGATTTCAGCGAGGATGACGACGATGGCAGTGAGGATGAGGATGAGGAGGAAGAGGAGGATCACCTCAATGTGCATACCCCTGTGGCCATTTCCCCTGCCACTGCCACCACCACCACCACCACCGAACTGCCGGTGGGCAACCACAGCCAGCCAGACGGAGCTCTCAGTGTGAACGTCTTCACGTCGGCAGATGAGCTGGAGAGGGCACAGAGGCTTGAGGAACGTGAGCGGATCATCCGTGAGATCTGGAGAAATGGGCAGCCTGACATCTTGGGCACAGGAACGGGCACCATCGGCCGAGTACACTACTACTGACCCCTAGCCCCCCAAGGCTGTGACGCCAAAAACGGTCTGTGTGCCTGGTGAAACCTCCCCACAACAGCCCACCTCAGTGTGGGTGAGGTGCTGGTCAGATGGTGCTAGTCAAACATCTCAACCACACAGACTCTGGAACGTTTTTCTGACCCGGAAGTTGAATTTGCAGACTATGGTGCTATTGGGCTTCCCCTAATCTTCAAGGTCCCATTCGCATAGAGCGTGTCTATATAGACCCACTCACCATCCACAGATTCTCAAGCACAGAGTTCCTTAGAACTCATCTGAAGATGTTCTGTGGCTGCCAAGGATTTTGGCGAATGAAGGGTTACTTCAAGCATGGATGATAAGGATTGCGGATGAGGATTGTGATTGGCTTGGATATAGCTGATGCTGGAATGCAATGGTATGTTTTTACTAACGGGGATATTTCCTCATAATGGCCAGTTGTCAGATAAGACGTGTATTTGATGCACATATATGTACTTTGCTCTTTAGCGGTAACTGTGCTAAAGTGGTCACGGAACTTCTCATACACACGTCGCATCCTGACAACACAAGTGTGGCTTGCGAACCCCTTCGAAAATGTCTTTCAGTTTTACTTTTCAGTTGAGTAAGGTCACCAATATGGAAATTTACTGAGTTCAAATCTAGCTGTTATGCTGGGTCTGATTGTTTGACGCCTTTGCATATTGGAGTCCAAAGGAAAATATTAGTTACAGTTGCATTTAGAAAAAAATGCAATTTTTTTCCTGTTTTGTTCTTTGTTTCTATTCTCAGCGATGCGCGAACTGTCTGAGCTTCTGAGCACATCATCAAACTCTAGGCTCTGCTAATGTCCCACATCTCTCAGAAAACTGCCATGCAGATACAAAATCTATTATTTGTTTATAAAAATAGCAACAGGCTTTATTACCGTTTCTGTTGTTGCAGCCCATTCGTGGAGCACCAAACCAGATCCCAAAGACACAACGGTCCTTCCAAACTCACAT
>JAABNX020000151.1:23336627-23349342 GCA_015163995.2 Mormyrus lacerda | reverse complement strand
GAGAGAGAGAGAGAGAGAGAGAGAGACACTCAGACAGGGCCCTCAGTCTGCGCCTCATTCACACAACCATTAGCGTCATCCTAAAACCACAGAGAAACTGCATAACAAATCTGACACACAGGTCCATCCCCAAACACCACAGAGGAGGAAGTGTGACTCCTGTACTTGGGAAAAATCATTATTGTGGCCTTGACTGGTTTGTTTCCTTGACTGAAAGACATTAACATTAGTGACACATGCACAGTGACACATCAACCCCCCTCCACAGGCCTGGGGGTCCAGGCTGGAGCTTCTCTCTCAGGCAGAGTCTCACCAGGTGGGGCACAGTGAGCACCATGACAAAGTTGTCCGGGAAGAATCCCCTCCGCCCGTTCAGCTCACCCTCCCACCAGCCGTCATCCTCCGAATCCTGGGGTGGGGGGCAAAGGCACAGTGAGAAAGACTGAGTCACATTGTACAATGTCACCAGAACAACACAGACAAGAATCTCCAGGCCTCCTCCCATTGTCCCTCATTATGCGACTTCCGCGGCCGATGTCACTGCACAGAGAGCATCGCTTCGATCTGGTGACAGCTTGCAGACTCTTACGGCACTCTGTTCCAGCAAAACCTGTAGGACGGGCCAGGGGACGCATTCCCATGTGCCTAATGACAGGGGCAGGCGAGCCCAGGACACTCTCCTCTCACTTCCTGTACAGATAGTATCGGCCCCTGATGAGGCCACAGAGCCCGTTACCTTGGAGATGATCGTCACAATATCGCCCTTCTTCAAATCCAGCTCGTCGTCCAGGACCGATTTGTAGTCGAACATGACCTGGCAGCATTCACTCACTATTAAAGTGAGAAAGAGCGAGATCCAGTCACAAACCTGCATTTTTCATCTGCTTGAGGCTGAACAGATTCAGCTCAGCTAACTTCCCCTCATAAGGCATTCCTCTAAGACCAAGAATCAATCTTGTAGCCCTTTCTAAGGCAGCAATGTCCTTTTTAAGGTATGGTGACCAAACCTGCACACAATATTCTAGGTGGGTTCTTACCAAGGAATTATATAAGCATAGCATCACCTCCCTTGACTTAAACTCCACACACCTAGAGATGTAACCCAACATTCTATTGGCCTTTTTTATTGCTTTCCCACACTTGCGAGAGTGGGACATGGAAGCATCAACATAGACAACGAGATCTTTCTCGTAATCAGCTACCTTTATTTCAGTGGAACCCATAAAATATCTGTACTTTACATTTCAGTTCACTGCATGGATTACCCAATATTTGTCTACATTAAATTTCATCTGCCAGGTATCGGCCCAGATGCTAATTAAACCAAGATCCTACTGTAGCCTCTGTGCCACTAGTTCAGTATCTGCTACACCACCCAACTTGGTATTGTCTGTAAAAGTAACCAGTTTACTGTGTATATCGGTGCAATACGGTTAATGTAAATTAGAAATAACAGGAGCCGTTTGTGGAGAACAACATCAAAGGCCTTCTGGAAATCTAGGTAGATCACATCGTAGGCCTTTTAGTGATCAATTTTTCTTGTAATTTCCTCAAGAAACTCAAATAGATTACTTAAACAGAATCTCTCTCTCTTAAATCCAAGTTGGCTACCCCTCAGAATGCTACGTGGATGTTCCAGTAATGCTTAAACCAAAACTGATTGGCCTATAGTTTACTGGATTACTTCTATCCGCTTTTTTGAATATGGGTGTTATATTGGCATGCTTCCAATCTGAAGGTACCACACCAGCAGATAAGGATTTCAGAAATAGTAATGATTGGCAAAAAATATCCATATTCCTCATCTCTAAGGGTAAGATGCCATCAGGGCCCTGCGATTTATTTATTTTGAGCTTAGCTAGGCTTAGTACCACATCAGCCTCAGTTATACATATATTAGTCATAGACAACATTACATTAGTAATAAGAGTTGGTATGTTACTCGTGTCCGCTACTGTGAACACCCATGCAAAACAATCATTAAACTCATTTACTATATCAATTTCATTTTCAATTATAAGGCCCTTAGTATCCTGCAGATTGATGATTTCAGCTTTTAGAGCTCTTTTGGAGCTAAAATATTGGAAGAAACTTTTAATGTCATCTTTAGCCTCCAGTGCAATCTTCCTTATGACATTCCTCTTAGTGAGTCTAATATTTTTTAACTCAAGCAGTAGTCTTAGATACCCCTGCTTTGTTCCGACATCATTATTCATTTTCCATTTGTGAAAGAGCCCTTTTCCTCCTGACATTATTGTTAATTTCCCTAGTAAACCACCCAGGTTGCAGTTTCCTAGATTAAGTTTTGCTAGAAACAGGTATGAAGTCCTCTTGCAATAATGTGTTTTTAATCAATTCCCAAGCCTCTTCAACTGTTTTGCTATTTATCTCCATTCAGTTTACAGTTTCTAGTTTCAGTCTCATGTTGTTAAAGTTAACCTTCCTAACGTTGTATATTTTTGTTTTGGTCTTTGCTCTCCGGACACTAAAATTAACTTTGAATTTAACCATGTTATGATCACTACTGTCACATGTTTATATATTACACAGTCACACCACAGGCATGTACAGAGTAACTGTACTATAATTTGTCGAAATCTGGATATATCTGCTGCTCTTGAAGTTTAGGACCCATTTTATTTTGTTTAGATATACAAAGCATGTCTGGCATTAAAGCAATGTGCTTCTCTGTGAGGCCCCCCAACATTGAGGCAGATGGACACTTGCAGATTGTAGGAGTTTTTTAAAATAGGGGGGTGGGGCATAGGATGGGCCATAATTCATACAGAGGGGCCAACCTTATCATTAGCCAATGAAATGTTTTGAGATGGTGAGCGACAGGGAAGCAGTCCAATCAGCTTTCAGCTGGGACCAGTCCCCGTGTGTTCCATCCCCACACACACCCCTGTTAACATCAGAGGGTTTCGGCCTCACTGTAAGTCACAGGTTCTGCATGGCGACAGAAGATCAGGGTTACTCACAGCTGTTGATCTTTCTCCGCACACTCGTCCTCTGCTGCTCCTTCACCTGTAACGCACCAGGAAGTTCAACACTAATGGCCCCAAACCAACCCCACCCAGGGTATCTGAAGTGAGTCGGAACCGACCTCTTTGGTGAATATGGCGTCTGTCAGCTTCGGCCGGGATTTACCTTCGGCAGGCTTGTAATCTTTAAAAATGAGAAAATGTGCACAAAGACATGACGCATTCTTGCCGAAACTGCCACAGGGGACAGTGGGTTAAGAGACTTGTAAAAACACACAAGTCATGCGACGTTTTCTTCATACCAGCAACTGATTAAGAGAATCGAAAGCCACCTGGCCAGATGGTGCAACACAAAACAACAAGCACCAACCTTGGTTACTTTAACAGAGAAATGGACACCACACTGCAGATAGTGTTATTTCTAGGGTTGCGCCAATCCAACTTTTTCAGTTCCGATACCGATACCAATACCTGGGCTTTGGGTATCGGTCGATCCCGAGTACCGATCCGATACCAGTGTTAAGACATATGCCACACTTTGGAGAGGAGATTATATTTGAGGAGACATCAGGCTTAAATACTTGGCCTAAATACCTCATTTTGGAAGACAATGTAAAAAATATGGACACACAAATATGTATAAGCTGAATTATTTACCATTTCCATAATGCTAACAATCTGGTAACAGTAAAGTGACAGAAATTCCAATGTAAGTAATGTTATAGGTATAGTTTCAGGTGCAGCAATCTTCAGGAATTAAAATTGCAGTATATAACAATACAAGTCTATTAAATGAGAACACCGCAGTTTGAGGCTCGCATCTCGCGTCCAACCAGTGTGCAGTTAAACTCAAGAGCGGTGATGGGCAGACGTCAGAGCTCCAGATATCAGTAGTGAAGCTAATTGCTAGTACACCTTTTATCATTTTTGATACGTGTTTGCATACTTTTTTGTACAGCTCGGGTAGAGCGGTCTCAGAAAAATATTTCCGTGATGTCAAACTGTACCGTGGTTCAGAGTGTTAGGTAACAATTAGGTGACAGAATTCCTCATTTTCTAGAACTGCGAGGGGTAGCTCATCCAGAACAATCAATTCGAGTACTTTTTCTGTTATTTTTGCCGCTTTTACGCTATTGCTGGGGAGCTTCTCATGTCTTCGCAATGCCGCCTGTAGAGTTAACTGCTTTGAACAGTCCCCTGTTTTGTTTTGGTCGACTCCTCACATTCTTTGACGTGACGCTTCTGGAGGAGTTTTATTAAGCTGGTCGTGTTATACTTCGCAGTGCTGCTGCCTCCCCGTGTAACATTGGCTTTGCTGATATCGCAAACAGGCGTGGAACTTGTTGGCATAGCAAGCACGAAATACCTCCACACAGATGACGGTGTGCTGTTAGCTCCCTCCATACTGTTAGCTGTTCTTGTAGCTTTTCTTAACAAAATGTGGATTTAACTGCGTGCCGCTGATGCATAACGGAGTTTGCGCGCGCTTGACGTAGCTTCCGCACGTGTATGAATACAGAAAAACTTTATCGTTTAATGAAATAGAACCGTCCCATATATCGGCCTCTTCAAGCTCATGACATAGTCTGAACATTATCTGAAGGCCAGCAAAACACTGTCTTCCAGTGACATCTAAACCTGCAGACCCAGAAACCTTCCGGCACAGCAGGCGTTGTGTATTCACAAAAAACCTACAATCATGTAATAAGTGATTATGTCCTTAAATTGCAAAGCCATCACACAGGGAGAAGCTTAGGGGATATTGCAAGGAATGTCATCACAGACATGTGGTTCATCCAATAAGCAAATAGGTACAACAGCAATGAAATAATGTTCCCTCACCACCCCAGTGCAAGACACAAACAGAAAGTGACAGGGGAGGCGTTTCCCAGTACCTGAAGCACAAAACACAGGACATTGCAAAACAAGGAGGCTGGACGAAAGATCTATATACATAGTGCAAAGAGCATGCAAACGAATGCATGGTAAACTAAAGTAAAACGTTTGTGTTCTGACTCACCTGTTACTGTGACGAAGATTTCTTTGACAAAATTTGATGGGAAGACCCCTAATTTATAATTGTTCTTGCCCAACCACCAACCGTCTTCAATCTGTTAAAATGAGAGTAATCCAAAAGGTGTACGATGAATTGTTTTACATTTTCTGTGAAATACTTTCATTATATTGGGTTGCTAATGTTGCTCTATTTATGCACAAAGTGGAACCCACCTTCATTAGTCAGAACTTTACTTCTCGAGGGGACAATAACTTCTCAACCAAACACAGCACTCTATTAACTTACGGTTAATATTCACTATTAAGTAGGGCTGCCTGATATCACACTGTCACGAATTGTGAAATATATCCACAAGCAATGTTGTGATATTCATAAAATAAAAAAGCAGATGAAATTACCTGAAATAAACTAAACCCAAACAGAACGTCATTATCAACCAAGACAGAGTGTCAAATACACTGGAGCTGTTGCCGCGAGTTGTGTCAAGCAGCGCTGACAAATGCATTGTGATTGTTGCGAGTGCACATATCGCCATAATGACGCTGAAATGATATATGGTGCAGCTCTGCTATTAAGCAAGATCAACCAAACCAAAACAAAGAGCAACACTAAAGAAAAGTTTTGGACAGCTACTGTACAGACTTGACATGAGAAAGAGTCGAAAGCAGAACCACAAGCAGTTTGACCCTTAATATCGATCACCAATTTCGCTTGTAAAGTGAGGAGGAAAAATCAGACGGGTGCTAAGGGGTATTTTTTGTTTGCTTCATTTACATTAATAAAAAATTTCAATCAAGAACCTGCAGAGTTTGCGTCATACTGCTATGAAATAAATATATAGCTTCGGTCTGCCGGCAAATTCTTTGGTGATTTTTAAGATGGTTCTTTCGGCGAGTGATTTTAACCCACCAGACTCAAAGCATCAGATAAACCGTTACAAGTACAGCATGGGAAAGCAATCCCTTTACCTCTCTGAGGATCTCTATGGTTTCCCCCACGGTAAGCTCCAGTTCATCCTCGTTCAAGGGGGTGTAATGGAAGAGGACCTCACATCTCCGCGTCGGTGCCCCCTTCACCGTCTTCGCTGGAGAGGGGTAGACACACTTCTATATAAAGGTCTGACCAGATATGCGAACACAGCATTTCATCTAGATCTATATATTTATATTAATATACATATTATATGTACACACACACAGACACAAGTTGGTTTTCCTATCTAAATGGGGACCATCCATTTCTTTTCTATGGAAAAAACCCTAATCCCAATCACGACACCCTTAACCTCTACCCATCCCTAACCTTAACCATAAGGAACCAACCCAAATACAAGACTTTTGGCATTTTTACTTTTCTGATTGCATTCACAGATGTTTATAAAACTGAGGTTATACAAATGGGGACCTCAAATGATGTCCCCAAAAGTAGGGAAATTTCAGGTTTTACTACTTTTTGGGGACAATTTGGTCCTCAAATGTGATCTATGCACACCCACAAACACACTTTAGGTCTGTCAATCGATTAAAAAAAACTAACTAGTTAATCGCACATTTTGCAACGAATTAATGGTGATTAATTGAGATTAAAAACTTGTGTTTCTTAAGTCTTAAGCCTCCACACAGAAAGCAAACAAAACGCATCTGCATTAATTGCAAATATTTTAAATCAATCACAACATTTAACACACTAACATATACAAAACAACCATAGCAGCAACACCATCATCACTACAACCCAAAAAACAGATAAGGTGAGGGACATCTAGAGCACAAAATGTTCATATTTAAATGATCTCTGGGGATTTAATGTCAGATTTTTGAGCCAACGCATGCTTAAAAAAATGGCCAGTTTTGCTATTAATTTAACCTTCTGCATTTCCATAGAAACCTTTGCGTGATGGGGCAATGACATTGAGTGTAGTGTCCAGATGATAAGTCAGTCTCAGAGTCAACAAAAACCACACTGAAGGCCAGCATCACTCAAAACCAGAGATACTTCCTCAAAACACACACAGGCCAACAAAAAAGGTGATTCACACTCAAAGAAGATATTTAGCTGCCTTATTTAAAGTGGGTAGTATTTTTATTTAAACCTTCAGGACCAATTCGGTGGGGGTTTCCCAGGGTAAGGATAATAAAGATAAATCATTACACAGTTCTCACCCGCACAAGAACCCCCCCGCGACATGGTAAAATGGTAGAACCTAAAACTCACGTTTTCTGATACTTCTTGGTTCCCTGTGTTCACCTCCTTTCAGATATGCAGGAACTTCCTGTGTGGGAAAAGGACCACACAAGTGACACGGGCTGCTGCAAATCTTCAGAGCCCGTGGGCCTCAAAGGGACATCTGATCTCTGACTCCGAGCCCAAACACAGACCTTGACGAAGTTGGCGGGAAAGATGCCTCGCACCCCCCTCAGTTCCCCTTGCAGCCAACCATCCTCGGCCGCCTTGCTAACGTTCTTCACCAGGTCTCCCACGTGCACTGTCAGCTCATCCGCCTCGTTGCCTTCAAAATCCACCAAGACCATGACCTCTGTGGCATGGCAGAGACCAGAGATATATCTCAAATGCAGCACACATAGACACAACACACTACAAATGTTTCACGGTTCTGTTTCTTCAAGCTATTCTCATACAGTACATTTCACATCAAGGGCTCTGTCCTGTGAACGGTACCTGCAGAATTACACTTATGTTACACCAATGTTGCTGTTCCTGTCAGGTTTCAGTTCTCTACTAGCTGAGGTGAGTAAAATTCCAGATGGGGAGGCTTCAACTTGAAAGACACTGGTTTTATACTGGCCACCGATGCCCCTTGTGGTGCATGTTCATACACGTCAGAGGTTTTTGAGGATCTGGAATGTTTTGGAATCCCAGCAATCAGGAAGGAGGGGGTGCCAGAACGGCAGCCTTACAGCATGAGAGGCTGTTCTTACAATGCAGTCTATAGGAACAGGGGGAATTGAAGATGTACGTCTATCTAGGCAATAGCCAAGGAACCAACAGTTGGGGGGACCAAGGCCGAAATCATAATAGATTTTTGTTGGGACATCGGGGCACGTCTGAATATTAGGGGGGGCGTGTTGTTTGCTGCCGACCAGTGACGTAGCCCGGTAGTAAAATAACGAGTTTAAACCCCCTGGAAATTTAATTCTGGTTACGGGTCTGTATTTATCCCCCTACCCCAACATATTGAATAGATACAATTACAAAACAGCAGGAACAGAAAGCCCAGGCCAGAACTACTCCTCTAAGACCGATGTTGTTTTTAATTATTCGGAACGGAACTTCTGCGGGTTTGTGGAGGAGCTCTCGTAATAAATCAGATGATTCGTCACTTTCGGACTGTTGCGCTCCAAAGTGCTGCTACTACTGTTAATACACACAAAGGTACGTCTATGGTTTCACGTCATAAAATAACGTGGGCAAGAAGGAATAAATTCGCTGCAGTCTCATCGAGAAACCGTTTAACAGAGTCTGATTAAGTGGCTTTGATTCCAGGCTCATAAATAGTGACACTGAAACATTTTAAAGTAAGTATTCACACCTGGCTCCGCCGCAGAATTTTAGGAGTCCGTTCTTGTATTCAGATCGCTTTATGATAAGTTTTGTCCATAGCACCTTTTATTTGTTTATGAAGATATATCTTTCCACTCTTAATCAGGTGTAGGTAATTTGTTGCGTTTTAAGCACCACCATCGTACGCGCAACAGCAAATCACTTCCCCGGGCTGAACGCGTGTAGAAATGAGCAGGCAGAAGACATGAAGGACGATCTCCGTACACAGCAAGTGACACTCGTCCGATTCTTTCCATATAAATGATCGGAAGAGACCAGTCTGATCGATTAGCGGAAAACGCAAAAAGGGCGTAGAGACACCGGGCGCCCGCGGGTCCCATGTGCGCACAGACCGGACTTACCCATGCCGTCCAGAAGGGCTTTCCTCCCTGCTCACCTGTGAAAACACAAGTCCCCCCGTTCCGTTAACTAAAAGTCCCTACAAAAGCGAAAACAGAAGAAAAATAACGTGCAAGAGAAGTGTTGCCTAAGCACTAGTCACCGCAGCTTCTTCCCCCTTGCGAAAGACGTAAAAAAAGTCTTTTGAACGAGTCACAACAAGCTAGGAGGGTCAGCGTCGTCACACAGGTAGGAACAGGCGGGACAGGTTTGTGTTGAAAGAAAACAGCTGATAGGACCTTATAACTTCTCCCTGATCTTGTTTTCATTCAAAAGGTCTGTCAACTAGCATAGTGATGGTGTGTGTGTATATATATATATTTTCACTGTAAACACCAGGGTCGTGGTAATGTGGTAATGTATTGTACATGGTGCAATTTGTGCATACAGCCTACGCTTTTCCCGGATTGGTTCATACTTAGTAGATTTGATGCAGATAATGACACTATTTCCCGGGAATAACTTCATACCATAAACATATCATAGATTCACCTCTAACGAAAATAGACCGTTTTAATTGGCAAAATCTTTAAGCACATATTTCCTCCATATTGCCTCCAAGAACCGCACAGGGATAAAGTAAATCCATCAAAAAGATTTTAAAAACCGGTAATATCTTAATAATGAGGAAACGTTTAAAAAAAAAAAAAAAAAATCTGAAGACTATTATCGGCTGTCGCAAATGTGAAATATTTTTGGGCCCCAGAACCAGCAGAACCTGTTGCGATGAGAGGGCGCCTCTAGCAGGAGAGTAAGCTTTACGGCACAAAGGCCTTGCAAACCCCAAGTCATTTTTTCCCCCTTGGAGATTAGGGACATCCCCCGGAAAGCACTCTAATATCAGGAAATGGCCAGGGCACACTGACCTCAGACTGCTTCTTGGAAGAACGGCCTGAAGAAAGTTCATGTCAACATGAATCATGGTACAATGCAAAAGCCAGACCAGAATGTGCAAATGAAGAGGAGTCGTTCCCTCCGATTAACTGTACATTAATTTTAATGTTTATTATAAAGCCTGTTTTTTTAAAAAAAAAAAAAAAAACAGCTGAATCACAAAGCCTGACAAATTGTTATATACACCGCAGTTACACCTTTGTTTAATTTGCTACCCGAATACCTGTGGGTCACAGTCCTGGTGGAAATGCCTGAACTCCCAGAAGAGGAATGCAAGCCCTCATTTATAATAAATGACACAACGAATAAATACACCAGCCTTTTGTTTAATTGACAATTTGGGAAATTACAAGAGTTACAGGAACAATTTAAAAATGTTTCAACTTTGCCTCAACATTGAATAATCACAGTCAAAGTATATCCTGTACATTAAAATGCAGTGCAATTCAGAACAAGATGTACAAATCACTATAGTGCCAGTGTCTTTGCAGTAGTTCCTTGTGAAAGCAAAATTCTTCATACATACTGTTAGAATTACAGAATTGAATTGACACAGGAATTAGTATCCCCTTTCTTAAACATTGTATGAAGCACAAAATTTCGGACTGCAGAAAGACTGGGTTGCACACTGCTGATGTACATCAACTGAAAGGAAAAAACACAGAAGAAATGTAATTTGGCTCCAAAAGGAAAAAAAAAACCTTGTACCCTATCAAATTTGGACTGAACACCTACAGAACACATTTTTTTTTAATTTTCCCCTAACAAAGGCCACAATAATTTATTTTCTACAATCTCAGTATTTCATTTTGTCTATTCAGAAGAGATTTCTCTAATATCCAAGAGGCACTAACTTAAATCTTCATCTTAGATGACTAAACTCTGAAAACCGGTACAGATGAATAAAAATATAAAAGAAAAAAAAAAATCTAGTACAACATCCACAAAACCTTCAGCACTGAACACACACCCATCAAAACCTAGACAGTTCGGTCTGAAAACCTAAAATCGACCTCAGCAGCGAGCACAAGGAAGAGCCCTGCATTTATGGGCTGCCATCAGGGCAGCTCGACATCTTCACTTGTGATGGACGGTACATCATAGATGTCGCAGCCCACGGCAGGGAGAAAGCGTGCTGGTCTGTTGTATGTGACCTTTGACCCACACAGCAGATTGGTCCCATGGTCAGTTGAAGGTCTTTGTGTCATGTTGGGCATGGCTAGTCGACAGCCCGACAATCAAACAACCCCATCTTTAACTCCTATTGGAAAAAAACCTGCCCTCAGAAAATGTTTTAAAGAATTTAACTGCATGGATCATGGATTGTCGTCACCATCTAAGGCACAAACACAGTTCGTGCTCAGAAAAACAGAATCCCTCGCCATAACCTGACATCTTGCTGTTTTGGGGCCACATTTATCTTTCGTTTCAGGAATCAGTTCCTGTTCCCTTTCCTATTCCTCATCGCTACTGTCAGACGAAGCTTTTACAATGAGCAAATAAAAAGTGAAAAAGGGAAGGGGGTGGGGGAAAAAAAAAAAAAAAAAACTATGAAGGAAATTTCTCCTAGACAGTATCCTTTCGATAAAAATACATATTGGGGAAAACCCCCAAGTCCTCAAAGTCCAAAAATAAAAACCACTTTAAAAACTGTCATCCTACTCTAGTGAGTATTTAAAGTGTGTGAGTTTTCGGCTGAAAGTGGCTGGCTGGACAGAGCTGTTACTGTGATGGTATGGAGGGTGCTTCTGCGTGTCAGATTCCTGCTTTATCCCATCCCGCAAGGGTGAGCGCCATCTCAATGCCTTATTGCTCTGCCCCGGGGCCGCCGGCCTTGTCTTCCTCTTTATGGTCCTGCTCACTCTCCTCGTCCCTCAGCTCTCCCTCCTCGCCGCTGCCCTGGAACTTGTCGTGGGTCCACTTGGGGCTGCTGCTGCCGACGGTAGATTTGCGGAAGATGAAGCGACCCCGACCTCGGATGAACGTGCCCCGGCCTCGGCCCCTCGTGTCCAGCCACTTCTTCTCCCCTTCGCCCTCCCGGTCATCGTGCTACAAGAGGTGAACGTACGCCAATCACAGAGAGAAGACGTCTCCCTCCAACAGACATGCACATCAGTAATTCTGTTTATAGTGGCCATTATTAATCCATACCTCTGATGAACAGAGATTCTCTCATATGACAGATAATCAACTGAACCATGAGAAGCTACTACTAAAAAAATACTAAAATTCTATTTATAATCTGTTCCAGCCACATACTAAAGACTATTTATCATAGGCAAAATTTCAGCATGACTCAGCATCTTCATGAGGTCTCTAGTCTCCCTCCTCTGCCACTCCCCTCTACGTGCTCATAAGGACTGGCGATCAGCCAAAGCGGACACGGCTATGACAGGAAAACCTACCAGGTAATACTTCCTGCTCTTGGGGGTGTACTCTGGATCCCAATCCTCGTTCTTTGGGTGCGGAGGCGCTCCCATGCTTGCCGGGTTGCCGTTGCTCTGGTTCCCCGGGTAATTGCCCCTGTTCCAGCCTCGTCCTCTTATCCTGAACTGCTGCAATGAGAACCAGGCCGAGAAGCCAAATGACTCACTTTGCTGCCAAATCCGCTGAAGTGTGGTGGGAGTGAGACTGTGTCAAGGCTTTGTAGGGGTTTGCACGTCAACAGGAAAACCAAGACAAGGCTCCCCAGAATGAGAAAGCAGCCCCCTCCCACAGCTGACTCCATTCAAAGCAGACCCTCCAGGAGATGTGCAAGCCTGTGACAACAGACTGACTGAACCCCCCACACACATTACCACTGCCAGAACCTTCTCCATAAGTGCGCACGCACACACACACACACACACACACACACACA
>JAABNX020000151.1:23309609-23323236 GCA_015163995.2 Mormyrus lacerda | reverse complement strand
GTGCGTCAAGTACGTCTGGCGTCAAGTGCGCCCCACGAGGACTGGCAAGGAATTATGGGTTCAAAATACAATTAATTAATTTTAATCGAGTAATTTCTTATCGACAATTAATTGATAATCGATTAATTGCTTACATCCCTAATTTAAGCCCATCTTCTCAGAGACTGACCATGTACTCTCCAGCTCACACAAACCACACCTGCAAAAACGGCAAAAGCAGCATGCAAGGGGTTGGAAGATAAAAATGGACTAGGAATTAATTTTAAGCCTGATTACACCACACACCTTGCCGATAATTTAGGATGAAAAATCCATTTCGGCACAGCATCCTGGCTTATACATACGTGAAATGAACACGGTGCCTACATTTTGTACTGGGGAATCTACTTATACTGTATGATTATTTTTCCAAAAAATGTCATCATTATTATGCTAAATCAGACAAAATCTACTGTAAACAGAAAATGCACTGTATTCTTCAAATGCTCCAATAGTATACATTTAAATACGGCCAGGAAGGCTACAGCTGCCTGGTCAATTTATGCACGAAAATAAACTTCACTGATCTCGGGGGAAAATCAATATGCAACCTGCCTGTATTGTTCTGATCAAAAAGAGCCCAGTGCATGCACCTGGTAACCTTCTGTGTATCCCTGTTTAGCATTTTTTTTTTTTTTTTAATTCAACCCTGTCAAAAAAAAAAAACAGCGCGGAGTCCCAAATTCCAAGATTGTATCAAATCTTTAGTGCTGCACAAAAGTAAGAGAAGCTTGGACGGTGGTCAAACACCGGGAATAGCATAACATTAAAGTAACCATCATGGTTCAAAAAAGGTGAATATTCCTAGTTTACATAAAGAAGTGACATTCAGTGTATCGGATTAAGACTTTCAGAACGAGAAGTAAAACGATTCCATGAGCACCTCTGCTCTACATCTACTAAACTTGATGGCCTACTGCAGAAGAAACAGCACTTGACAATACAAAAAGCAACAACTAAACCCAAAATGTACAATGACACTGATGTTTACCTCCCAGCAGCTAATTTATTAAATGATAGGACATTGCCTCATTTGGGTTTGCAGGTGCTAATAATTTATGATCTAGGACAGCTTTCTGAACATGCATGTTTTTTAACTATCAAAGGTGAAAAACTGATATGAAAATTTGGACTGATACTGATCGACATATTTTTCTTAAATAACCAGCTAAACCTTGAGCCAGTATCCGAGTGGAGAGGCGAAACTCTGCAGAATAATGCTACATCATTTTAATTCTGTGAGAAACAAAGAGACTGATCTATTGCCCAGATTAACAATAAAGTCAAAATATGCCACAGGTAGTGGCATATTTAATAAAGCAGAGTTGCCACACGTCCTGAATTTTATAGGTTTGCCCCATATTATAGAATAAAATCCTGTGCCATGTTTTAACATTTCGGGACTGTTTTGAATCTTGGGGACCCGAGAGACTTATTTCCTCAGATTAAAAGTGGCAAGCATATATCTGAGTGGTGACTGAGCTGGCAAAGCCCATCATCCTCCACTACAGAAAATATCTGATTGGCGGCCAATGTTGAAACTTTGTTAAAAGTAGGAGTGTGATATTTGATGATACTACATTGTGAAAGATTAAAATGTCGCCACAATCATCTTTTACGGAGGGATCATTAGTATCGTGCTACAGTGCAAATTCTATCAGTTTTTGGGTCACACACACACACACATCTAAAGTTGTTTTGTCAATCAAATCCATTTTGACATGCCAATAAACCAGTAATAGCAAACAGTAGTGGCCTTGGATTTCTTCCTCTTTTTTGCGCTCTCATCCCATCACATGCAACAAATTCCCTATTTGGTAACTTAGTGGCACGGACAACATGGAGGAGTTGGTCAATAAAAAGAATTAGACATTGTAATTAGACTTTTTTTTTTTTTTTTTTTAGAATTTGGTGATTATTGGTCATTGTTGACACACCATAGCACACAGCGTACAACGACGAAATATGTCCTCTGCACTTAACCCATATGTGACATTGTGACGTAGCAGGGGCAGCTAATTCGGCGCCTGGGGAGCAGCGCTTGGGGGATGTACCTTGCTCAGGGTACCTCAGTGGTGCCTTGCCGGTGAGGGATTCGACCCAGCAATCTTTTAATTACCAGTACAATTCCCTAACCATTAAGCCACCACTGCCCACCCATTAAACCAATACCGATATCTTGATTTCTGAGTATCATTTGATACCAATAAGTTAAGTAATATATCGAGCATCTTTATTACTAAGGAGTGCGGAAAAGCCAGCAGGATGGGAAGTATGTCAAACACAGTCATTTCATATGGCCAACAGATGCATGTGGACAAATATCGACAAGAACATTCACTTTAACCTGTTTTTCCCCCACACATACTTTATGCACCTCCAGTTTCACGACAGATAATTCTTCAGGTAATTTTGCTGGATACAAGTATGATGAAGAACCTTCAAGTCACACATTAAAAATAGTGGAGGAAATAATCTCCATATCTTCATTATGCCTGGAAGCCACATAGATGTAAGTGGACCTGATCTACACTAAACAAAATGACAGATATACATTATTTAATGTATGCGACATTTGGAAATAAAGACTGGACATCTCCAAAGTAGAACCCTAGTACAATTAAACTAAGAACTGCAGATGTAGAGTAAGCAAACTCACGACTCATGGTTCACAGCTGTAAACGACGCAGGACTGTCTGTTCTGAGGGAAAATAATTGCATGTACTGTTTATTCCAAGCAGAGGCTAACGTATCATTATTTGTCAACGTATCTGACAAATTTAGTTCACAGGGTCTAAAACGATATACGTAAAAGTGATAACCCCCCCCCAAGTATGGAAAGATACCAGAAATGCAGAGGTGAGATGCTAATGCTGCATTCCATTTACTTCTGAAGTTGGAAGTTGGACAGGAAAATGACATCACACCCAAGTTAAGCACGTTCTACTACAATAAGTCTGAAAGCCATTTGGCAACACCAGAGACCCGTTTCAAAAAGCAGGATTTCTTGCTTAGCCAGATAACTTGATGGATTAAAGGTACCCTAGTTTAAATGGCCTTTATCTTTGTTCACATACATTTAGCCTAGACTACTTTAAATTATGGCTGCAGCTATCGATTATTTTAGCAATTGAGTATTCTATCGATTAATCGGATAAGAAATACTTTTGTCTTATTAAAGAGCAATAGTAACTATTCAAAAAAGAAAAAGAAATACAGGTTTCTTAAAATGAACAACTCATGGGTTTCATTTTTAGGAACATTTTTAATGATTGAACTCCATACAAAAGAACTAAACTCTTAGTGCATTTATGTACATGTGTGTGTTTTTATTTTTTTAAGAACACTTTCTTAAATGCAAAAATAATGGGGGGAAAAATACTGAAAAAGATATACATGTATCCTAAACAAAGGCATAAATTAAAATGGCCTTTACTCTCTGTATTCTTGTACATTTATAGGAGGCATAAAAAAAAAATTCTGACAGGATTGTATCTCCTAGATGAGGTAGGAATGGTGTGTGCATCTTCATGAGTGTGTAAGTGAATGTGAGCGAGAGTGTGTGTTTAAGTGTGTTAGAGAATGCGTGTGAGTGTGTCTGTGCGTGTGCCTGCGTGCGTGTCTGTGCGTGTGTGAGCCTTTAAAGGAGCATGTGGCAGTTGGATAATTCAGTGTCTCAGTTATACTGGCCCAAGGCTGTTGGGGGAGGGGCCGGCAATTTTTATATAATATTCATATTATTTATATTATAATTATATAATATTATTCTTCATATTAATCTAAATCTCCAAAATAATATTACTAAAGCCTTGAAATAGATCTAATTGAGTACAGCCCATGCTCCCCTGTAGACTCACCCCTGCATGCTGCAGGGATCAGTGCAACAAAGTGTGACGGCTGCTGTCAGCCTGCTGCAAGTTACCAAATTTAAATATTGTGTCAAACTACGCTAACAGTTTATCTGCATACAAACAGCTTGTATTTTAACTTGCATAGCCTTCTATTTTAACTCTAGCCTTGCTGCTGTGGAAGACAAACGGCGGTGGATATGAGCAGCTGAAAACATCGCTTTTCTTCACCTTACAGCTTGTTGAACAGCTGCTTTGATTAAGGACTCTCGCCAGCTCTCTACCTGTAAAGCTTTAGTAGTGATTACAAGCACTGTTGTTTTCCTTCACTGCGTCTGAGTTCACCATCTCTGTAACGGAACCGTCTCTTGCTACGACGGCATCATTTTCACTGCTGTTGTGTTAGCAGTGTTTTTGTTGAGAAAAAATAGCGCCTGCATGGGCTGGATCTTGGTATACTTTTTTTTCACACATATGCCGATAAATACATTTCTATCGCAGGTCTTTGTTTAGCCGCAAATGTGAGTGAAACGCTCACGCTTAACTTGTATTGGTTCCTCTCTGTGAAAAGGATGCATAGACTGGGTGCTTTCTGTTGAGATGTTGAATCATTGATGTTGTGCTATTGTGGTAAGATAATTCTTTTTTACAATAGACACACTGTACAGTATTTTTGCTTTTCTTCTGTTTGAAATGGTCCCAAACTTTGGACATTTTTCGTCATCTTCTCTGACTTTCCTCACTATTTTCCCTGCATTCCTCCAACGCGCCAACAAATCAAACATGCTACACGTAACGCACTGTAAGCACACTGTGCGACAGTAATAATCCTCCTAGGGAAACACGCTGATAGTCGTGCTGATTACACAAAATATCAAAGCAAAGAATTTGCATCGAGGATTTTTTATAATCGAATTATTAAAGTTACTCGAATTGTTGCAGCCCTACTTTAAATCCAACAAGTTATCCAGCTAAGTAAGAAATCCTGCTTTCTGAAACAGGTCCCAGATGCAGTCAGGTTCCTTGTTAGCAATACCAGTACATAACATGTTACGCTGTATTATGCTCATACAAAAATGATATGCCTATAGATGGTGTTTAGATAGTACTGTGTGTACAACAAGTAATATTTAAATGCTAATAAACAGTATACAACTATAGCTTTCACTTCTGTTGGTGAAGGGCGCAGTCATGTATTCTATGGTTGGAGTCAGGGGGCGATCCAGTTGAAATTTCTGACAAGGAACACTGAAATCCCGACTTCCAAGTTCAAACGGAACTCAGCATAAGCACTTTGCTGCTTAAAACAACACAAACCTAATGCAGGCAGTTTGCTATACCGCCTCTATGCACTACAGTGCCGCTTTAACAAGTGGCTTTAAATGTTGGGAAAACTCCATGTGATTGTAGGGGATAATAATTACTGTAGAGATCCAGGTATTTTTTTTTTGTTTAATCCAACCATCTGCATGTCCCACATTGAGCATATATAAATTCTGCAGTTTTGTAGCAACAATGGTTGTAATTCCAGATAAAACGTCACATAAAGAAAAAGACATATACATCTTGCATAATGGCCCACAAATTTGAAAGCTTAAGCTATGTCAGTAGAAAATGGCAGCACTGGTGAAAGATCAGTGACAGGTCAACACAAGCAACACCTAAAAATCTACTAATCTTTTCCGGCGTACAGTAGTACCAAATAACTATTAAAATGAAGTCTAGTTAATAGACATCTAAAAAGTCAAGACGGGTATTACTCTGCCCAGAGAACGTATTCAAATCACACTTTGGCATACTCTCATTCAGCAGAATTAAAGTAACATAACTAGCCAAAACAACTTGGTTTATTGAAAAACAGGTCAGAATTAAAATTAACTTCAACGTGTGTGTTTTCAGATATCATTAACACTTAACTGTTTATTCAAAAAGATGCGCTGGTGAGGCGCCAGAAACAACGAATGAAGGATATACGTTCAACTTAAAAGGAATCATGGTGCGAGTGACCACATCTGATCAGATCTGGAAGACGTCACTAAATGAGGACCTCGACACAGTTACAGTTCGTTTCTAACAAACCTCTCCTGCTTTTCTGGCCTGTTGTCGGAGATTAAAAAGCCGTACATTGCGTGATGCAGCATTCATGATCTAATTGCAGAACTGCCAAATCCATGCTTATCCCCTTCCCCTTAATCTCACTGGCCAAAATGGAGCCGAGTCCACCGCTATCATAGCTCAACAGTCGCTCGTATCGTCTTACAGTCGAGGTGCTTCGATGTTTTAAACACCCATCGCTAGACTGCTATAAATAGTGGGGATGCTGAGACTAGAGTTAAACACAAAGTGTCATTCTACAATCATTATATTATAATTAGATTCCCTTTAGATTGCATTTTTAAACCACGTGGGCAATTTTAATTGGCCATACTTGTTCGACATTTTACACCAGTATTCAACACAAATCGAATCAATTGGGCAATCACAAAGGCATGTTTGGCGAAAACAATTTGTTCAAACCTACCGTAGAAAAGTTATCCATTAAACCATGGGTTACACTATAACCAAAAACGATATGACATCGATTCACGTCTCCAAGCCCTACACTGGCTAAATTCCAGAGGCCTTTTTAGTTTCACTTTTAAATCACCGAAACTCAAATATGTGGAAATTTCATCAGGAAAGCCCAGCCTCTAGGAGATCGTATGGGGCCTTGTTTTGTTGTGGATTTTTAGCTCGGCCGAGTATGTGTTCGTCAAATTAAGTATGCCATTAAATGAAACTGTACAAGTTTTTAATTATAAATATGAAAACACAGACATTGTAAGATCGATTGCTACCCTCACGCAAAAAGCAAAGACAACACATCGACTAAAGCGATCACAGAAAGCACGCAAACGGCGACAGTAAACAGGGGGCTCGCTAATTAGCCTAGCATGCTCCATGGGCAGCCCAGTCTCCACTGTCTGCCAGGCGTACAGCTTCGTCCACCATGCGAAACGCCTGGCCGTCCGTAAGACGCAGCGATCGTGGGTAGTCAGGCTCGCAAACCGGTTAGAGTGCCCGAACAACCCTTTCCGTTTACCGCCAGGCTAACTAGCTAGCATCTTAGCTTTTAATATGTGTGCTTAGCGCATTACCCAAACTTACCTCAGATTCTTTTTAAGCGTCTGCCTTTTAAGTCCAGTCGTTGAATTCTATCAGATCACAAAAACAACACAAACGTACAGCAACGTCTGTATTACACCGCGCTAATGCTAATACGGTAGCTCGCGCGCATCCGTTACGTTAGCTACAATTAGCTGATGTACTAAGAACAGTAACTTGGTTATCTACGTTGGTGGACTAACTGCATTAGTATATATGCAATATGTTTTCGTTGTCGCATAATTCGTAATAAGACACCCTAAATTACAGAAGAAAGACAACCAGATCAGTTAGCGACCTGGTGCTTCGCAACTAGCCGACCTTTTGATAGCACGCGAGGGGTCAGCTGGACGACGCTAAGCGCGAGAAACAGACCTGAGCGTCAAATTTCCTTCCTGGTTTTTTCCTCATCAAACGGGTTTTTTTTTTAGGTGACGCCCATGCCCCGCCCCCTTAGCTAGACACATCGCCCGTATGTGCAGTTAAGGGGAAAGCGATTTATCCCATCCAGTCTCGTTAGCGAAAGTTATCTGCATTCCGATGTTTATTGTAGTTGTTTGCGGGGACGAAAGGAGTAAAAAAAAAACAACGATATGTATCTATTACACTGTGACATAGTAGCGAAAAGCAAATTTAAATGTCGTCCACATGGAGATAATATATTGAAGGGAGATTTGATGTTGACAGACTGAAATGCAGTTAAAAAAACAAACACAAATTGACTTGCACACTGGCTGCACAACAATTACTATAAATCTAAAAAAGTACTCTGATTTTTAACCTGTTTGTTCAACTGGCTCAGTAGCTGATGTTAGGGTCATACTGTCCCCATGCTTGCATTTGCAAGGCAAATATTTTAGCATGTGCTGCGATGAGTCAGGACGACTGGCATTGCTAGGAGAAGCACTTGCAGCTGTGCTGTGAGTTCCCCACAGAACAGGGCAGTGCCACCCTCTCTCCCTTTAATAACAGACAAGAGTTGTGTGCTCCTTATGTAAATATTACCTGTGCATATTTGTAATAATACTAGGCTACTATGTTCTTGTTTTTCTTCCTTGTCTGTGTGCTACTTGTCTTCCAGAGGATTTTTTCCCTCCAAAAACTACCAAAGGAATTTCTGTTTGGTATTCTGTCGTCTAATTTCTATTGTGATTTTGCTGTTAAATAAACATTGTTATGTCGACGGATATGCCATACAGAGTGCCTCCTGTCCTGTGCTTCCTGGGATACTCTCCAGGATCACCGTGGCTGGATGGATAGATCTGTGTTGATATTTGACAAACCAATTGTGATATATTGGGAACAATACTATATAAAAAGCGAGCAGGTTATGCTTGTTTGATCAGGTTACGAAAACAGTGACAGTTCACTTGCAAGAGGCCGGAGTGCAAAGGGGTATTTTCTGGTTTTCTGGTAAACTTTGTGTCTTCTGTGTGCAGTTCACCACAAGAGGAAACACATCGAGGACATAAGAAAACCTAATTCAAAATAAAGAACCCCATCTGAGCTGCAAAAAGGAAGTTCAGCGGTTTCTTCAATGTTTATTTATAGAATACCAGCCAATTAGTCGCCAATGTACGTCTATTAAAAAAAGGATTAGACAGACTGGCATACTAGGTCAGGCCGGGTATCTTGAAGAAATAAACAGGATTTAGAATATGCCTAAAGACTGTACGGTGTCGCTGTGGCCTTGCAAAACACACCTTGGTCTGCACAAGCTCACCATTGTCTTCCTGTCCTGTTTTCAGCCCGGTGTTTTCCTAATGTCTGTTTTCCTGCTGGGTGGACGGTGGGCGTTCCATCACAGTGTGGTCCAGCAAAATCACCCAAAGGCAGCGCCAAGCTAAGCGTAGAAGACCAACAGGAAGGAATGTGTGGCGCAGCCAGGTATGCATTTTCCGCAACACCTTCCCGAGCCTGATGGCCACAATCTGGCAAAATCACTGATTTTGCAAGTCACAACTCTATTGTTATACGTAGCAAAAGCAAAATTGCTTAACGGTCAAAATAAGAATAATAAAATTAAGTAAAAAATTAAAAAGCAAAAAAAAAAAAACAGTTCTCCTACCTCAGGGATGACACAAAACCAGCAACGTGACATCAGTCAGAGGAACTGAAGACTGACCCTGAAGCAGGTGATGGTTAATGTAGCTGTGTCACCATAAATGGCGAGTTACGAGTGTCTTTCTTTGACTGACATTGCTAATCACTCTTTGAGCAGTCCGTCATCCACCCCCACCCACCCATGTCTAAGCACAGTCATAAAGATAAATACAAAGTGAAATACATTTATTAGATGTTGGTTGGGCATCATTAGGTCTGATTACCTCTGAGTATATTAAGCCTATATTAAGCCCCGAATGCCAATCTTCTTTCAAAAAGAGTCAAGTCCCAGTTAAGCTTGACTTATCCCCTGATCTTTCCAATAGCTTGAAACATCCCTAGTTTTGGTATAAAGGCCTTATTTAACCAAGGTGACAGTCATATGAAAGCTGAAAGTTGAACTCTTGCACATTGTGGTGTTTGCAGAACCCATAATGGAAAAAGAAATTCTTCTTGAAGGCCCTCAGCATCCATCTATGCCTCTGATACATTTCTGACATCTCAATTACCTCTAGCACTCTGTTGTCTGGTTACACAGATATGCAGCTCGTCCCAGAGCATTAAGGCTCTGTAAGCTTATACAACCAACACCACTAACTTGCATTTGGTTTCGCATCATGCGACAACTAACCCAACACCAGCCAGTGATCATGCTAATTTGCTTTCAAAAACACTATTATTCAGTGCGAAAAAAAAAAAACACTTCAGTGCAACAGCACTGCCTGCCTGGATCATCCAGGATGTTACAGGATACAGTAAAGACAGGAGTTATTTTTCAGACAACAACAAGATCAACAATAAGCTTGGACAAGCTAGACAGAAATGGACAGTTTACAGCTCCTGGGTAAGGTGTTGGACTCGGGTCTTGGTCACTGGGGGTGAAACAAAACAGGGTTTAGCATTTTATACATAAGAGAAGAAATGAAGCAACAAGAAAGACATAAACCAGCACCACCACCTACACACATACACACCCAAACTGACATGGCGTTTTCTGTTTTATGAACCTACTGATTTTACAGAATAAGTGTGCACTTTATAGGCGAAGCAAGCTACACAAAATAAAACTTTTTTAATTGCTGGTTTGTGGTTATGTATTAGGGAACCCTCTCCTACTTCATTCTAACTCACCTGCTGGACCCATCAACCTTGTAATGATGTCAGGACAAGGACTGAACCAAAGTCAGGCTCCGGCAGGATGTCCTGTGGGACAAGTCCACTTCAGAAAAGCTGCTGTGATATAATTCGCTCTCTAGAGTAATGAGACAGCTCGTGGCCAGTCATTAGGCTCTATTTAGGTAGCGAATGAATGCGGCACTTCAGTCAGCGGGCATTTTTCCTGGCTTGTGCTGTGATGTTCAAATGTCGGGGCAGACCAAGCGTGTAGAAAGATGGGGGTCAAACAAGATTTGTCTCCTCCATTTGAGCCGAGGCTATAATTTATCATGTCAGTTCACTTCGGCAGCTGTGGATCTACACCCTTGGTCATCTGTTAGAAGTTAATGCTGTTTGGAATAACATTCCCATCACAAATATACAGACCACTGTTATGTAATTAACCTACTTCCATTACATGTGCTTGTTATATATGGTAGCTGGTGTTCTGCTTGGTTTCCACTGGGCCCCATGTTACTGGGGGCTTTTCAGTACCCTGCTTGATGTCATGGGTCTGGGTTGTATGTTGCATTTTCATCAATAGTAATTTTCAGAACTGATTAGTTCACATAAGCTCCAGTTACAGTCTATCCAAAGTCACATAAGCTAAGTGCAAGTAAGAGCCAACGGTCTGCCAAACTACTTGGAAGAAACTCCCATTAACAATTGCATCCCCCACATAAGGTACACGATGGGAAGGGCACTATGCAGAATACTTTCAACAGATGCCTTTACCCAAAGCTACATACATTGATTTGAGAAAGGTGGGTCAGACAGTCTGTGGAGAAATTGGGGGTTAAGGGCCTTTCTTATGGCCTTTCTTATGGTCAAACCACATTAAAAGCTCTATAAAATATAATACATAGTGTATACATAGTACATTCATAACGATGTTCTTTTTTCAAGAGGCAAACAAACTTCTCTATTCTCTAAATCGAACACGTGCAATTAAACTTATTAATACATTTAACAAAATAAACATTTTTAAAGATTTATAAAATAGAATTACCGTTGAGCGTGTAAGCTGCCATGTTGAAATTACGTCACAGGGGAAACTCGGACAAGAAAATTCTGTCCGTGATCAACGGCATAAAAGTGGCGTGTTTCTGATGGGAAGTGATGTTTTCATCCAAGTTTCAACTCGGAGAGAAATAATCAAACGCACCATTAGGGGCCCAACGATGACTCACTCCATGGTTTTTAAACTGAGTCTAACCCACTGGGCCACACACCACACCCAGTCAATAGTCAAATGTGACTTGTCATAGCAGTTCCAGTAAACTTACATAATCTATAGGTATGTGTGACATGTAGTGGGGGCAGGGTAAAGTTAAGTGATTCTGGACTTCCTAGTCCTTTAGCCTACTTTGTGCTGTTTTTATTTTGTTGTTGTTTTCATTCCACCCTACCACTTTTCTTAGTTGCATAACAAGCCCCGCCCATTTAGCTGAATTGCATAACAAGCCCCGCCCATTTAGCTGAATTGCATAACAAGCCCCGCCCAGTGTCAGCCTTTGCGTCTGCCATTGCAGTCTTTTAGCGGCTGGCTAAAAGACTTTGGAAACAGTCTGCAGCCGATTTCTTTTGCCATCTTTAGGGATTTATTCAACATCTGAACACTTTTACTAGAGTTTTGGCAAAAGAGAAGCCAGGCCAATCAAAGGCTAGAGATGGTATGTTTGGTGCAATGTGGTTAAACACCAAGCAGGTGCCAGAAATGGTAGGAGAGTCACTCCAGCTTTCTGATGAATGAAATGAAATTTATGATTATGGCGTCACAGGAAAACAACAGGAACAGCTGCAGTAAATCTTCCAGCAGTGAAAATCCTCGGGATGTTTGTGGAGGACTTGTGGTTTGCATCAAGCCCGATATTCTTGATTCTCCCTGGCCTTAGGCTCCTCAGTCACACCGGCCGACTCTGGTTGCGAGGGGGCGCCTGCTGGCATGTGATACACCGTAGCTTTAAGAGTGCTGACATTGGTCCGACTTCAGAATCGAGATAGGTGGGCATTGCCATGCTGAGCACCAACGATTCAACGATCGGACCTGAGTGCGGTGCTCTCCTGCCCCATCCCCTCATCCTCCCCTCCCCCGCCGTGCCACAGCCACAGGGCACCTGCCCAGCATCTACTCAGTGAGGATATTCTATTACAAGCCATCATCTTTATAGGGTCCATGGGGCACCCCAGCAGCTGCCACAGCATATATGGTCCTTGAACTTGCACCACGACATACTGGAGCCAGCGCTGCAGGATTATGGCTACTCAGGTGCTGCCTGTATGTTTGCTCTCTGGGGACTCGCGTGCTCCAGTTTAAAAGATCGCACTTAAAATGGAAGCTGAACTCTCCCCTTTTCATTTGACATGCCAGGGCTGGGGAAAGGGATGGTGGCCTGTCACTGGGTTTACTGGCGAGTCTTAGACAAGCAGAATAAGAGGAGAAGACGGCGACAGAGATGGAAACTCACACGTCCTGGTTCTGGGACCCTTCTAGAGCAGGACTAATTCTTGTTCCTTTTCACTACCGTTTACCACCAGCTTGTGCCTTTTAAGGTCTTATTACTGCATCACGGAGCTTTAGTCTTTCTTCCCTGTACCTAAATTCCACACACCTCACACCATCTGAGAGGAAAAATACTGTCATATGCTTGTAATTTGAGTTGTAATGGACACTTGCCACATAGATAAGGAGTCACATATGGACACGCTGAGGACAGACAGGCCACGACTTTATCAGCTTAGCCCCCACAATACTTTGTGTCCCATAACCCTGCTATAGAATCTGACCATCTCCTGCAACTGAAGGACCAAGTCCAAGTGCTGGTTCTGCTGTGAGAGGGACCCACCAGGATCTCTGTTCCAGCTAAAGGAGGGGGCAGTGCTGGTGGAACCTGGAAAATGCAGAAAAAGTTACCCAAGGCTGCTCCACATCTATTATTGCATCTTCTAGGTGCTTCCAGTGGGTCTTGGGCCTCTGTGAAACTGCCAGTTCATGTCAGCACTCAGAGGTCTGCGTGAGGGAAACTGAAGAAGGTGGTGCACGTATGGACTCTTACTGGGGGTCGGGGGGGGGGGGGGCTTTATTCGAAGTGGTGACTGACCAGGGGCATGAACCCTGCAAGCCAAAGAGCCTTCCAGATCCAGATATTAATAGAACACATCAAATGCTCTAGGAGGCCTCAGTAAAAGAGCAAAAATTATTCAAACAGATTTGTCATTTGCACAAGTACATATTGTTGACATGGTCTGCAAAAATCCACATAAGGCCTGTCGCCTTAAAACGGCTCCTGCGATTGCCGATTTGCCTCTCAACACCCACCTGGTGAATTCGGTGCCCC
>JAABNX020000151.1:23266294-23301572 GCA_015163995.2 Mormyrus lacerda | reverse complement strand
TGTTTTCACCTGTGTCCTGTTAATCCCCGTTTCGTGGTGTATATGAGTCCACGTCTCCCCTGGTCTGATGTCGGTCAATGTGTATGGAAGTGTTGCTATGTTACTGTTCGTGCCTGTCTTCCCCAGTAAACCCAGTTATCCTCGTCCTTCTGGCTCCTCTCACTTCCTTGCCCGCTCGCCTGCCCTGCGAACCGTGACAAAACCAGTAAAAATTTATAGCACAAACAAAAACAATAATAATAATAGTAATAAATAAAACGGAAAATAAATAAAATTGTCTATGCTAATGGTCTGATCAGCTATTGAGTAGCCTCATTGCCTGAGGGTGGAAACTGCTTCGATGCTCTAGCACCGTTTCCATGACAGGATGAGTAAGAACAGTTTACGGTTGGGATGGCTAAGGTCCTTCAGGATGGGCCTGGCTTTCTTCGCGGGGTCTTCTCTTTCCCTCCGCTGCTGCTTTGTCCTTCATTTTCTGGTTCCCCCATGCACCTGTCCCCTACCCTACAACTGCAGCACAAGAATTTCACTGCGTTCTTCGGAACACATGCGACAATAAAAGCTTGAAACTTGAACTTGAGACGTGAACTTGAAACCGAGTCTAAAACGGGGTGCTTAACTCACACTCACGGAGCATGTATCTGCACAGTCTGCTGCGCTGTCTATTCACACAATAGTTGTAATATGATAAGCGGGAGCTTGCAAATTCAGACACCTAAGTTCTAAAAAGTCATCATACCTGGGGTGTCCCCTGCCTTTTGCCCTCTCTGTCCTGGGATAGGCTCCCTGGATCACTGCTGAGGCAATGGGACAGAGTTTGCTAATTAATAATTTAAATGCAAATGTTTCTTTCTTTGATGGGGGTGAATAAAGCCAAAATTAAATACCGGGAGGTACGTGTTCCCCAGCATAACCCACCCCAGTCCCTATGTACCTGATCACTGCAACCCTCCTCTCGGTATCTCCCATAACTAATTATTGTAGATAATGACCATATCAATAAAACCTCAAATAATTTTCAAATATCTGTTCGCATATTATCTAAATCCAACTTATTTGTCTCAAGATGCAGCATGTTCTGTATTTTGCCCGAGAACACAATATTTTAGTCATATAAGTGCAATTTTTTTCAAAGTGCAATAAATTTGCCAAAAATATGCTGTATGTCGTCACAGTAAACGTGTCATCTCTGGCCCCCTGAGAGCTGATAGTGCCTCCGCATTTGGGACTGTTTATTTCACTGGAATAAAGCTCCCGTTCGTAGGATGCCTGGCACGGTACTGGAATAGCCAGAGTGGCTGTGTAATTAAGCAGGGAAAACAGCAATGCCATTAATCAAAGGCACACAATCTGGTGGCACATGGGTGGATATCATACGTGCATGGCGGCAGAAGCTGCTACGCTGAGTTTCCTGTGAGTCTGATGCTAACACTGCCGTCGTCTGCTATGGAAAAAGCACGTGAACCATCGAGAGGGAAAGCCTCATGGACAGGAATGCCCTGCTTGGCCGTCAACGAATGATTTGGAAAGGGACATATCCAATCCTCCACACTCGACAAAGTCCAAAACTTAGTTTAGATGAATTGTTGTTTGTAAATTTCCGTAATGTATGACTGTCTGTTCTGCAGTGGTCCTGTACCATGTTCAGGGTGTCCCCTGCATCAAGTCCAAAGTCTCTCTTGCACCCTGTCTACAACGTCCCCTACACCTTGTTCATGGTTTCTCCTGCATTCTGTCTCTCGTCATTTGTTTTGCACAAGCGCACGTGCATCTGCTACAGCAACACAGTTGGGACACAGCTTGCAACATTAACAAAACTATTAGTGTTAACTCAATGCATCACAGATATGGCAATGCATGCTGCAGATATATGCTGAAGATATGTTTGCATATACCGAACATAGGCTCTGAAAAAAATGTCCATTTTCACTGAACATATCAAATGGGGTTAGTGACAAAATTGTTCAGTTTCTGAGCTCCTGCAAACAATCGCCGGAAATCATATTTGGTTCCCCTTTCTGGTTTCATTAACAAGCAGCCAGAGAGCAAAGCCACCATCCAGAACATTCCTGCGGCATGAATAAGTCAGCTCCCCTCCCGCTCACAGCTCTCGGCCTCTTCCCCAATGGCCTGTTGTTCTTTGGCCCGCGGGCTTTTCATGACACACCGGCTACTCGCTGAATTCCTGTGCCTGAGAACTGATTTAGCCACAGCTTCCATAGTGGCAGAAAGGGGGCTTGATTTCTACATGTCCAATGACAGGATCTCATAATATTTTCACAAAGCACATAACACTATATAAATAGCATGCGTGTGCTCCGTGATAAACTGCCATTCCTGGACTGGCATGTGGCATGAGACATTTTGGCTGGCAAATTTTATAGTGGGCTCCCAGCTGCCATCACCTCCAAAATTCAAGAAGAAACCCCAAGTCCAGGGTGGATTTTTAATATCAATCCAGTCAGAGGTTGCCAGAAATACCCACCTCCCCCATGCCTACAGTAGGGGTTCCCAACCCTTTGATATCCATGGGTTGTGGAGGGGTTTCCCTCATGATAAAATTTTCCAAGCAGAAGGGGGAATACAAAATAAAAACATGTATAAAAATATGGACCAATTAAGTATTTTCATGGATCAAGGCATTTTATGCTTTCAAAATGGGATGATCCCATTATAAACTCGATCCCATGCTATACTGGATTAACAGACAGATGGAGAAATACCACATCGAGGCGGTGTCTGATTATCATGACCAGACCGATTACTCCCTCATTTTACCTGTCTAAAGTGAGAGCCTCCAAATTCCTTCTTGTCCTTGGTAATGACATGATACTCTGCCTAATAAAGATGATTTCAGCTGCAGGTTGTCCCACCCTCCACTGGATTGCCTGAGCTGCCCTAAATGAACCGTGATCCCTTTTCACGCAAAGGCAGCCATTAATCATGGAGCTTCCTCTCCGGCGAGGAGCCCAGGAGCAAACAGAGCAAAAAGAAGCAGACAGGCCCAGACCAGGAGAAGCTGCTGACCTTTGTTCCATGGGCAGCTTCAGGTGGCTACCTTGTCTCCAACACAGTCGCTGCTGCCTTATTCATTTCCGTTCCTTTGACTCGACTCAATGTTCATTAAAAAGTGATCTCAATTTCAAAGGTTCCTGGAGGAAGCTGATTTCAACAGACCCTCTCTTCCTTCTGTTACCCTTGAAGTGCTCATCTTTTTCGATGCCAGACACTTGTCTTATAGCTTTTGGCCATTTGTCCAAAGAAACAGAACACCCCCTGCATGCATGCATATGACTTTCACATTCATTCGAGGTCTGAATAGATGCATTCTTTGGCCCTGCAGGACTTGTTCAGATCTGGCCCACCACAGAGACTCCCAGCACTCCGCAACAGCGCTTGATGTCTCGTTGACGTCAACCTAGGGTTTGCCCCTCCAAAGCCTTCCTGTCACACTCCCATCACTCTCGGCCTGTATGGCAGTGTGAATGCCACAACCACTAACGTATAACAAATATGCAAATGCAGTGGTACGCCAGAATTTTCCAGTAATGCAGCTGTGCCCATGTAACCTCCAATCAGCATGCTATTTGCCTTTGCAAATGGCCATACTCGCCCTAGTGGGACGGCATTGCCCAACTACCGCCACGTCGCCAAGACCACCATTGTCAGTATTTGCAATTTCTTTATTTCCGATGTTATCGTGTGACCACAGCTGAGCCCCCTGGATTCCCATCAGATGAATATGGCTGTTCTCATAATTTCCCGCTGTCCCACTGAAGAGCTACCGCACGAGCAGACCATCTCCTCGGTCCTAAAGACTTGTCTTGCATACGCTATGTGCTGTGCAGCAAGGCGCTGGTTTTTATTGCTGTTTTGTGCCCGGAACACTCACCAAAACATGCAGGTTTACAAGGTTTCACATCACTGCATTGGGCTTGGATTTCAGAGCCCCACTTATCACTGGAACTGGATCTTATGAGAGAAGGCAGAAAACAACCCTCCAAAGATCCGACCAGGACGCAAGTCTCCTCCCAGAATACGCCTTTTGGCTTTTTAGCTCTGAATGAGCAACATATGTTTCAGACTTTCATATTTCTGGCCGCCCTGCTTTTTCCACTCCTCTGCTCTCTCCGCAAACGGGGAGTGAGAGCTGAACAATTCCCCTTTGTGTTGATGACGCTGTGACCGAGGTCTTGTTTCAGCCAGAAATAAACCATGGCGGGGCTGCTAGGATTTCCCTGGCCAGAATACTAGATGCAACTCAATCACTTTCTGCGCAACACCAATGTAGCGTTGAAGCGTGCCAGCTCTGGGCAGTGAGCACGTACTGCTCCCACGCGGTGCGAGATCGTCTCCGAGCATTCAGACTTTCCGCGGCGGAGACCCTTCCCACCGTTTTTCTGCTTGCTCCTTCCCGAATTTCGTTTCACTCCGACTATTGTTTAGCATTTCCGGCGCACGGGCCCCCTCCCGCCGCCATTGCCACTCATTAACACAGTTTTGTGTGCAGGCAGTGCAGACTTCTCCATAGCAGCTTGATCTCATGCCACCAAGGTCGCTGGCCTTTCACAGCCGAGGATCTGCTGGAGCCTGGATCTGTATATGTGTGGCTTTTCAAGCCTGGAGGGAGGCGAGGGTGATGCAAATTAAGCTAAACAATCCCTAAAACTCTGCTAGTGCTGCCAAGATAGCCGGTGACCCATCTCCTTTCCCTCCTTCATAGGCACACATGAGTTTTGGAAAGAGCTCTGCAGGTCCCCACATTCTAGGTCTTTCAGTGACAGGGGAGCATTAACAAGCATGTGAAACAGATGCCAAACCACACCAATGCAAAACACCAGCGGCACCCGCCCTGCCTGTTGAAGACTCAGCGTTTGCTCAGGAATTGTCATGCTCAACAGATGGTGGAGCATCCAGGACAATGTGGTATTGTGGATAGAGGGTCAACATCAGAGCTGAATGTTCACTTAGTCCAAGAGAGATGTGGACAACTGTGGAGGACAGCTGAGGAAGTGGAGAGGCACGCGAAGAGGATGAAGGGAAGAATGAGAGAAAACATCCATGCTGGAAGTGGCCCCGGTTTGGGTAGCGGGGGTGAGGGGGGACCTTGGAGTAAACTGGTATCAAACAAACTAGGAGAGCCCTCAGTGAAGGAGAGGGAGACAATAAACTCAGGAACTGAGGTGTCGGGTGAGCAGCGGCTTGAGATTTTCATTTAAGTTGCACTATGGTACTTGGAGTAGGGGGTCTCAATGTTCACAAACTATGGATTGCAGAAAGGGCACGGCCCACGTGCAGAGCCTCTCCACCCTGTACTCATGCTCTGTGGAGGATCCGCCCCCACCCCTTCATCACTTCCCCCAAGTATATCCAGGATCCCAAGGCTCTGCTGGAGTGACAGGCAGGCAGCAAACTCAGAAGCGGAGGTCGAATGTTCAGGTTCTGAAAGTACAAATCCGGACCAAGTTGGTTGGTTGATTCAACTAGTTGGTTGAAACAAAACTCTTGGTCTGGATTTTTATCTTCTGGACCTGAACTTTCAACCTCTACACAGCAGAATGGTTGGTGGCATCACATATTTACATGCGTGGAATGTGATGCATGCAATAACAAGACTGTGAGTGCATCAGAAACGAGGCTTGGTGGAGTTCACGACAAGGAAACAGATCATAACTTGGATCTTCCATTCATCAGGGCGGCGCCACTCTTATCAGAATTTTTCCCCACACTATAATGTTGCTAAATAACCACTGACTCGCATTTGATTACCCACCACATTTTGCTACATGCTGCTGTTAAAATTCCACTTTTGCACATTATCAGTAATGTCTACCGTCTGTGGGTATTTGCACATCTTTCACCAGTGCACAAGCTATTTATCGAGTATTTATTGTTTCACTTCCTATGTTGTACTCTAGTAACGTGTCTAGTATTGCATTGGTGGTTGTCGCATCCCAGCATACACCAGTCCTGTCTCTTGCAAGTGTGGCACAAGAATTTCACTGTGTTCCAATAAAGCCTGAAACTTGTAAACCGTATAGGTTGCACTCTTAATTAACAGGTGGTCATGCTTTTGTGTAGGGCTACAAATCCTTCAGGGCAACATTTTATCTTCGTATCTTTCCCACCATGACTAATCCAGAAACACATCATAGTTTGAATTATATTATATAAAATGGTGACCTTATGAATGGTTTTCACAACATAGTCTTGGCCATCGGCCAAAAGATGTGCGGCATGTGGGCAGACTATTTGCAGGCCGGCACGTCTGATGCATCTGCTGATAATGTTTCTTCAATGCAGACTCCACTTCCGGTTATGACTGTCAGAAAAAGGTTAACCAGCGCTGGTTCCAAGGTTGTAAACGCAGTGGGTTTCCGCCCAGTCCCCAGCCATTACAGTCCACACCTACATGTCTTTGCCAGGTGAATGAAGGCTTTCCCAATTAGCTGACAAGTAAAATCACGTTGACACCTGCATTGAGGACAACTGTTCTAAACTGCTCCCTTGGCTACTAGATCTTACTCCTACTTATCTGATGAGTGAATCTGTAACTGGAAAATCCCTATTAGATATTATAAATGCGCCATTATATTCTTAATACAGCTGTAATCAAAGCTGCATACAGGAAGCCTCATCTGCATCTGCAATACCTATTTGTAGGTCTGTCTGGAGCACAGTTTGACTTGTGCGATGCCATGTTCTGGCGCAGACTGTCTCGCATAGCCACATTCACGTTTACAGGGCCATTCCAGGCACTACCTGGTTAACTCTGTATAGTCTGTTTAACCACACAATTCCTTAATCTCCAACTTATTCTGCTGCCTCCCACTGGAGGCGTAATTTTCCAGGGGCGTCACTCAATCACCCTTTATGTCTTCCTGATATTGCAGTCTTGATCTACGGCACTGGTCCTCAGTCTGGATTGAATGATCGAGTGGGTGAGGGCCACTAAGCAGTACGTTGTGAATCCACTCATCGCTCTGTTATACCAAACTTCCAGCTGTGAACGAGTCTCCAGAGCGAATAGGGAATCTCCCCTGTCTGGGAAACAGAATAGGGTTTAAAGACGGAACTGGGCTCAGGTCGCTCGTGACACAAGGCCGGTTCCTCGTACTGCTTCTGAGGCCAACCTGTCCTGCTTGAATGTCCTTCCAGGAACTCTGACCCAGTTTGGAAAGTCATTTCTGGCACTTGCTGTTGGTAAATATTTGTCTAAAGCCTGGCGGGTGTTTAAAGCTCAGATTGACCCAGTCATTGTCTGCGCATCACAAGTGCGAGAAGCCAGACCATTTCGTGCACTCATTACGCAGCTGGGTAATACAGGGTTGCTGTGCGTAGCCAAAGCCGTTGTATCTCCTACCTAAGGTTGCCCTGTAGGGAAATATGCTATGGAAATGCCAGCCTGCCACAGCACAGGAAATTTTCTGTTCCTGGAACTAGCATTTAATCATTTTGGTTGCCCTTTGGACTCTGCACTGCCAGTCACATAAATATGTTTAGTCACCCAGGGCAACAGGGCTCCTCCCATTGATAACCTGGCCTATCACTTCACTGCACCGCCAGTGGAGATGCAGCTGCGGGTAACCAGGAAGTATTCCCTTCTGGAAACAATAGTACTGGCTCCTCCCGCTGCTGCTTCATTTTCCTCTTGATTAGCCAAACTGAGCCCTGGCTGTGAATTTAGACACCCCCTCCTAGGAACCAGCCTGGGTACACAAGCCTGAGTGGTAAACAGGAAATGGGGCACTCAAATCTTCCTACACGCCAACGCATCTCGGCACCACTGCGGTTGTATCTTGGAAATGGAAGGGGGGGGGGGAGCTTTCTCCATATGTGTCACTGCAAACTAGCAAACTATATTGTCAGATGAGAGGTAATCTGGGCCAATCTCTAAGAGCACATTAATTACAAGGTGCTTTTCCACTAACTAGGACCAGAAGTCCGTGTAGGAAATACCCAGATAGCTGAGCCAGTTTAAGCAAGAGGAAAATGACATTAATGCTCTTATTTGGACCGTGTGCTAAGGTAACACTGGAAAATGTAACTCTCCTGCAATGAGCCATGTCCTCTTAAAAAGTGTGTCCTTATTAGTGTACAGCGCTGAAACACCCACTGAAACATCCGCTGAAACATTTGCAGAACATTCTCAGAACGCTGTGGTGAGTCAGGAAGTGCCATTTAACTCTGGGGGTCTTTCCAGGTGCCATTGACGTGATCTCCCAGGTTGATTTGCACCACCAGAACCAGGTCAGGGGATCACAGCCAGTAACAACAAGCCCTTCATCTGTAATTATCAAATATCACTTGTCCATGACTCTTACACTCTAGAAAAGAAAAACACACCACCATGGACGAGGAAGGCGCACAGTGGAATCGAACCCTGCCCTAACTGCTGACGAGGTCAGCGTTTTGAAACATCTCTTCTGCCGGGGGAGGATTAACAGACAAACCATCTTGCCAATCAAAAGGGTGACATTTGGACACCAGCATCTCTACTGGATGAATTAGTTCCCCGAATCTGCATTTATGTAAGAAAGGTATGCAGAGACCCACTGCATTAGATTGCGAAAGTATTAAATCACATGCTTGTGCGTGGCTCTGTACTGGGGGCTCATTAGCCTCTTAGCAGAGCTCAGTGTGCCGGATCTGTGCACTGCCTGCTCCATGCACAGCGGCTGAGCTGCAGTGCAGCCCTACAGCCGGTACACTACGGTCTGAAACACCCCACCGTCCCGAATCCATGGGACGATTAGGAAAACCGAGCGCCGATGGCGACAGAAGATGACAGCCATGCTGTCCTGACGCCCCTGTCGCCAGGATTACCCTGTCCTTCAGCAGGGCTTTTAGGCAGACGCTGGGGACGACAGCCGGCTCTGCTTTCACTTCCTGTCAATAGTCGGACCTGCGGCCGCCAGCAGGCTCCCCACCATCAAACGGCGGCCGCCCACGCGCCCGGCCTATCAGACAGTGCTCCCGCTGTGTCTACCTACCGCGTTCCATCACATGGCTCGAACACTGCTCTCATTTTAAACGCGCAACGTAAACAACATGTTAATGTTCCCCAAATGTTTACAAGGGTCCAGGTGGTCAGATCATGCATTGCAAACAAACGTGAATCGATTCCAAATTATACAGTCTATTATTATTCAGTGTGTCTATTTATATTACACCAAAATCCAAACACTGTCTGAACAGTAAATACACATTGAACCACAAAAGAGTTATTAACACGCAGTTAATACCGGCCGATCTCTAATTACAGGCATTACCCGCAATTCTTGTCAAGCCTGCCATGTACTTCCATGATTTAATCCCCAAAATGTCAGTGGAAATTCCAGGGGGGGTAGGTGAGATTTCCCTACTGTCCCAGGCTAGCCCAGACCATCAGAGCCTCATAAATCTTGTCACAGATCCCCCCCAACCGATTCTCCAGGAATTCATTCAGCACCTCCACAAAATTGGCTCCCATTTGTCACAGACCACTGACACCCCGCTGAAAATAGCCCCCAGAACTTCACACACGGCAGCAGACAGCTGGGCCAGCGGACAGGGTCACGAGGCCAACAGCACATGGAGTCAACCAGCACCTCCAGCACAGCTTCAATTTATTTTCACCTTCTATTGGTTGGTGTTAACTCCCAGTCCCTCATGACCAAAGCCTTTGGGGAAAATAAATGGGACAGCTGTTTTGATCTGCATGAGAAGGCAGCTTGATCAGATGCCTAGTGCCTCTTCACCTACCTTCAGACTTGTGCTGCCCCCTGTTGGCCATTATGCAGAACAACAACCAAAGTATAAAATAAAATAAAAAAACATTACAGGCTGCACGTTCTCATCCAAAGAGCACAGCAGCCACTACAGGTGCTATTTATAGTAATTAAATCACATCGTTGCTGTGAAGAGAAGACTACTTTCCAAACAGGAGGAAACCTAAGTTAGACCAAATCGTGTTAACTCTTTCTTACAATTTGGACGATGGTTTTGTTTATGAAACTATGGTGGTGGAATCTGCTTTTGAGAGTGGCTACCTTCAGGGCAGACACAGAGGTGGATGCACCAGGGTTAATAACACCATGAAATCATGTCAGTCTTGCAGGAAAAGGTCTTGCTGGACAGCATGCTCAGTGGTTCGGGCAGGGGGGAAGAAATGGAGGCATTGAGAGCCAAGCAGAATTTATTGCTTCTCCTCAGAAAGCTAGGCGCCAATGTTCTATTCAAGCATGCCAGCAGGCGTGGCAGCAGACAAACTGGGGGAGGAAACCATGCCCTGTCTCCGCCCAACCCCACCCATTCCCCCAAGTTTCAAAAATAGGGGCCAGACCTCTGTCTACGGGACCGCTTCTGGGTTCAGCTGGAGCTGAATGTGGCTGTTCACCCCGCTGAAGTGGAGAGGGCAGGTGGATAATCGTTCATGTCTTTCTGTTTGCCATCTTTGCGCAGTATTAAAATGTGTCATGACGTATTCAAACCACTGGTTCTGGACAAATAATTTGAAGGAGCTTTCACACACATTCTATACCCTGGGTGCCTACATCCGTACCAGCCTGCAGGACAAAAATACTCACAGCACATCTGGCAGAACTCTCTGTCTGTCAGAAGGGGTGTTCGGTTAGGTGGGGGAGGCACTGATCCAGTCTGCCCCCACAATCCGGGCTAGCAGCCCAGTGCGAGATGCGATTACACATGGCTCTGACCAAAAGGGCAGGGGGGTAAATAAAGACTGGGTTAGATTGGGGCGGGGCAGGGTGGGAGGCAGGCATGGGGAGGGTGGGTGGAATGCGGTGGTTAGTTACGGGAGGTTTGTCACGCCGTTTGGACAAGAAGGAAGAACTTGAAGCCTATTAAATATTCTTCGGGGTTCGTAGAAAAGTGCTGTAAACTGACTGTATACTGGCCTTCCACGCAAAACAAAAAAAACTCAAGAGGGGACCACCCCCCTTGGAGAAAGAAATGTTTCTATCTCAGTAACTGAGTCACTTGATCACACATTAGGAGCTTGTGGGGGAGGGGGCTTCCCCAGCCTGGGTCTGTTTTCATTTGGGTCCCTGGCTCCCCTATGGAGGGTTGAACACGATACTATATATCAACACTAGAAAATTTCTCTTAAACAAATAAATGTGGAAATAAACATTTGTAGTTTTTTGCCAAGAAGAATCTGTGCCCAAAATGTCATGGTACCAGGCCCATGCCCAATTAAACCACACTTGCATTTAATCAGTGCTGCGCTGATGGTGAGGGATTCATGGCATTATCGAGACTGCCACACGATTTACCCAGATAACTGGACCAATGGCCACAAGGTGCAGCTACACTGATGTGCAGCAGTGAAGCCAGAGACCCGTCTGCTGCTGGACCTCCACCATTACGAAACTATATATAAGCTGTAGATTAGTAAAAATGTGATATCCTTAGTTTAACAAACATCCATCCATCCATATATCTTCTAACGCCTTCCCCAGCACAGAATCACAGACTGCCGCTGGAGTCTTTCCCAGGAACCATGCTGACTCACGACAGACCAATCAGACGTCTTCCAGACACCAACAAAGCCGTGCCTCTCCCTAGGTAGGTGGCCCCAAAGGATACAGACTCCCCCCTTCCAGCTCTTAATTAAATCAGTCTTGGAGCCCCTGGATTAATTAACAGACACATTCCAAATTCCAGCGATTTGTGTATGACCTACTCACCGTAACAGCATCGTGACGGTCACTGAATCTGCCCCCCAAGAACGTAGGCCGGCATGTTCTTGTCCGCTAAGAAAAACACACGGTGCACTGGGCTGCCATGCCCTTCTGTCAACCTTTATTCCACAGATTCCCCCCAGGCAGGGACAACACTGAGATTCATTTACAATATTCACAAATTCCTTATGGTACCCAGTAGTTTCAATTCTCTTCAAGTTAAATAACTAAATTATGAAAGACAAAATAACCAACACGCTTCTTTGTCAAACTCATAACAACAATAATTATAATCGTAATAGTCAAATAGTGTGTATTTTAAGCTCTGTTTTTTTTTCTACAATGCGTCACGCGGTCAGTCCTGTAAGGTGCGTCATAAAACCGAAGTGACACTGGTAAAACGTAACACTGCTGCACCGCGATGCGTGCTCACGTCGGCGTGGCCGTGCGCCTCCCCGGCCCATTGGCGTCGTCGGGGTCGCTTTTTCATCCCCCAGCCCGTTACCTCCTCCAGGAGGAGGTTTCCATGGGCAAGTTGGACACGCAGACATGAGCAGTCCGCTTCTCAGTTTGGCACAGGTCAGCTGGGTGGGGGCGGGGGGCGGTGGGGGTAGGGGTTTGCCGGGTTGGGCTGTATGCAGACAGGCAGGAGAGAGCTGAGGGGGGCAGGTGGGGTGGGTGGTGATGGGGAGGGCGCACCTCTCGGATGCTGGTGTGGGATTGGCGCATACGAACACCTCAGAGGACCTCTGCAAAGGAAACAACAGCATACAGGCACTCAGTTGCGGTGGGGGGTGGACGACATTAATATTGCCATTAATGGTGATGTTTTTATTTTACTGGCAGCAAGACAAGCAGCTTCACAAGGAAGTACGGTAACAGTCATGCTGAGTTCCAAAGCCCTCCATCTTGGACGTGGCTTTCAGCCTGTCGGACTTTGAAATAAAACTGTCAGCTAAGCACTGAGATCCTGCAGATCCGCAGCAGTCTAGCTGGCGATAAGCATTCCCGGAGATAAACCTCCTGTTTGTTTTGTGTTTTATTTATGACCAGAGGCCTGTCTTCAAGATCAACAGGTGAGGGGCTGCGGTGGGCAGGGGGTGACATCGATAACACAAATGTGAGGATTGGCACATATTTGGCCTGGGGTGCTGCCCACTTTGGGCATCCCAGCTGCCCTCCCTGGCACCCTCTGTAGGCAGCGTGCTTAGAAGGCCAACCTCTGATCATGTGTCCGGCCTTAAACACCCCCTTCGTGGGACATCCCACAGGGCAGACCCCTCACCTGCCAGCCAGTCAGCCGCAAGGTTCACTTAAATGCCAGCCTCGTTTCACTACCACCAATCACCGTCATGCTATTTAAGGAAAATACCATCACAGCTCCCCCGACACCTGGACTGTAAACGCCCCAAATCCAATCCATCAAATGCCTTCATTTTTATGTTTTTATGTCGCAAAGACACTGTGATTCCCCATCTACAGATGGTGCTATGTGGAAGCAAACCACACTGAGTCAGGTCCAACACTACATGCAGAGCAAGGAGATCATCATAGAAATGGCAGCATCGTAATAATATGACCTTCAGCTTCATGTTTAACAAGAGGCTGAATGGAGAGCGTGGTCTGGGTGGGGAAAACAACCCAAATTTCAGCTTCGAGATTAAAAAGGACCATGAAACATCACTCAAGTCAGTTGTCAAAGCCATAATCCAACCAAGTTCTACGTTTGATCTTTGCAAGGCTTTGAAAACACGACCAGATGGAGCCTCCCTGCCCAGATACCTGTGACGTGCTGAGGCTTAATAGAGCCTGTCTTCTTCAGGAAGGGTTCTCCCGCCTCAAATGCCAGGATTGGCTCCGTAGAAACGCCAGTCTCAGACTTGTCCCGCCCCTCACCACTGCTGTGATTGGACAGCTGGATGATCTCCTCAAAGCCAGCCGACTCCCCCTTGGCAGACAGTCCATTCTCATGCTTGGCCGGTTGAACGCCGTTGATCACCGGAACCATGGGGCTGGGGGTAAGGGGTAATGTCACACACAGATGGTCAGTGATGATCATCCTGGCCAACCACCAGCAATATCCATACACTTTGCAATGCCTTGTGAGGCTTCCATGACCCGACAAGCCTTGAAGACTTTGTGTCTATTTATCTTAAGACTTTAATGCATTTATTTTTCGGAGTAAAATTTGCGTCTTGTGTATTTTGCCTGTTTATTGTGAAACTGAGCTCTTGTATCTCAGGGTGGACTTGTAATTAGTTAGCTCATTTAACAGGACGCTTCACAGCATTCCATCAGGAGAATCCTCTCCCTCTCCCTCACGGTCCCATAATGCATCATGGTTATCACACCCCCGAGCCCTTGATGACCAAAAGTGGTCACAGCAACACCCATTGCAGATTAATCTGCTGCCTTTACATAGAAAAGCACTAGAGTATAAGAGTGGAGAAAGACAGGAGATGCAAAAGTATTTCCTGTGTACCTCTCTTTGATGTTGCCCTGTGATTGGACGCCCACCGCTTCCCTATTGGACAGCACTGCCTCCGGTCCCGGCTTGTAGTCCATCACTGACAAAGGAGGACATACGGCATAACATGAATCTCAAAGACATGTTCAGGGCATACAACTCAAAACGAGATTTCGGCTTTTCTTGGACATACTTCATCTAACAATGGACAGTTAATAAGCCGTTTAATTATGCCTAGTAATATTAAAAAAACAATTTTGATGTTCATTCTGGCTGAGAGGCTGGGGATTTTCCACTGGGAAACTCGGGATCCTCCCCAGCTGCAAACCAGAAGGCTGATATGACCAGCACCCCCCACCACAGCACCCCCCACCACAGCGTGTCTGCTGGACCTGTCCAAACCCCGCTACATCTCCGCATGAAACAAGCTATATGCCAAATGGATAAATAACATGCGAAAAGCAGGGGGCGGACAGGGCCGAGGCGAGCACCCAAAACGGCTTCGGCCGGAAAGCAGGACTAGGCTCCAGGGAACATGAGGACAGCCTGTTCTGGGGAAACCGAAAGCAGGACAGAATCTCCTCAGACACATGGAAACCATCAGCAAGCTCAAAAAGCACTACCCGAGGTGGGCCGGTCTTCTGCCCCGTAGCCGGTAGCGGCCCGGACACAACGCTCTCCTTTGATGGCCAGAACGGCTCGCAGACATGCGCATCCGGCTTTCATTTCTGCTGAGCTCCAGGTCAGATTAAACTCTTTACTATCCATTAAAAAACCCTAAACTGAATTTTAATAAAAACGAGATGCGTGCAAAATAAGCTAATGAGTTTCTGCAAACCAAGGCTTTGTTTTGGGCCTGGAGGCCACACACAGATCTCTGTCTGGACTAACCATAACCAGATGAATGGGTGAGGAAGCAGCTGAATTACAGGCCTGCCGTCTGTGATTATGCGCGCCTACGACGGTCACTCAGGATACCTTTATTGCTCTCAGAGTCTGGTTTGGCGTCTTTTCCATTGATGTGGGCCGGAGACGAAGACTTGGCATCTTTCTGTGAGTAGAGAATCCGACAGTTCAGATTGGAAATGGAAGAATGATGTCTCTAAATATGAGAAGTGGAGGAGAGGAGTTAGAAGATATAGGCACCTTTTCCCCAGGATCTGTCTTGCGGGTTCTCTTCATGATTTCCTCGAGGCGCTAGGACAGAGAGGAAGCGTCATTAGAACCACAATCCTAAACATGACTATGCATCTGTAGAATGACATGGCAACCATGGACAGACTGGCTCCACTACTAGACTGCAGAATACATTTACATTTTAACAGTTCACATGTTTAGCAGATGCTTTTGTCCAAAACGACATACAAACGAAGCAAATAGCTCATTACGAACATACAATTTGTCAAGGAGTCAACTAGGCATAAATGTAGATAGGCTGAGCTTCCAGTGAATGCCCAGGAACAAGTGTAACAGTCCTGGAGCAAGAACCTAATAAGATATTTAAGTGAAACATAAGAACATTCAGGGTAAGTAAAGAGACATGGTGGTAGGGCAATATAGTCAGGAAAACATCACATCAGCCACATCTAATGGCCAAGAATAACTCATCTGTTTCACTCATCTACACCAGTGTTTCCCATCCCAATCTTTGGGACGCCCAGACAGTGCACATAATTGTCCCCTCTCAGTAATGATAGGAAAATGAAATTTCATGAACCATTCGCTATATTTTCTGACCCCACTAGATGGTGCTCTTAGTTTACTTTGGGTCATGTTTTGAGCCCTTTTTTGAACAGAGAGCACCATCTAGTGGGCTCAGAAAATACAGCAAATGGTTCAAGCAGCTTCATTTCCTCTCAGCTCCCAACACACCTGCAGCAGGTTCTCTCTGTTCATAATTAATTGTTTTAGATGTGCTAGGAGCCGTGAGGGAGCAAAATTGTGGACTGTCGGGGGGTCCCGGAGGACTGGGTTGGGAAACACTGACATACATGAGAATGAGGCTGAAATACAGGGACGTTTCATAGCAAAAGCAAAGGCCCGGGGCACCAGGCGACGGAAGGAAAGCAGTGGTTTCCTCCTCTGGGGCGTCAAGCGCTGTTGCCGGTGGGAGCCTCCCTACCTTCTTCCTTTCCAGACGCTCCTGCTCCTCCTTCTGGAAGTGCTTCTCTCTCTCCAGCCTCTGCTTCTCGGCCTCCTCCCTGGCTTTGATCTCTGCCTCTTCCCTCTGGTATACAGTTTAAATATTTAACTACTAAGACAAAAATGTGAGATACCCCATTCCCAGAAGAAATCTTGGGCGCCGATGCCAAAGGTAACATCAAAAATGCATTTTTGTATTTTAAAATCAGCCAAAACGCTTCGACATGGCCATGGGTAATGATCTAGCCACCAGGGAGGAGCAGCGGGATGGCGGATTATGGGTGAGTCACTGAAAAGTGCCTCTGGCTTATAAATGCTGCCCACGTAGGTGGCAAACAGACGCTCCTCTGAGTCGAGGAGCTTCAGGCACACGACCCGGATAGTTCTGCAAGATACCAAAGAAATGGGGCGAGCAGTTCTGCAGAACGAAAGGCCTGCAGATCACAGTAGACTTAATCCCACCCAACTCAGACCGTAAGAGCAAAAACCATCAGAAAGTCGTGCGCTAGAGGCAAGGAGATGATCAGCCACTAGTGGGTGTGTTGGCTGGTGTCACCATGGCGATCCGCATCAGATCATTATGGGAACATCCCTAAAGCCACGCCTCCCCCCACCTGCTTCTGGAGCCTCTCGTTCTCCTCCTGCTCGGCCCGGGCCTTCTCCTGAGCCTCCCGCTCCTCCTGCCGTCTCTGCTCCTCCAGCAGACGCTGCTGCTCCTCCTCCCGTCGCTGCTGCTCCTGGGCCGCCTGAGCTGCACGTTCCTCACGCAGCACCCTGAAGAGGAGACGACTTAGCATCAGCACAAAATGAGCGCTGTCCCCGCTACTGTACGCTGGGGTGTCTACAGCACGAGTCACCTCCAGGCCGAGGAAAACATCACACCTTCACACCAGCGACAGAGGATACCTGCCACGTGCCCCGTACATTTAAGCACTCTGACTTTAAGTCAAATGACTTTAAGTCATTTGAAACCGGCAGAGTGATTTCATTGCTGTCCCCTGAGCTAGGCCATCAACCCCAAATGATCCAGGGATTATCGCAAAAAAAAAAAAAAAGTACGCCACTTTAGATAAAAGCGTCTGCTAAATAAGATATAACGGCAAATTCATCCGGGGAAACCAAGACAGTTAATTATGCTGCTCGAGGTCAGTGTTCTTCAACCGGTGTGCTGTTAGAATTAGCTGGGCACGCCATGCTTTCAAATATATATATACCAAATAAAATATGTATTAATAATTAAATTATGAATATAATCACAACTTTATTGATCCCCGTGGAGAAATTCCTTTTTACGCCTCCCTCAACTTGCAAGCTGTCCGCGAAGGGCTGCCACCTGTTGGGGCGCCCAGGGAGCTGGGGGTTAAGGGTCTTGCTCAAGGAACCGCAGAAAAAGCGCTTAAAGCACACTTGTCACATAATGAAACGTAGCTCAGAATAAGACTGCTCTACAACTGACAGCCAAACATAAATATGATATTTTTATTTTGCCCTTTAGTGAAAACACAAGATAAAACATAAGAAAAAGAAAAAAAAACAAAAAAAAAACACATTGTTGATCCTGAGCCAACAGATTAAGGGCGATATGATACATGTCACTGCTAAGAGCTGATTAGTAGTTTGTGTTAAATCAATAGTGTGCAGTGGGATAAATACCTTGTGAAAAGTGTGCCATGGCAGAAAAATGGTTGGGAAACACTACTCTAGGGTACAACATCCAGGCCCTTGTGCGACTCAAACTAGCAACCTTCAGGTTATGCCCTTATGCTACTTCTTACATATCTCAGCTTCAGTACTTCAGACCAACTTGTACTTTTTCCCCAACAAAATGTAGACTAAGAATCACTCAGGTTACAAGTCTGTGTGTGGGTGTGGGTGTGTGTGTGTGTGTGGGGGGGGGGGGGGGCAGTTGGTGAGACGGTGGGCGTGGCCTCACCTCTCCCTCTCCGCCTGCTCTCGCCGTTCCTGCTCCTCCCGCTCGCGCTGCTCGCGCGCCTGCCGCCGCTTCTCTGCCAGTATGCGGGCTGCCTCCCCCGGATCCGTGGTGCCTGCTGTGGGCTTGCCGGACGGGGACACAGCCACAGCCACGGCAGGGGAGGGGGCCGGGGCGGGCACAGAAGGCGGGGAGCTGATGTCCGACGAGGTCTGCTCGGGCGCTGGCTTAGATGCGGACACGGTGACCGGCACACTCACAGAAGGGGGCGTGACTGAGGCCGAAGACGTGGCGACGGGCAGGATGGAGGCAGGACCTGAAGGGGGTGGGGCACAAACAATCAGGGGCGGAGCTTTCCACTGGAGAGACCATAAGCCCCTCCCAGAAGCAGGTCTCTTCGCCGACATCCACAGTAGTTCATGATCAGCATGCAGATGGGCCCATTGATATTCTGCACCATGCCTGCTTATGGGATCCAGCATCGAAGGCCCTACTGCAAACCCTCAAGGGCACTCAGGCCCCCTCCAGCCCTGAACTGGAAGGACGAGCACGGTAATTACTCAATAATGGCTCCTTAATTAGCCTTGTCTGCTCATGCCATCACGCTCTGTCAACAGTCATGCTTTCCAGCATCCGTCTTCCAGCCGTGGCGGTGGGGGGGAATTTATAAGTGGAGAGCAACTTTAGCTACTGGTTTGCATTAGTTTTGTTCCTATTCACCATTTAATCAGTCCCCTGTCCGGCCCAAGTTATGTCTTACGACAGATATAGAAAACTCTAAACCTGTCAGTTACTCTGGATACGAATGAACACCAAAACCTGAACGTACATTAGCCTAATATTACACTACTACATCATGCTAACAACAAAGATGCTAAGCGACAGTATCTATGGCAACTGACTTACTCTTGGCCTCCTCGGGGGTGCTGGACCGGGCCTTCTCCACGGTGACGGGGGAGGCCGTCCGAGGTTCCACACGAGCGGGGGTCTGGGACCTCTTTGGGCGAGGTTTGCCGGCAGGTGGGGTTGATCGGACCGTGGTGGGTTTTGGGGACACCGCAGGGCTTGGGGAGGCGGGTCGGCCCTTGGTGGCGGCGGGGGAGGCAGTCCGGGGGGAGGCAGTCCGGTGTTTGGCAAGGGGACTGGTGCTGGAAAGGACAGGACAGGATGGGACAGGACTTAAAGATGCCGGGGTATCATGAATCCAGCAAGGCAGACAAGTAGCTACAGAATGGAGTGCAGACATCATGAACCCATCTGGAACCAAACTACAGAATCAATACCAAACGCAGTACAGGCGAGAACAAGTTTAGTGCCCAGTGTGTACAGAACACAGTCTTAGTTGGCTGGAAAGTTTTGTCAAGGGGACATGTTTGTTCCACTGGATCTTGGTTCCGGAAACATTCCAACAGTAATCCCGCACACACATGCCATCAGAGCTCCCTGAACTGAACCAGAACCGTGGACAAACGGCATCCAGCCCTCGGCGGCTCTCTTGGACGCGATGACTAGTCTATAAACACTTAATACAAACACCCGTTGGCCCAGGCCGACAGGCGCTAACCCGCTTAGCCCAGATTGGCTGTGTGTGGCCTCTGATCACTAAGACGAGGTTGCGGGTCTATCAGTCACCAGCAAAAGGGGACAGGGTTTGGGGAGGTAATGCGGGGCATGTGGTACCTGGGCTCGGGCCTGTGTTTGAGGCTGGGCAGGGACTGCCTCTTCCGCAGGACCTTCTCTTTCGTCAGGGCGCTGCGTTCCTTCTCATTCTCCCGCTCTTTGTCTTTCTTCTCCTTCTTTTTCTTCTCCATCTGTTAACAGACACCCCGAATATATGTGGGATGAAATATAAGCAATATATAAAATTTGGGAGCAGGGTTAAGATCGATAGCAAAATATTCCTCGAGAGACCACGTTTCCCATAATCCTTTAGGCCCTGTTTATTGCACAGCACATGCCAGTTTGATTTTTTTTATGAAGCTCTGGTGGTCTGACTGACGACTGACCGGCGTGGAGTCCCGCCTCCGCTGCCGCTGGGTGATATCGGGCGTGCTGGTGGACACCTTCCAGCGTTCGGACGAGCGATGATACGCCCTGTGGTGGTGACTGCAGGCGGTCAGGGGGCTGGCGGACGAGGAACGAGGGCACAAGGGCGACCCTGGGCATAAGAGGTCACAAGACACAAATAGTCAGTCAATCACTGATAGGATAAAAACCAGTGTCTACATTATTTCATGTCAATGAAGTTCCAGCAGTATACCTGAAATATACATTCACTTACGATTTATGCAAGTTGTACATCGTTAAAACAGCCATTTATTTTCACCTGGTAATCTAAAGTACACAGTATTGTGTAAAAGTCTTAGGCAATATAAAACAAAAAAGGTTTAAATGAACGATGTAAAACTAGGTTGTCAAACACACCGTGCCTGGCTAATGAATAGCTTATTAGGTTATTTAAATCAACTGATTGACTGATTTAGCTGGTGGCAAAATTTACTGGCTAATGCTAATAAATTATCGGCTTATGTGTTAACAGAATGAAGTTCTTCAGGCCAATTGTGTTGCAGGGTGCTATATAAAACATACCGAGTTGAATGTCACACTGTGGTAGCGCGAGTTAAACAGCTTACTTAATCATCAGGAGTATCCGGGGCAGCCATATCAAATAACTATAGTCACTAAACAGGATTATAATACACTATCCCCACACACCCAGCACTAGAAGGCAGAGTAACGGTGAGATTGAGCATGATACTCACGGGCATCTTTACTGTTGCTCAAAACGCTCGCAGCACTACGACTGCGGGCCAGAAAAGACAGGGTGGGGGTCATCAGGCGATCCACAATGCTGCTCTCCCACGGGCTGAGCTGGAGGCTGCGGGCTTGAGGGACAAGCAGGATAGCAAGTCAGCAACTGGACACACCCAGGCCTGTAACTACAACCTCAGCAAAACCCGTTCTTAAGAAGAGTACCCCTGAACTGCTTAAACACGGTTTAAAGTGAAGCTTTGGAGAATTACCCATAATACCTTTCTGTCCGATCCAAATCCAAGCAACATAAGGAATGAGAGGTTTGCAAAGGCATCTGCGGGCTTTTCGCAAAAAAAGATGTTCTCTCTTGTCCACAGCAATTGGGTAACAGTTTGCAAAACTATCCAACCATTAGCACGCAAACAGGTTACCGGCATATAAGCCAACAGGCAGGGAAATTCCACCAACTGGAATTGGAAACACCACATCTCCACACACACGCTCGTCAGCGTTAGATCAAGACTGATGACATGCAAGAAATCATGGAGAGGAGAGCAGTGCTGCCCCCCCATGGCCAGAAGGATCCCACGCATTCATCGCTAGCAGCCCGAAATTAAGAACATGAACTAAACAGTTCAGTACTCAAAAAACACAAGACGGTGGGGTGGGGGGGCTTAGGAAAATCTGGGGGTCGAATCAAAATATGCTCATATGCTCCCTGGGTAAAAAACAGACAGACAGGCTCCCCCAAAAGGAAACGGGGAGAAAAACAAAGGAAGAACTCCAACTAATATCTAATTCTGTGTGAGAGCCCCTCCCCCGTACAAGCAGAATACTCAAATGAATTGGTGGTGTTTCTTCAAAGACAAACGTAGTGTCCTTAATTTAACGCATGTTCCGGTGCAGCAGCGTCGCAGTCAGATGCATCCACCTTCAATGGAAAATTTTCATCGGCAGGGAAAATTGATGAGGAGCGGACAAGACTCGAGCGCGGAAGGTTCCGATAGATGAACACTGCAGGAAGGGCCAGTGACTTCCCTGCTTGCACAGCTCCTTTCCTTCCCATTCGCTTCCGTGGTTTCCAAGGATAGAATGACGACGGGGGCCATGAGCCCCTGTCCAATAAAAGTCCTTCGGCCGCTTTCTGGGTTGTAAGAAACAGGCCTTCCTTTGCCTCCTTTCCTGAAAACCCGCACTTTTTAAACACACACAGGCACACATACAAAGTAATTCACCCGCTCCATGCTAAATAATATAAGACGGGGAGGGGGGACAGCAGCCTACACTCGCTGTAAAAGGGCCAATTTCTTAGGGTTCATGCAGGTTCCTGAGGTCTGTAGTTTGGGAAAGTGACACCTGTTTGACCCCCACACCTGCTTGCTCGCATCAGCGACCCACCACCCACCCCGAGACCACACGGTCATAAAACAACCATTTCTGGTGACAGGTCCCTGTATTTTTAGCTTGGAAATATTGAGTTCTGCTTTACTGGTTGATAAACACCAGTTGCCTAGCAACCAGGCAAGAAGGCCAGAGGCCGGATTTCATGGCTGGGTGCTCAGTGCGTCGTGGCCTGATGTCAGGACCCCACTGGGCAGTGCACATCACGTAATCCTACATCTTCTTCGGCCCGCTTCCGTGACGGCACGTCTCACCACCGATTAGCGCCATAAATTCTGGTTCTTACGGCATCACTCTCGCACTTCGCGGCTAGAAGTTCAAGGTCAGCATGAAAAGAATCGGCGCACAGAACGTGGGAATGGCGGTAACCTACCTGAGTCAAAGGTGGGAACAGAGGGATTCCCGCCACCCGCACTACACCCCGAGTTTCACATGTGACAATGCTGTCGTTCACAGATTTAAGCAAACGGAAAAGTAACCACCACCAACATGAGGGCGACCTTAAGGTAGAGGCCGCCGGCAATATGTGAGGATAGACAAGAACTGAAAAAGCAAAGGGACAAAACAAAAAAACAGGCACTGACTCCTCTTATATATTCATGTGAAAATATAAACGTCAGGCCTGAACCAATGGAAGCTGGACGTGTCGAGGGGGGGGGGGCATGATGTAGAGGACGTTGCGGGGGGGGAAACGAGCACCAAAGGTGTGAAAATGATTGGTAATCATCAAGCAGGGAGGGGCGATTCAAGGGGAAAATAGTTTTAAAATCGTTAAAAAAATAGTTTTAAAAAAAATGGACGAAAATCATAAAAGGAGGTGAGGTCGTGGATTCAGGAAAAGGACTAAAATTATGGCTGATGGGACAGTGATGTAACAGGGGGGCTGGTCCCGGACTGGGTGGAGGGGGCGGTCCTTACTTTTGCTCGGGGAGTTCCACAGGGTGGCAGAGGACTTGGACAGCCTCTTGCTAATTACCGAGTCGACGTGTTTCGGTAGGTTGACCGCAGACAAGGAGCACCTGCCTGCGGACCGGAGAAAGGGCGACACTGGTCACAAGGTGGTCGCGGCCCCCAGGGACGAGCTGAGCGAGCTCTGCCACGAGGGGCGAGGCAGGGGGCGCCAGCGAGAGGAGATCGGCCCCACGAAAACCGAAAGGGGGGCCAAGGCTTGGCATGTGACCACCACATAACCACAGCCTCCATAAGACACCATAACCAACCACCACTCCACAAAGAAAAGAAACCTAAGTCACCCAAGACACTTCTGCCACGGTGTAATGAGCATGCAAACACACACAAACACACACGTATCCCAGATTTTCCCACAATCCACCCACACGCATGTCAGTGTAGCCACTGAATGACTCATTTTATTTACCGTACTGTTTTTGTTTACTGAAAACAGGAAATTCCCTTGGCACTGAAGAGGTGAATCTTTAGTGCTTTTTAAGTCACGAAACACTGGTATCATATGACTTTGGTGTGTGATGTCACCAAAGATGTCCGTGACGTGTCAGGCGGTAAAGGTCGAACCTGTGCTGCCACCTTGTGGTTAGAAACTGTATGGCAGACTGCAACATAAAGGGAAATGGAAGACAGAGGCTGAAACCATCGCTGGACATGCCGTCGGAGGAAGGCGCACAGCGGGCTTGTGTCGCTGGGATCAATGAAGATTTATGGGGCTGCCATTGAAACTGAAGCACTGCCCTCCTCCAGCACAGAAATCATGTGACGTGAGGGGCGGCGGGGAGGAGGGGGGGTTAGGGCGTGCGTGCCCACACAGAACATCGCCTCTGCTGCAGCCCAGCTAAGGAGATGGGCCAGTTATGCAACTGTACTGTCAATCAAATGCTCCCCGCCAATCTGGGACCTCTGCGGCTGCATTAAGTGTCACTCTCTGCTGCAGTTCGTCTCGCCATAAGCTAGAGATGGACCACAGAAAATCAATATACTCACAACAAAGGAAAAAGGGGGGGGGGGGGGGCAGATTCCAGTAAAGACCACATTTGGATGTGGTCACAAACAGCAGATACACTGAGTCATGATGTCAAAGATCTGAAAATGCAGGTACACACACACACACACACACACACCTTCCCCAGAGCTGCTCACCACAAGCACATCGCCCATGTTGACAGACCCCCAGGGACAGGACCAGACACCAGTGTTGTAAATGTAATTAGAGGCCCTGGAGAGGCAGGGAAGCAGCCAGAGAGCAGCCCTCCGCAGCCAGAGCCCCCCCCCCCACTGCGGTGGCACGGCGCTGGCAGGGCAAAGCGCCGCACTCACCCTCCCGCTGGCTGCCATTCCGGGTGAGGCCGCCCGCCCAGGACCAGCGCTGCTGCCGGATCTCGGTCCACGTCTTCTTGGAGGACCTCTGGACGGCAGCTTCGTATCGCTCCTGAAGGCAAAGGTGCACAATTTTAGCACCTGAATGGACACCAGTTTAAATCCGAGGACGGGCACCGCAGATAAACGATAAACCCCGACCTTCCAGACAAACTCAGTAACATCCCTTGCAGACACATGCAGGCACGCACCAAGTCTTCAGCCCCCACACTATGCTATGGAAAATAACAACGAGTGTTTGGAAGCAGTTCAAACAAAGGGGAAATAGCCACATCCAGGGGAAACGAGGAGGAAGCGGGGGGGGGCTCTCTTCCTACAGGCTTCATTTATGCTGCCATGGAAACATCCACACACAAACACTAACATTATACTCCTCAATCCATTGCCCATAATCTCATCTCCACACCAGCTATGCATATAAAGTAAGTTCACCCCAACAGGGCACTGCAGGGCCTGGACAGCCAGCCTCCACCCGAACCCAAGCAGAACCAGGCACTGCAGGGCCTGGACAGCCAGCCTCTACCCGAACCCAAGCAGAACCAGGCACTGCAGGGCCTGGACAGCCAGCCTCCACCCGAACCCAGGGACAGCAAGACACTGCAGGACGGCACACCTCCAGCCAGCCTACCTTGTTCCTTTCCAGCTTCTGCCGCTGCCTTTCCTCCAGGGCGGCCCTGCGTCTCTCCGCCTTCATCCGCTGTTCCTCCAGCTTCCTGCGGCGCTCGTCCAGCTGCCGCTCACGCAGCTGCCGTGCCTTCTCCTCCTTCTCCAGCCACTGCGTCTTCTTGGCAGCTGTGGAGTGCAGGGATAGCAGGTTTACAATGCGCCTCCCTTTCCTGACCTCCAGTGCCTCATTTCTACCAACACGGTGTCGGACCAGATTTATCCTAATTCGGAACTAGTTCCACGTGTTTCCACCGCTAAATTAAAAAAAAAAAAAAAAAAAAAAAAAAAAAAAAAAAAAAAAAAAAAAAAAAAAGGCCCCGGACTAGAAAAAATGGCTCCAGCAGCACTGCAAAAAAGCTGGTCTCAGAATTTGAAACCATAAAATCGGTGAAAGTAGGACAGGTCCAAACCTTTTGCATACCCAAAAAATTCAATCTATATCCCATATACTTTTGTCTAACATTACTGGTTTCGGCAGTGAAACAGCTACCCATCTCTTTAGTGGAATAATGTCATATCGCTCTTTGTTCTGTAAAAATACAAAAGATCGATTTGCTGGCCAGATTTTATAAATTACAAACATGTCACAGATATAATAAATAAAATACTGTGGTGCTTGAATGGTAAAGAGATCATGAGGCGGACAGCAAAGTTCACTCTTCACAACAAGTGAGAATAAACTCACACACAGCCTGGGGAGTCTTTACAGAGACAGAAGTGCATACTGGCAATAGAGACGGCTCCTGTCGTATGCTGAAAACTTGTTTCGGTTTCGGCAATTTATAAAAACTTAAAATCTGAAACAGACCTTACTTTACGCTCAATTACGGAGCATTCCCGTCCTGTTCTTTACTGAAACCGGTGGAAACGCAGGCGGGTTCTCAAAAGGCAGCAAATGAGAACCAGCTCAGTGCCAGCACTGGCACCAGTTCCGTGTTGGTGTAAACGAGGCAGAGGAGCCTGAGCTTCCTCCTCGCAAACAACGGCAAACAACCTCAGACCAGGCCTATTGAAAATCATACAGCCAGGAAAATATTTTATCTGCCAAGCGACATGTGTGTGAGTCACCGTGGTTGAGCTGGGATTTTACAAAACAAAAATAAGTGAAAAGTAAATTAAATAAGAGTTAAACATCCAGCAGCCTGAACTGCTGCCTATGCAAACGCCTGGTGACAAAGACAATTAAACCCCGATAAAATCCTTTCCTTTAAGTGTAGCCCATTAGGACCCTGCTGTGCCCCCCACCCTCACCCCACTAAGCAAGCAAACTGCGCAGCTTTACTATTTTCAAGGCAGCTGCATGCCTTGCTAGTTAACTGCTTCAGGTCAAGGGTATGAAAGCTGGGTGACCTGACACGGGTCTGGCAGCAGGACCTTAACCAAAATACCACCTACTGCTCTATAACAATACACCAGCTAGTTTACTGCTTCACATGATGCGACTCATCCTTAGATAAAAATTTAGATAAATCCCTCTGAAAACCAGATTGGCAAGCTTTTTCAGTCCATAAATCACTGTCTGCCTCAGACAAGGACAGCACATTCCAAGCAAATCTAGCACATTCCTACCACTGATGAGTGAAATTAAAATTGCCTCAGACTAAGCATCATTATATCACTTCTGCTCAAACCACTGGCGCTAACGCATGCTATAGCACCTCAGCTGGGAGGTGAATCTGTAACTGGTGACTCCCCTTCTGCATCCGTACTGGACGCCCCTGCAGGTAAACTGTGATTCAGAGTGCCAGCTCTTACTGGAGGAACCTTAACGTGCCGCTTTATCTCCCAACCACATTAAACATCCGACTCACGGAGTATGTGACATTGGGAGCCGTGATCGATTCAGGAGATGAGGCCCAGGTGTCTTCTGTTAAATGTCAAATGCAATTTCCAGTGGCCATAAATGACAGACACATAGGAACCAGCAGTATGGCGAAACGGCAACAGAGTTTGTGCGTCACGCCACGTGGAACTGTGGGACGTCACCATCATAACCGTCCGATATTTCTTGTCACCGGACCTCATCTGACAAAGCCATGCTATGTGAGGAGGACTGTATGTACAGGAACAGTAAATTAACACTACTTTGTACCTTTGATGTGACCAGTAACAGAAGGCTGCTGGTCCAGTGATCAATATCTGGATTATATCTCTGCAAACAGTTACTGGGTCAAAGTTCGGACTGGTGTTGATTGCAGCTGCTGGGCTAAAAGGGCTGTGACAATGGACTGATAACAGTGTGGGGGGGGGGGGGGCGCATAGTGATGACATCATTGATCATTGCAGAGCGCCCTACTGGTACAGTCATCAGATATCATCAGGCTTTGAGGATATAGCTTCATATTGACTCAAAGTGAGCCCCCCAGACCAGAGGGTGGGGTGGTCAATCTGCTTGCTTGGGGGGGGATTGTCAACTTGTCAGGGGAGTGAGGGTAGGGGCTCTGCTAGCAAAAATTATGCTGCTTCAAAAAACACCCCCACGGAGAGTCACAACTATCATAATGGGATTGGGGGGCGGGGGGCGGGCCCTTATGAATTGCTTCCACTGTCTACTCCCATGGCCTGGTGAGGAAGTAACCCTGATCATCTGGGAACAGAGATGGTGAACAGGCCAGGAAAATCCCCAAAGTACACATTAAAAATATGAAAACATTCCATTTGTCATAAATGATACTGCATTTTACTTATTTAGCTGACACTTTTATCCAAAGCGACATGCATTTCTGAGTAAGCGGGGTCAATTGGAGATTAAGGGCCTTGTTCAGGGTCCTAATGACAAAATCACTCTGCAAACCATGGGGTTCGAGCCAATGACCTTCCTATCACTGACACAGGATCCTAACCCTGCTCAGCCGGCTGCACACCACCCTCCAACACACAGGGATGAACCATTCCCAGCTCGACACCCCCCACCCCCCATTCTAAAGCAACAACTAAACCAGTTTCTCTCAAACCAGTGCTCGTGGACCCCCAAAACAGTCCACATTTTTGCTCCCTCCCAGCTTTCAGTGAATCGGGGTGGGGGAGCAAAAACTTGGACCGTCTGGAGGTTTCCTTAGGACTGGTTTGAGAAACACTGAACCAAACAACCACTCCACACATTCGACCACTCAACATCTGGCATTCTGCTATGTGGCGAGTTCAATAACGTCGATGGAAGTCGCTAGAGGAGGAGGAGAGACATGAGAGAGAGGCTTTGATCTAATGAGACAGAGAAATAGAGGGAATGGCTGCAGACCGAAATCAAAGCCTTAATCCGTGTTTTCGAGGTCAGACTCAGCATTCCCATATCCTGAGCTAGTGATTACTGCCCGTCATCATAACCACACAGGAGACTGACCTCTTCCACAAGAATGTCAAAGTCTGATTGCCTGTTTGATTGAAAGCACCACAGATATCCGAGCCACATTCTCTCTGCCCCCAAAATCAAGCCCGTCATCTAGATTTCAGAATTTGGCTGCAGCAGAATGCAAGTTTCAGTCCTGTCAATCAGATCTCAGCTAGGAAGAGGGAGAGAAAAAAGGAGGAGTATGGGGTGAAAAATGAAGGAGGAGGAGGCCCCATCCCCAGGCATACGGCGAGCACGAGTCACAAGATGACATCACAGACACCACCGACAGTGACACTACCCATGGTAAAGGCTTCTCTTACCTTGCATCTGGCTACGCTGCTCTGGTGGGGGGGTGAAAGAAAAGACGAGAGCTGCTGTCAATCATGAAAAATTGGCCCACCTCCCTCGGTTTGGCTACAGAGCCGGACGCAGCGCCACGGCACGGGAAATGCGGCACGTCTTGCGTACGGTAGCGGCGACGCTTTCTGAATAAACCCCCATGTGAAGTCGGTCGACAGATTTTAACTTCGATTAACTGAACGCAACCTGTAGATAATGTGTGTAAACTTTTTAACTGTAGAAACAGACAATTGTTAACCTGAAGTATTGATCACTACGGTGATTTCTTTGCTATTACATAACAGGATATTTTGTGTAGAAGCTTGAACTAGTCAAGGTCAATGCTAGCTGAAGAAATGAGAAGGCGAGTTCTATTCCCCACAGCATGGGGGCGCTCTTTAGCCTGATACCATGCCAGCTTACCCAGGTATTTGGCTCGCTCCTCCCTCCGTTCTTTCGCCAGCTTCTGTCTTTCTTCTGATTTCATGCCATCTGTGTTTGGAAGACAGAGAGAGAGAGAGAGAGAGAGAGATAGAGAGATTACATCGTAAGGATGAGATCCAGCACGCCTAATCAAATGGAAGGGGGGGCTGAACAATACAAGGCACACAGTTCAAGGCTTCAGTGCTTGTGGTGGTAATTATCCTGCTTTTCCACGCTGTCACAAGGAGGGACACCAGGTGGATACTGAGCAGGGCTGCCATTTCCTTTCAAAAGAGAGGGAACCTTGGGGGTGTGGTGGGGGAAGGGGGGCGGGGGGGGCAGAGGAGCCCTTTTCAGACAATGGGTAAGTGGGAACCCAAAACAGAGATGCAGCCTCCATATTGTCCGAATCTGACAGGCACTTAAGTGCAAGACCAATCCCTAATCAGACCGAGGGCACAGAGATCTCAGAAGAGGACCTCATTAACATGACTGCTGAGGGGTTAGAGTGGCACGGCCCCAGCATGGCTCAGGATCAACACAGATTACATCACATCCTGTAGCTTTTATCTTTGACTGAAAGATATGAGGAAAACAGAGTATTAAAAAGCCCGTAACCAAGGCATCACCTTGAGTACAAGCATGTGGATGCAGTGTCGAAGGTGCCCCCCTACCCCCATTTTGTGCGCAGTGTGTTGGCTTCCGGTTCAGTATAGAAGTTGTATTTGCACCCGATTATATTAATGGCCTCTTCCACTGCTGCTCAGCTTAGGTCTGGGCTAAGGGGCTCAGCCGGTCGGGCACTTAGGTCTGGGCTAAGGGGCTCAGCCGGTCGGGCACTTAGGTCTGGGCTAAGGGGCTCAGCCGGTCGGGCACATAGGTCTGGGCTAAGGGGCTCAGCCGGTCGGGCACATAGGTCTGGGCTAAGGGTCTCAGCCGGTCGGGCACTTAGGTCTGGGCTAAGGGTCTCAGCCGTGCCAAGCAGGCGTTTGAGCCGAATCGACTTGCTTGCATTCCGATGTTTTTAGTGCTGTTTTTTGTTTACTTTTCCTTGATTTGTTTTATCTTGATGGTAAGTTAAATGCCTTAGTGCTGCACAGTGCTTTGTGACATTGTCTGTCCGTCATCACTGTCTGTCATCGACCAACCACAGAGAAGACTGACTGACTTACAGCCACGTAACATTGCCAAAATATGATGACTGCATACTGTTCAATACACTGAGAAACCATTACATGCCTCTGCATACTGTGGGTTAGACTACTGCAGTGCAACTGCTATCTGGAAGCACACACTGCACACTAAACACCTAGCAGCGCATTAAAACGTGACCAGGAGTTTTAACACATAACCCCTGCTCTTAGTCCCCTGCACTGGCTTCCTGTTCGATTCAGAACTGAATTCAAAGTTCTCTTACTTACATATAAGGCATTTAAAAGTCGAGCACCTGATAATTCTGTCAGGTTAATTCAAGCCACATCACCCACTCGGATCACAGCATGCAGACTTCCTGGTTAATCCACATATAAATAAAGTAACAGTTGAAGGTAAAGCCTTCTGCTACAGGGTACCTATATGCGGAATAATTTGGCAGTCTATGTTTGGGATGCCACATCAGTCTCAGTCTTTAAATCTCAACCGAAGACCTTTTACTTCAGTTTTGCTTACCCACAACCTAACACATAACACACCGCAACTATGGCTGCGGGTGATGCTGTTCATGCCATATTTATCTACTATGCTCGTCCATTTGTGTGTGTCGACATGTGTTCTGGCCATCCGTGCTCTCTGCCTTCCTTCCCACGTGTCCGGATGGTGCCCAGGGAAGGAGAGCTGGAGTGCTGGTTTGGTCCCATGGAAGGGTGACGTCACGGATCCGACTTAAACTGTAACATCATGGGTGCAGCCTTCAATCTGCCACCCTACACGGGCCGGTGTGCAGAACAGACTTTGGCTTTGGCCTTTATCACAGCTTTACTCCTTGCTTTTAGCAAGCAAGCCCATTTTCATTTTCTATAATGTTCGCATGCCTGGGCTCTGAGCAGCCAGGTGACCTTCGACCCCCAGAGGTTTTTCTTTTCCATACTTGGGAGTGTTTGGTTCCTCTCTTCCTCTCTCATCTCCTTGTCCTCCATTTTCCCTGTTTTTGTATTATATTTGTCTTAATGATGCTGTAATGTATCACATCACACCCATTTAAGGTGCCTTGGGGGAAAGGCGCTATATAAAAATGAATGCAATTGAATGAAATATGTCCGATGCATGCAGTCATTGTCATCTCACGTTACAGATAAATTCCATAGCTGGTCATCGGCGGCGGTTTCACTTCCTCCAGGATCATCCCCAGAAGAGCGATGCAGACTCACCTTGACCTGTGACCTACATCCACATGTAACCACAGAGACCAACATTAGATCAGCTTCACTGACACCCCCTGATTCACATCTGGAATATTCCAATCCCGGCACTTCAGACTCCTGCAGGGTAACTGAGCTGTGACAGCCGATCGAGGCACCAGTATGTTATGGATGATGGACTCAAGTTCGCTTAAAACATTTCTAGTGATTAAAAGATTATTAAGAAAGCAACCGTCTACTGTGATCATCAGACAAATGGCTATGCTCAGAACCTCAATTTGCAAACTCCACAATATTTCCACATTCTTTTATAGCTTTATGGGTGTTTTGAGGGTTAGCTTAAGAGGATATTTCCCTACCTGCTTGTGATTGAAATGGGTTCGGTGCATCACAGAGGCACACAGCCATTAGACAGACCATCTCTGTTATACACACACACACACACACACACAAAGGCATTCTGCAGTGACACCAGGAGGACGTGCCAGGAGACTGTCTCCTTGGCAACCGGCTCCAGTCACCCTGCCCTGCAAACGTTCAGACTATGAGCATCTCAGACCCCTGGGCTGAGACACGGACTCAAAGGAGGCCAAGGAGAGAGTCGTGAGGCTTAGCAATTTACATACTGCCTCCATCTATTATCTAAAAACTCCAGTGCTTCCACCCACATTTCCCTGGGCAAAAACACAGCTGAAATACTTCAAATGAGTGCCGCTTTCCGATTGTTCAACAGCTAATCCTTCAGGAACAAAATCCAGGATCCTTAATGTTTGTTTTTAATGCATCACTCCCTCATTCCTTGGAGCCTTAGAATCAGCAACATACACAAACATACCCAGGAAAGCAGCCCGGTTTAGCAGAGAGAGGCTGTGCACCCAGGATTTTACCACCAAGACCTACATCAGCGTTTTTCAACCCAGTCCTGGGGGACTCGTGTACGGCCCACATTTTTACTCCCTCCCAGCTCCCGACACACCTGTGCTCTTCGTGGTTTGGTGCAAGTGTGCCGGAGGCTGGGGGGAGCAAAGAGTGTGAGCGGGCTGAGCAGCACTGCTCCAAGGAATAGTGAGCCGAGTGTGGGATTCACACAGCGCACCATTCCTCTACCGCTCACCTAGGAATCCAACTCGGCCACCGCCCGCATCCTCACAGCGTGTTCCGGAGTATTCTCGGATGAAACGAGCCTTCCGAGGGCATGCTAGGGCACCTGCTACATTAATGACGTGTTCAAATTATGTTAAGCCTTAACTACAATTTCCTTCACATTGGGAAAAAAAACATCTTTGGGCTGTAGAAGAAACTAGACCCATCAAAGCCTCCAAGGACGCAGAAAGTGACCTCATCGACTCTTAAGAAGCCGGGCGGTGCTAGATCATGAATAAGGCATGATAATCTCATTCCACACCTATTTTTATACACTCTCCTCATCTAGATTCCTCCTGCTAGTACATTTAGATAATAATAAATATATGCAACGCAAATCTTTTTTGGAAAAAATGGGCACTGGTATTATAAGTCTTTAATATGAGGAAAAGTGGTGTACCTTTTTTGGACTGGGGGCTTGTACTGGTCCCAGTGGCAAGGGATTTACTGGGGGTGCTGGATCGCCGGCCACTGTCCTTTTTCTTCTGGGAATCTCCCTTAGTGGGGGTCTCTGTCCTCGCTGGGGGCTCCGTATCTCGGGGCTTCCCTCCTGCTCCCATTCCGTCCTCGGCTTTGGGACTGGTTTCAGGAGCTGAGCTGGTGGCTGTGGGGGGGCAGCGGAAAGAGGAGTGAAACTAAGCAAGACTGATTTTCGGAATGTGTGACGAAGTCCTGCAAACGGCGTGCTTGCAGTCATCCGTCATGCATCCCGACACCCAAAGGCGAGGAGACACTCCTCAAGTAGAGCAGCCAAATCATGAGGCAGCTTCCCGTAGCAGCAGAAAATTCCCCCAAGGTGGCAGGGTGGTGCAGACTGCCTAAAGCCTGACTCAGCTATACCTCCCCAGGTTCAATCTTGCTTCGCCGTAATAAGCAGCATTCTGACCCGCCTGACACTCTCAAGTAGCGACAAGTCCGGAGGACTCAGCCTCGCACACAAAGACACCTTCGTCGGCTACGTGAATCACAGACCAAGATGCGGTTTCAGCCGTGACGAGCGCAGTCAGCTCTTTAACGTAATGAAAATGGGTTAAGTGAATGGCTTCCCGGACAGACCTGACCGCTCACTGCCTTGCCCATTGATCTGGGCTGAGTCAATGCATTTCAGCACTACGGCTACAACAAGATACAGACTGTTCCTTTGTGCTTCTGACTCTCTTACACGCCCCTGGAGATACCTTCGAAACAGCAGAGTGGGATGGTTTTTGTTGTACGAGTGTTCGGGCAAATCTTCTAGGCCAAACCAACACTGTGAATCCCAATCAAGACCCAAAGTTACATTATATACAGTGGACACTAGAGCGCGCCTTGACAGGATATAGACATACAAGTGGGCAGTGGTGGCTTGATGGTTAGGGAAGCGCAAATGTAAAAGATTTCAGGTTTGAATCCCCCACCAGCAAGTTACCACTGAGGTACCCTGAGCAAGGTACCGTCCCCAAGCACTGCTCCCCGGGCGCTGAATTAGCTGCCCCCTGCTATGTCACAAAAGTCACATATGGGTTAAATGCAGAGGACACATTCCGTTGTTGCGCACTGTGTGCTGTGCTGTGGTGTGTTAACGATGACCACTGATCACCTAATTCTACAGGGGAAGCGAAATGAAAACGGAGCTTATGCAGACTCCTGCAGCAAAGTTAAATGGTTGGGTAGACTTGTACTCCCAAAGCAGGTTCTCACTGAATCCTGTAAGGTTTATATTTGGCTGGAAAACGCAGAGGGAAGGAGAGGAACAGGAAGTCACAAGTCCCGTCCCCAGATACAAGCCTGCCCTGGAAAATAGGTGCTATATTCTCGACATGCAGCATCCGCAGGCAGACCAGTGAAGCCAGCAAGCACATTGACCAGAAACACGCTGTTCAGAGATAGATAGGGGACAGCAGGTTTTCAGGTTTCGATTTCCACAAACGCAGAGATGAAGGTCATGACTGCAGACAAGTCGGTAAAGCAGGTGGTCCAGTGACCAAAAAAAACCCGGCAGAGCAGGAACAGAGCATCCCGACCGTGAGCCTGCTCCCCGCGACCCAGTCGGTGGTAGGTCAGCGATGGCGGCGACAGGGAAAGTCAGCGGGAGCCCAGAGTGCCGTCGCAACCGTCGGGGGTTCCACGGGGAGATGGATGAGCATATTTCAGATCTGACAAAGTATCCCAGGGTGAGGCTTGGCAGCAGGGCTTAAAAACGAAAAAAAAAAATCCATTCGGTTCATTCCGAGCAGAATCGATATTATAACGTTTCTGTTTTTGCGTTCCTCATTAAACAATACGTTCCAAAAACGGTTTTCTAGAAAAAGT
>JAABNX020000151.1:23229087-23239276 GCA_015163995.2 Mormyrus lacerda | reverse complement strand
CCCCCCGCCCCCCCCCAGGCAGCCTTCCCAGGATGTCCGAACCATCCTTACCCACATACGGGCTGCAAATCGGTCACAGCAACCCCAATAAATCACACTATTCTCACTGCTGAGTCAGAGAAAGTCAGATGCCTAAACAAAAACCAGTTTAGGTCTGTTGCTAAGGGACCGGCGATTAAACACTATAGACTCCAGCCTGTAATTAAATGGCTACGTTTCACTTGGAACGACAAACTACTATTACTGCCTCTGTCTCCATTCTCATTCTTTGCCGTGGTTACACTCTGTACTATGCTGGGAGCAGAATCACCAGCTTTATGCAAGGAAGACAGCTGTGGCTTTGAGAAACTTTCACAGCTTGCAGAAGAAAGTTCTGGGCATGAGTGTAAGCTTGATTATTGGCCTGCTGGCGTGGAAACTGTGTTTTTTCTTTGTTGTGCAGTTAGTGGCCGAAAGTAACTTCGTTTCTATAGGTCAGCCAGAATAATTATAAGAATAATAGCCTTTAGTTTTATGAGGAAAACTGCAGGATATTCATTGTTAGTTCTTGAAACAAAAACTGCACAGAGTCAGCCTCACCTGTAGGGGTGCAATTTCCCTTCATTTTGAGGTCCTGAATCATTTCCTGTTTCTCCTGTACCATGTCTATCAGTAGCTTCTGATATTCCTCCTCCTTTTCTCTCAGCTCAGTCAGCAGCCTGAAAACAGGGCTCATGATATGAGTACAGGGAGAACTGACTAGCAACTCATCAAACCTTCCCATATTTCAACATTAATACAGCCAAACCACAACACCGCCCTCTACTGGCCATGCCATTTCTGTCTCATCCGCTGTCAATGAAATGCTTGCTTGCATATTGTAAACATCTGTATTTTAAGCATAATGATAATTAGTGTCTATGATAATTAAATAGGCACTGAAGCTATTTCATACATATTGTGCCCCAATTGTCCCAACACTATACTAAAAACTGTTTGCTCTACACTGAGATGAATAAGGACCAATTTGTACCTTGTTATTCAGGCCATACCCTCAAGGATGTCCCAACTGTACCTTAGCTGTAGGTAAAGGTATTTAAGGTACAGAAATATTTTTGTGCCATTGGGGGTACATTAATGTTGTTTGTACTAGGGATGAACTCTTCTTCTGACAGTGTTGATTGCAAAGTGCATTTAACATCAATCAAGTAAACACACCACTACTCAAAAGTTTAAACTGTGTGCCGCATGTAGATCAGATGGGGTGCAGTGGCCTCAGTGTTTAGGAAGAGAAGATGTCAGTCTTTATGACCCCGGGAAAGCCAGGCAGGTACCTATTCGTGTCTTGGCGAATCTGTCGCAGCTTCTCAGTGAGAGAGCATCTGCTGAGATGGTAGCTGCTAACGTCAGGCAGGCTGGGCGCGCGCTGCTCTGAGTTCGGCAGTTTCCACGGGGTCACTGGCGCAGCTTCCCGCTTCTTCTTGCTGGGCGTGCTCCTCAGCTCCCCATCGTCGGCCTCCTCTGTATCCTCCGTCTCAAATGACTCCAGCTGCAGCTGCAGTTCTGAAGCAGGCAAGACAGTACCTGTCAATCGACATTATCTTCCCAGCATTGGCCGTTCGGGGTGGTGTGGGCGGAGCCTGGGGGTGTCGAGCGCGGCCTACCTGGCAGGAGGATCACGATCGCGTTCTGCACGGCTTGTCTCAGCAGGTTGTCCAGGGCAAACATCCAATGAGGTTTAACCTGCTGCTGTTTCAGAACTTTCCTCACCTAAAAACAGTGAAGCAGAGACGATCTGGTTACGGTGCCATAATTATGTGCTTAGCTTTTAAAAATGCATTGTAGCGACTTAAGGAATATTTCAAATAAATATTGTCTCATCCTATTCCTCTTCACAGAAGGTCAGATTGAAAGCATGAGGACTCCGGCAATATCTTCTGTGCAGTGATGCGATTAGTGTGTGGAGTTCGGTAAAAGAAAATACTTTATACAAAACAAAGTCTGTGGATTGCCTTGAGTAACTGGGTCATGATTCCTGGTAAGAGCAGGGGTGTACCTAGCTACTGAAAAGATCAGGAGACACGACAAATTTACCTGGCACTTGAGTTTATTTTTTATTTTTTTGAACGAAGATTGACATTGGGTCTAAAATACTCAGGGCGATAGTCCCAAGGAACGACGCCCAAGAGGAACAGACATTTCAGCTGCATTTTTCTGGCGTGTTAATCACCACAGACAGAAAGACATTCAGTCCCATTACATTCAAGAGAAGCCTGACATTTCTGTCGCCCATATCCCCAAAACTAAGCGACTCCCAGCAGAACAACGTCGATGGATTGACGGCGCTGAAACTCTCCTAAAACACGGGGGAACTGCTCCTTTAACGTAGGTCCTCAGCTACTTCGCAGTATCATTTAAATATTGTCATTTAAATATTGTCATTTAAATACTGCTTTTCACTCCATCAGAAAACTCAGTCAAGGCCAAATCGATGAAGCAGGCACCTGGTGAAACATGGGCATAGCCTGCAGAGCGTATAATCGCAGGCCGTAAACCCCAACGGCAAGACGCAGGTGAGCCTAGATTCGCCACACTTAGCAGACGATTTCATGGCCCATTACACACTTAACGGCGGGGAAATCGGCTTCCCGCTCACGTTTCACACCCGTCTCAAGAGGGCCAGACAGCCGTAGCCAGCCACTCGTGTTCACTCGACAGTGCAACAGTGACCAATATTCCAGTAATCCTACCTATCATGCCCCTAATATGACTTATGTAATAAATATTCTCTCTGTCACAGCTTCGGGCATACACCCCTAATTTCATGACACATGTTTGACGCACAAAGTGACGTTTAATCTGTCAACAGGCTGGTAATTAAAGCCATTTCCGACTGAGCAGGTCCTTGCGGACTCCAACATGCAGCAACTGCAGTAGAAATGCTTTAATTCGCCAAAGTAATGTCAGGATTCCTCCTGACATCCCCACTGCCGCACGACTTCAAAACGGTCCGTGACGCTACTCGTCACTGTTCTTGCACTGATTCTACTACAACCTTGAACTCCTAGAACTTTCCGCTTTGCAGTATGTCGTACATATTGGATTTCCTCTTCCACAAACATCCATATCGTTACATCTGTATTTACATTTACATATTCAGTTATATATATATGTTTGATCTATATCCTGTTAACCTTGTGTTTCTCTACAGAAAATACACAAGTGAGCAGGTCACTGTGCTCAGATGACAATAAACCGTTTGAATCCCATTAAATCTTTAGACTGTAATCTTTAGACTGTAATCTTTAGACTTTTGGTTATCTCATGCTACAGGGCTCGTGTTACAGTATTGGGGGGGGAGGGGGAGGGTTTCTTGGTTACACATCTTCCCCTTGGAGACACGGTTAGACATAGACCCTTGACCCCAACGGGCACCCACAGGCCATACTCTGCCGTGACCCACCGCGTCCTGGAAGCCAAAGAGCATGGCCTGCACGCCGTTTTGGGAGACGGCGGCCGCCAGCAGGCTGGAGCGCAGCTTCCGGAGGCAGCCGTGCAGCTTGGTCCTGTCCGGTTGGTGTATGTGTTCCCGGAGGCAGCAGATCAGGTCCATGATGTGCTGCCTGGATGGAGCGTGAGCGTCCGGATGCTGAGAGAGAGCAATGGAATGGGGCCAGTCGTTAAAATATCTACTGAAACATGCCATGCCAGGGCGTGGCGGTGCTTTATTTCAGGGTTACTTTAATTCAAAGACGAATGGAGTGACTCATATCGATGCCATCTTAAATCGTACAGACAAGAGGTCATGTGACTAGGTACTTTTTGCAGGTAGTGTGTGTAGATTTGTAGCCTTGGCAACACCGAGACAGCCAGTGGCATATAGGCACCACACAAGCAGGGCTGCATTTTTCACTGTGGGGTGTGTGTGTGTGTGCTGGGAGTGATCTTGGTACTCTTTCAAGGTGAGGGGTCAACCTTATCCTTAGCCAGTGATGTTTTTTGAACTGTTGAGTGACATGCGAGAGGGCCAATCAGCTTCCAGCTGGGGCCAGTGCCCCCCAAGGCCCCGCCCATGCATAAGCCCCTTAGTACGTGTCCCTAAAGATCTTCTGGTGAGTGTGCACCATGTCACTGACTGACAGCCCTGCCAGTGAGAGCGGTTATGATCATGGCTGCTGACCTATGCGTACCTGGGGCAGCGTCTCCTGGATGTTGCTCACCACGGTGTTGATGTTCTCGCACAGGATGGAGTTCAGCGTGGTTCTCCGCTCGCTTACTTTCCTCAGGAGAAACAGGCCCAGGTTTTCCCCTGTTGTGACTGGGCTGATGTCCGACGTGTCGTCTGCAATTCTGCCAACAGGACGTATTTACGACCAAGACTGATTTTTTTCATTTTTTTATGCTGGTCTGACAAAAAGCACAGGCCTAATTAATGTGTGCCGAGCAGCTGCTCTCCAGTTTATAACAAAGGCGCTAACAGCGCATTTAGACGAACGGTGTCATTGCAATGAGACACGGTCTGGCTCCGTAATGTGGGATCTCCCGTGTCCATCACTGCACAATCTGTAGGCACCTTTCGGAAATAAACGCAGTTTCTGTGACTGATGTTACACTCCCGCGGCCCAGTTGTAAAATTATGTTTCCTCATCAGTTACAATTACACACCATAAAGCTGCAATGTCATAGGTCTTGCTGTAGGGAGGAATCCAATCAAAATCAATAAAAGCGGATAAAATCAGGACACAGCTGGCTGCCCTCAGCACACATCCTTTCCCCAAAGGAAGCTCAGAACAAAAAAAAGAGAGCCTGCAGTTTATAATAAAATAAAAACCCAAAGGAAATCTCTGCTTAAACAAACCAACAAACCAAAACCAGTTAAATGCTATTTTACGTGCCAGACCTCGGACTGAATTATCAGTTATCTTGAAACTCTGAGACTATAACCAGCATGGTAAAGCCTTCATTACAAAAGGCACCTATCTGCTATCACCGTGTCCCATGAGCAGCTCAGATAAGACGCACTGGCTCACGGAATTGAACTGTGGCCTCATGGCTCCGAGGGGGTGCGAGTTCGAGTCCCAGCTCGCCTCTGAAAGCATGAAGTGTTGTGGCTTAAATCCGCAACCCGGAATGCGGTTGTGGGTTAGAGTACATATGGGTGACAATGCGTGTCAATCTGTCGTCTGCTTACGAGATGAAAGTGTCCAACCCCTGCTTCTTCGAGCAGGTGGGCTTGGCCCTCCTCAGGTCCAAAGAGCTGCACAAGTCCACCTTTGCTGCCAGGCTGCAGTCCTCAACTTGCTCAGAGGTGGGCATGGAATGACTGCGATGCAATTCACCTGTAGGGGGCAGTGGTATTAAAGAATCCCTGCCACAAACCACGCTGAAAAGAGCACCATGGCCCCAAAGTGAATCAATTTATTGAGCGTTAGATAAGTAGTTAAAATAAGGGGACGGAAGGAGGAGCAGGAGGTTGGCATGAAATCGGGGTATCAACAGGAAGGGTTTCATTTAGGGGGAAATTCCGGAATTGCCGGACCTGTCAAGATACAATGTCCGTGAGGCGACAGCAGCTTTGCTACTCAGTATGTCGCTTTACTGTAAAGTCAGTCACACGTCCACCCTGCCACCCGCCACAAACGTACCTGGGGAAAATGCCCGTGCAACTCTGGCGGCGTTCTCATTCTGGGGCTTCCTATTCTTCCGCCCGTTCTGCTTGAGGAAGCCGTCCTGCAGCAGCTGGGAGGCAGTGGCCCTCCTGTCGGGGTCGGGTTCGAAGCAGCACATTATGAAGGTCTTTGCTGCCCCGGACATGCTCTCTGGAACAGTGGGGTGGGTCTTAAACATGCCCACCTAGACCGCAGGCAGGGAGAGGGGGGGGGATCGTACCAAATATAAGTAACATATACATTAAGTGCACCTTCATAATGCATTCATTACACATTCATAGAACATTCATAAGCAGCATGTAAGTAAACCGCCACATACCACCACAGCTTTAATACACATTAATAACAAATGTTATACAATTGCATGATTATAACTATTCTTACTTCTTTTTACACATCCAAAGTTTATTTATCCATGTATAACAGACACACATTTGGAAGGTTGGATAGGTCATCATGCTCAACTTGCCAAAGAAGGATGAAATCTTTATTCTTGTATCTGTTAACTACAAGAAGGCGTGTTTATATACGACAGGAAGAGCAGAAGATTTGACCTCTGACCCTGACCTTAAACATGGCTGCCTGGGGGTTGCCCAGCTCATGGAAGGGGGTCTTCCCCGTGGCCATCTCGATAATGGTACAGCCCAGGGACCAGATATCAGCAGGCTTCCCATAACCTCGGGGCCCCAAGTCAATGATTTCCGGGGCCATGTACTGCAGGGTGCCTGGGCGGAGTCGGGTCAGATGGGTGTCAGAACAACAGTGACAATAAACACACCCCTTCCCAATAGGTCATGGGTTGGTCCGGTCATCATTTACCAGTGAAAGTCTCCGTGCAGGGGTTGATGCCGGCCAGCCTCTTAGACGTGCCAAAGTCCGAGATTTTCAGCACCCCGCTGTAAGTGTTGATGAGCACGTTGTCCCCCTGATGGTAGGACAGACATCAGGACCCTGGCACACATCATTTACACCCGTTACTACGTTAGACTGAACTCCGTTCTAAAGGGATTGTTTATCAAGTTTATTTTCTCCAAAACTACCTGTAACATAAACACCGACATTTGGCTCCTGCGCATTCGCTCTTAATTAAATATGACAGTCCTCCACATCTTTCAGAGAAGGAAATTCTGACTCACACTGACTCAGTCGAAAACGTGTTCTGTAAATATATTCTGGTAAAATTATGACACATTAACAATGTCAGGGTGTTAATCTCACTACAGATATTTACTTGAGGGATTGTTTACAGGATGACAGCTAGCTTGGCGACTACAAATGTAACTCAATCATACGTACGTCAGTAAATCTACATAGTGAACGGCATCCGTCAGTGTCAGTGCATATCCGACACTGGCCTGTGTGTTATGTCCCCATTTGTCCCTGCAGGTGGGGGGCACCCTCATCCTCCCCCCTCCCCCGTCTCCTAACCTTTCTGCCCTAGTGTGTTCCCCTTACTTCCTGGACCACCACACAGCTCAATGGGTTGTATGTGTGGTTCTGAGACTAGAAGTCCTCTGGTCACGGGTTCGAGGCCCAGCCTCGTCTGTTTATTTGTATTCATTGGTGATAGTTAGTTTACTCCACCTGTTGCTTGCTGCCCTGTGTCCCTGCGGATTGGTCGTACTGTTTGCGCTCCTGCACATACGTTACTCTGCTTGGCTCCCTAGTCCTGTTCCCCATTTAGCTCACTTACCTAGTTGTGTCACTTTGTGTTTTTATCTAGATTTTTTTTTGTGTGTTATTGACCCCATGTGGTCTTTATTTGTGGTTTACACCTTTGCGTCCTGATTTTCTTTGGTAAAATGTTTTTGTCTTTCGGCCATGAGTGGATGGTCACCTTTTTTTCCCCCACCGGCGCTATGACCCATCATAATACTTGGAATGACACCCTTGTGCAAATTAAGTGAAACAAGTTCGACATATCAACATCTCAATATACGAGTATATGACCTGCACAGCTTTTTAGTGCCATTGGGATGAGATTCTGAGCAGTCTCTGATGATCTTGGGATCCCAGTACCATATTTGAATCAATGCCTGAATAATCTTATCTTTTCCGGCACAGTCCGTTCCACAAAGGCATTATTTGCTGACTGACCACAGATTCTCCATAGGCTTTACATCCAGAGAGATTCCAGGCCAGTGAAGTACCTTGATTTTCTTTTTGTTGATGAAATTGCTCACCATGTTGGACATATGGCACAGATGAAACTTCTCACATATGATGATGTAACCCCAACCCATTAAAAAAAGTGTCTAATGAAGGCTTTCCGGAATGAAAATGAAAATCAGATTGTTAAAACACTACTTGTTTCAATTAATTTGCACAAGGCTGCATATACAACTTAATATGCGAATAATTGAGCAGTTTAGCCAGTTGTTTACAAAGGCCAGTCTGCTTCCAAGTCGTTACTTCCCAGATTTTGTACCTTGATGTCTCTGTGAACGATCTGGTTGTCATGGAGATACTTGAGCCCATCCAGGATCTGTTTGGTGTAGAATACTATGGTAGCTTCGTTGTCTTTCAGTGGTCCCCACTTGGACCTCAGGAGAGAAGACAAGCTTCCTGCATGGGGAGAGTAGCATGCAGAGATGTGAGTGGCCATCCTTACTGCGCTCTTGAACATCACTTCTCCTGTCCTGCATGCAGACTCTTGCCCCACATGGCCTTTCATTGTGTAAACAGGGCATGCAGCCGCCTACAGCTTCCTGGAACTCACATCCAAGTCATTTTGCAATCTTTCCAGAGGGGAATAGATGAGGGCGCTCGTTTGACGTCAAACCGGAAGATGCAGTTTAAAAATAAAAAAAGAAAAAAAAATGTATTTTGACTGCAAATGTGAAATGTGGAAGCATGAAAGAGACAGACTGGTGGATCCAGTTGTGCTTCACAAGCAGACCGTAAAGGTCAGACTCGGGGGTGGTGAGCGGGGCAGGCTACCTCCAGGGACTTCCTCCATAAAGATCTTGATGTAGCCCCCTTGGCTGATGGAGCCCAGGTACTGGACGATGTTGCGGTGTTTCAGCCGCTTGTGCAGGGCGATCTCTTCATGGAGCGGCTGGGAATACCTGGGACAAGGGGCGGGTGGGACATTAGAGCGCGATCGCAGAAGGGCATCAGCTGCTGGACGCAGAGCCGGTGCCAGAAACGGCAAGGAGACTGGAACTGGCCACCATGTCCTGACTTATCTCTGCGGCCGTATATAAACCAGCTGTACAAATAATCTATTATTCCTGTAAACACGGCATCTGAGAATCTAAACAGTCATCGATCCTCCAATGGGAACTGGAAGTACCACACTGAGACCACATAGCTGTTTTCTCCCAGAATCTCATGCAGCTGCATGACAAATAAAGACAGAAAAGTCTAAGAAAATCACAGCGACGCGGACGGAAGGGCAGGGAGTCCAGGGCGACAGTGTGCATATTTACGTACATGGAATGCTTCTCCGGAATCTCCTTGATTGCAATGCGAACTTGGTTGCTGGTGTCTTTTCCAGCGTAGACGACTCCATAGGTACCCTTCCCCAGGATAACCCTGTCGCCGGTCTCATTTTTTTCATACTCAAACTGTGGGATCGACAAAGACATTTGACACCATTTATTGCTCATCACACAATAACAAAACATTTTAGTAACATTTAGTTAAATCTTAAAATGTGGCCACAATTCAATTAAAATGACAGAACTAATTAGTAAAATGTAGTCATGTTGCAATATCTTGTTCCCATGATATATTAAAAAGTAGCCACGATATGTGTCATTTTTATCATTATGCCATGAATGGGAATCTGTAGTTTATACAGACTGGATTAAAAGAAATGTATGTCTTTTACACCCATTTTACAGGATAAACTCAAAACCATGTGGAACGATTGGGGGAAAAAAACTGGATTGCACCAACTGTGGGGCACAAGGCAGTTGATCAATCGCCATGGAGATGAGTGACCCCTGACCCACTGCAGGATTTGAGCCCCCCAGGGCATCCAGACTCTCTGTGACTCACATCTAGAACCGCCCCACAGGAGGCCAGGCCTGTTTCTTCCACTGGAGGTTCAGTTTGCTGGATTAAAGAGTTCACCAGCTCACAGAACCTGGAGGAGAACAGAGAAAATAAGCCCAGAAATCTGTTAGCTGCTTGCTTACGAGCCTCCCTATTGCCCTGGAAATAGTCCAGTTAGTCTCACACAATTTGAGCATGTTATCTTAACGAAACCAACCACACTCTTTTCTAACTGGTCTGCAGATGAGTGGATAAACTCAGGAGGTCTGGGTCCATCAGCCCAGCATGCGGGACCTTAGCATTTAACTGACTCTGTGTGACTTTGAAATTTTACTGACTAAGGCCACACAGAACACACAGTTTCTTAGGACGGTGTTTCTTAACACAATCGTTGGGGATCCATGTTTTTGCTGCCTCCCAGCTGCCTGCCAGACAGTGCACATTTTCACTCCCTCCCAGCCTCCTGCCAGACAGTGCACATTTTCACTCCCTCCCAGCCTCCTGCCAGACAGTGCATTTTCACTCCCTCCCAGCCTCCT
>JAABNX020000151.1:23183150-23208653 GCA_015163995.2 Mormyrus lacerda | reverse complement strand
CCTTTACCGCAATCCCACTCCAAACTTTCGATGAAACTCGAGAGCCCTGCGTTACTCTGCCATCCTCGTCTCGGCCTCAACGTTTTTACTGCAGACGAACTGATCCGACAAGTGACCATCAACTGCGCCGAGAGGGGTCTCCTCCTGCTTCGCGTCCGGGACGAGATCCGCATGACCCTGACCGCCTACCGGACGCTGTACGAGAGCAGTGTGGCGTTTGGCATGAGGAAGGCCTTGCAGGGCGAGCAGGGCAAGAGCGATATGGAGAAGAAGGTGTGGTGAGAGATGATTGGGGGTATTTTCACTGACTTCAGAGGGGCCTATTGAACATGGAGAACAACGCACTGTAGGAAATAATAATAATAATAATAATAATAATAGATACTTTATTGATCGCTGTGGGGAAATTGTCTTCATGCTCTTTGTGGAGTAAGCTGTCTGTGAAGGGCAGCCACCCAGGGAGCTGGGGGTTAAGGGTCTTGCTCAAGGACCGACAGATGTACTGAGGCTGGGTTTGAACCGGTAACCTTGTGGTTCACAGGTACAGCCCACTGAGCCACACGCTGCCCCATCACATATAAGGAGCAGGGAAGAAAACCATCATAGATTACAGAAGTAGAATAAAGAAACAGGGGATTGACATAACTATATCATTTTGGGGGAGAGAAATTTATAAACCCAGTCTGCGTGTCAAGTCCTGTCTAATGAAGCCATGAAATAAGTACAAGAGCACTAGTTGATAGTCTGGTCCTTTTATTGGAAACGTGCAGATTGAGCAGCTGGAGAAAGAGAAGAAAGAACTGGACAGGCAGGTGAACGAGCAGAGGGCCAGATGCGAGGCCGTGGAGAAGCGGGAGGCTGAGCGGCGGCAGGCTGACGAGAAGAAGCACTCAGAAGAGATCCAGTTCCTCAAACGGGCCAACCAGCAGCTTAAGGTACACAGGCACCAGGGGTTAAGAGCCAGACCTCTTTCCAAAGCCTGCAAGCCACCCAGTTCTGCTGACTCACTTCACGCAGCTGCTCAGGTTCAGTCACAGCTCGCGGACCCAAAACTAGCAGACCGAATCCATAACCTCGCATTAAACGATGCATCATTCGCGTGCCGAGACAATGCCTAGACTAAGCCTAGCTGGCATGCACTGGGAATGCTTGATATGTCTCTGCTTTCCATCTCGCCCTTAACAATGCAATATGGACAGACCGCTACACTTTAGCACCGTCACAGTCACAGTGTCTCCACACTTAGATGAGTCCAGGGTCACACAGCACCTGGAGATGATTTTGTCTCTCTGTAGTAGCTTAAACGTATTCAGACAGCAAGCGATTTCCGGGATTCGACTGAATTCCACACTCCACGTCTTTCGCAGACGACTGCGAGCACCTGGTTCAAATACAACATCTGTGTTCTTCATCTGGCTGAAGTTCAGTCAGTTTGATAACTCTGCTGGGGCACTAACTGTCTATTAATAACAAAGTGAATTAATCAGGTAAAGTTAACCGTCCACGATTGGATTTCACAAGGTACTACTTGGTTTTTAGGAAGCTTAAACGTACAAACGAAAAAGTTACACATACACACACACAATGAGAACAGAACACAGGTCAGCTCTATGCTGATCAAGAGTTCATCATTGCTTTTCTTTACCATGAATGCTGACATCTGTCCCCAGTGTTCTGTTTTCCACCTGGTCTCTACACGGTCCTCAGGTGTATTTTTCTGAAGGACAGTTTGTCCCATTTATGTCACCTGTCCATTCTCACCTGTGCTGTTTTTCCCCCCAGGTCCTGCTTGACGGACTGGTAGCTCCAAAGAATTAAACTGTTCTGAAGTAAAAGGTCTGTCTTTAATTCCACCATCCACTGTTTACATTTCAAATAATTAGATCATACGATGCTGTTTCTACTTCCTGTTAATAAATGAAGCATGTTTTTGTCTTCACTCGCTGTTTATTTATCCCTCAACAAAACAAAAACATAAGGGATGTTTTGGTCATGCAAAATCTATCTTCATGATTTTTTATTAGATGGCTGTTTATTTTTCTTAATGGAAAATACATTAAATGCGCATCCCAGTGTCAGCAATGCCGTCATAATCGTGGCTCGTTTCGCGCCGATAGTTTATAAAAGCTTATAAGGTGTTTTAAAGTGCGGTTGTGTAACGGAGCGACGAGGTGCCAGACTTTCAGCTGTCAAGCGGCATCGTTTTCCATGCCCCGTTCACGCCCAGAACCTTTCCTTCCAAAATGGTCTCGTCATCAATCAAGGAAACACGTGAGAAGCCATTAAAAGTGGTTTATTTTACAGGGCGCGCAGCCACGGGGTCAGCGCCGGCCGCGCTTGGTCTGCTCAGGCCTGCCAGAGGGGACCCGCTTTTTCTTCTTGTTCTTGTTCTTGACGTTGTGCGTTTCGTAATAACGCACCCCCACCTTCTTCACCTTCTGTGCTCGTTCCTGTTTCCTGCGCTGTATGGGGCGACACGGGAGAGAGTGAGCGTGGGTTCCCCGCACCCGGGATGACGTCAGCGATACCCTACAGGGTGTCACATGGGAGGCGGGGGGGGGGTCGGTACCTCTTTGCACGTCAGCCTGTCGCCACGTCCCGTCACACTCTGGCCGTCGTCTTCCTCTGCCTTCCTCTTTCTGCTGGTCTGTGTCCCAGCTGTGGGCCCAGAGACAGACAGAGACAGAGGGTCAGGCGGGATTTCTGGCGCTGTGTAGATGTCCCACAAGAAGGAACCCAGAAACCGGCTCACGTTTGTCCAGAAAATGTTTGTCCATCAAAATGTTGAGAAAAAACAATGGGACAGCTTATGGGGAATTAAGAGGGACATCGGCGCCTTGGGTCCAATCTACACAGACTGTGACAAATAGCGCAGTGCAGCTGCTTTTCAACTTCCGAGTGGCACTGTGACCGGACGGAAAGTTCTGGAATGTGAAGAGCCTACCAACAACATGTGCCTCACCGCAATGTGGTGTCAGGCACGGAAGATATTTTTCTGACTTTGATTTAAAATTAAAAATAGAAGGAAGGATTTTTTTGATTGATGTATTGGGGAAGATGTGCAGGATCGGGGGACCTTTCTGGGGCAAAGCTCACACAAATCCACCACCTCACACAAGGCAGCGGCAGTCTTCAAACTCAGCTCTCCTTGTTTTTTTTAGTTCAATGCCCAGAAATAAAACTGTACAAAAAAAAATAATAAAAAATAGCTGGATCCAGGCAAAGAAATTCACCATTGGCATTAGATTTGAGTAGGAATCAATTTTCAGGGACTTTTTTTTTCTTAGCTTTTTTTTTTTAAAAAATTAAAAATTCACTGCAGGACCCTGGAGATTTATGTCCCCCAATCAATGGCCTGCCATTTTTTGCTCAAGGTGCATTTAACTGGCCAGCGTCCCACCTCAACAACTATAACCAGACAAACCCACAAAGTGACCTGTCACCTGCCTTTCAGAAACATCCCCGTTTACACAACAAGGACCAGAACTTTGGCCCATCAGAACTCATGGTTCCGCTGATTCTCATGGGAACTGCATTAAGCTTTGTCACGAGACTCACCTTTCGCCGATGGCTGGCTTTCCGTTTGCGTGTACAGCCTGTCCGTCAGTGACTTTGGAATCCTGTAACAGAAAGTCACTTCACGTCACTTTATCGCTTTACCATTTCGATTAAAAAATTACAAAACAAGCAATAAAGTGGATCGTTTCAGCTCAGAAGATCGCTGCCATGCATGGATTATGTCTATTACGAGGCCATTTGGGACAAAGGGACACACCGGATAGCTGAGAACCTCTTGCACTTGGCTCGGCTCAGGAACTGTTTGTACTTGGCGATCTTCTGGTCCAGCTCTTTGACCACTTGCCGCGAGTCCTTGACCTCAGCCTTGGCTGGGGCCGCTGTCGCCTCCTCAGCCTCCCCAGCCTCGCCCTCCCCATTCTCACTCTCTTCGCCCCCATCTGGTCCGTCACTCTCCACATCTTCCTCTTCGGACTGCTCTTCCTCCTCGTCCGAGAAGTCTGACACCTCCACGGGCACCAGGTCCTCCTCGGTGAACTCTGGGCCTACGTTGATCTTCCCGAAGTTCTGCCTGACGTTGGGCAGGAGTTTCGGCACCTGCTCACTCTTCGGACACGAGTCAGTCTGGTCCAGACCCTCCGTCACCTCCTTGGGCGTCTCCTCCTGGGAGTCCCCATCACTGGTCATCGCTCCTACTTTCCCTAGTCTTTCCTGACGCTAAAGAGGAAAAAATGGTTTAGGAAAGACCCATTCAAAGATTACCCTTAAGAATCATTTATTTACCAACTATTAGTATCACTTTATGGACAGTAGGGGGCAGGATAACTACAACTGGAGCCAAAGAGCAGATTTCAAAGGAGGAGTGTGATGCAATGCAGACTGCAGAGTGACGGCAAATGAGGGCGGCCCCCACCTCCTCCTCCGTCTCCGTGAGGGGGGGCTTCACAAAGAACGGGATTCGACCTCGCTGCCAGTCGTTCAGCACCATTTTGGACACGGTAGGCAGATCTGGCTCACCCCCCTAGAACACATGGAGAGAGACCGTCAAACTTCACACAGGGTCGATTTCACGCCACACTGGGCTTTACATTACTGACCCCAGTTCCTTCACATTCACATTGCCCCCCCCCGGTTTACTTTAAAACAGAGAAAAACAATAAAGAGCCAGACTGTGGCCCCGGACTCTGCTGGGGGGTCAAATCAGGCAGGACAGACCTTTAAGAGCTTTCCGGTGCGAAATGCCAGCTTTTCAAGGAAGTCCTCAGGCGACATCCAGCACGGGACTTTGTATGTTTTCTGGATATACTCCGGTTTCGCCCGCTCCAATACAGCCTCAATGTGCTCCTCTGGGTTCTTGATCTTCTCCACTTGGACCTGCAGGACAAATGTTTGCATCGGAATCAGAGGAAAATGAAATCATTTAATGCCATCACAGATACTACCCACAGGGACATATTTATTATGTCTGTGCATATGCTGGAAATTTTGTTATGCTCATAAATATTATATTGTATATGGACACAGTTTTTAGAGTGTCTCTAAAAACCGTCCGCATAAGGGAACCCACCACTCCTTTGAGCACGATGTCCGTCTCACTGTCCTCTGACGGATACACGACTCCGGGACAGTCGATCAGAAATATACGTCGCATCAGCGTGATGTACTGCCACACCTGGGAGGAGAGAGCGTGCCATGATGGGCGGGAAGGGGGCAGGAAGTGACAGCACCGGGCACCGGGAGCCGCTTTCAAAAACCTCACACAATTCCCTCATTTAAGAAGGCAGCAGAACAGCGACTCTGCTTGTGTCCCAAGCCCATGAGTAAAGAGAGGCAGGGAAAGCCATGTAATGGCAGGGAATGGCCCAGATTGACTGAAAGCAATGCTAAAAATGGAAAAAGGGGCATGAAATATAAAAAATTGGGAAAAAAAGAAGGCAAAAAGCCACAAGATGTCAGTATGTACAGCGAAAACGACACCATCCCAAAAACAGCAACTGTTCTAAATCAGGTTTTGGGTAATCAAACCCTCTCTAACCTTTAAAAAAATCATTAGTCACATGGCTGTTTATATAACGTCTCTTTTATTTGCAAGGCAGGAAATGACTTGAAATGTGGAAAAAAAGACATATGTTTGCGAAAATACACATAGGACGTTCGTCTAAAAAAAAAAAAAAATCCATCACAAAAAAATAATAATTAAGAGCATTAGCAGGGGAGGTGAAATGGCGTCGGGCAGACAGATGGCCTGCCAAATGACCTCAGGGGACCTTTGGGTTAATGGCCCAGCCGAGCATTTGGTCACGGGCAAAGTAAACCAACCTCTCGCTCTCGCAACACACCGAAGTGATCATGAGTCCGACGAAGACCACCTTCCTCATTTTCATCATTATTCCTGAGCTTTCAAACACACACTCTTGCCCCTTTTCCCAAAAAATATACACAACTGCATAACTCCTGAGCTTAAGTATACAAGGACTTAAAACACTAGCTGAAGGAGTACTATTTTCCTTTGTCATCTCGCTTTTCAGAGGGTGGTTCCTGAACAAAGGCCTAATGGATCTTTCCTCCTATCGCAAATAGAAATGTTTTGCCGCCGACAGGCAAAGCCATCTGGCTTGTCAGGCCGAGATAAATGGCCATATTTAAGATCATAAGTGCTACAGGATGATTCTCGCGAAAAGCCAGGTAGATCATATGGAGAGCATCTGAGATCAGCCTTCACCCATCACCATCCAGCACGATGATTTACAAAGGGATAGCGTTCACGCACATGTGGAGCGGCGGACAGCAGGCCTCCACCGGACAACCTACAACCTGTGATCAAAAAGGAGCTTGGGGTTTCATGCTACAAAGGATGACATGCTTGATGAGACAATCCTAAGAACCCGGTTCTCCCATGGCAAACATGAGCTTTTAGGCAAATGTAGAGAAAAAGCCTTTTGATGAGCACTAATATTTATAGTAGTGAGCGCATCCATGGATCCGAACTTAGTGGTTCCAGGTGAAGAAGTAATGGCCAGATCATCAATGCATGTGGATCCCTGCCCGAAACGACTTTATGAAGCTTCATTGCGGATGAGAGGAGAGAGAGCAGCTTCTCGACGACAGGATGTCCACAAACGGAACGAGGGCTCTTATGGCCAATGCACACATTACAGACGTTATACACCATCATTGTACAACTTCTTTTACAACTACAGACACCCTTACCCTCTATTTTTGTCTCCGTTTACAATCTTGTGTTATTTTTATTATCTTAATTTTATTTATTACATTTCTCCTTACAAGCACAATGCTGGAAGCAGGTGGGAAAAGCATTTCACTGCACAGATGTACGGTGTACATGTGGGAAACTTGGATAGTGAGCAACAAATGTACCCTTCTACCCAATATAGACGGCTTAAAAATGCTGTACCAAATTCTGATGGGAAGCACTAATTTGCAGTCATGTGACAGGAAGGGGCGGGGTTTCGGGATCCGTGGTCCGGCCTCACCTTGGTCTCCCCAGCGAGGGGCGCCACATTGCAGACCTTCTTGGAGCGCAGCGTGTTGATGATGGAGCTCTTGCCCACATTGGGGTACCCAATGAATCCCACGCTGATCTGCTTCTTATCCGAGTGGAGCTGCAGAGACGAAGGCCCAAGAATACTCGTGACTAAAACTCAGCTTGCCTCCATCCCCCTCAGCCGAGATGGCCTGAAAAGATCCAAACTGGACCCAATCTTCCAAAAACAGCTCAAATGCTCATAACATTGAAGGTTAAGAGTTGCACACATTAAATACTCAGGTCTCCAAAAGATCTGCAGATTAATACTGTGATAATCCACAAAACCACATAAAGAAAATCTGCTTTTTTATATATCCTCCAACATCACGAGTTTTAGTCTCTGTTTTATGAAGCATCACAAAATCGATATTCAAGTTTTTCAAGACTAGTAACCATCCCATTTATTATATCATCGCACCCATTATGAAAATTGAAAATGCCTTTAATCTGTAACACCTGGCTATCAAGCCAATCGAAACAGGGCAGACAATTTCCCCGATTGTACGAACAACACACATTTTTCCATATATTAACCAAACATAGCCCAGCCATAGAGTAACTGTCACCCTATGGGCATGGAAAACCTGGTATGTAATCAACCTGTTTTTGCCAATACTAATATGTTAAGCGATTTGCGTCGATCTTCCATTGATCTTTAAGCATTTACGCATTCCACAACCTGGTAACTCTTGACCTGCTGAACTATGCAGCTTCTGAAGCTGATGAGCCAAGACTCTGTTACGTCCAGGGGGCACATCTGTATCTCCCGAGAAAGAAACGGCATGGAAGCAGGAGAGGGAGTGAGAGAGACACTTTAACTGCACGCAGGTAGAAAACATCTAAAGGTCAATCGTAAATGTTACGTCTGAGGAGGGTCGTCTCATTTTTATGACCGATGTTTCCAAGACAACACATCCAAAGGCCGCTCTGCCTCTTTAAAGACTGGCTGCTTGCAGATTTACGGCGCTTTCATACTGCCTTCGGTATTTCTTTCTCATTTCTTGAGACTACATGTCAGCTGTATAACTATCAAAGAAATTTATGCTTTTATACTGACTAAACCCCCCCCCCCCAATTTTTCTTTGAAAGCTTGGTCCAAGAGGTGCCAAGAACACTTCAATGATGCACGAAGGAGTCACGTGCCAAGGCCAGGCAGCGCAGCTAGAACTCGGGCAGGGAAGGCCCGCTCCGATCCGCAACCTCAGCCTCGGTGCTGCCTAACCAAGTGGAGAGGGTACACGTTGGCTGCATCGGCTGCCACTGTCCTGGCAACTCCTTGATCGAGCTGCATGGTTCACTTAAACAATAAGAGGGGCCTCGCCTCCGGGGAGGAGGGGTACCAAGAAGAACCACAATGCAGCTGTGAAGAACAGGGGGAAGTCCAAGGCATCATGGGAGCTCTCTGCCACATAGGCATTGCCACAAGATTTACAAATGTTGCCACAAACAGGCCTCAGTTCTCATCTCCAAATCCATAGCTATGTCACATCTTCAGGCTGGGCTTGCCCACGTCTACCCGTTTGCCCTTGGGTCCTGTGGCTCCCACCTGGTCTGCATGCATCCGGTCCCAATTAGACACATGACAGATGCGCCAAGAACATAAAGGAAAAAAATCCTCTCGGGCCGAGCCAGAACATTCTGTCGTGTTTCCGAGCGTCGCTATATCGCTCATCCTCAGAGTCAAGTGGTTTAAGCAGACGTTTCGAAATCTAGGACCTTCTCCCCGAGCCAAAGACTTCTCACCAAATTCTCAACAATGTTTTCCTGTGTGGACCAAGCAACAGGGTCTTCCGTATCCAAATATGTGAATATGCGCTAGCTAACAGCAATCATTAGGTCAGGTGACCCAAACGGGCTGCATTCTGCTCCACGTTTGTGGACGGAGGATCATTCCTTACCTTTCCAAACTGTCGCAAGAGCTGGATGAGGGACCCCTTCCCGAAGGAGTTGGTGAGACTGGCGTGGAAGGCTAGGGTGGGGAACTCCTGGGAGAGTATGGCCACCCATCGTTTCTGCAGGAACCCACACAAAGGAGGACAATCAAGAACCATGTTTTGGACCATTGCTGGAACCCTTCTGGTGCTAAAAGGTATAAGGTTTGAATGCTTCTCATCGCTGTGGTCCATCTATATTCTGCTTTAGCACTGTGAAAACCTTTCAAGAAGACCTGCCAGGTGGATCCGTAACTGCTTGAAGAGATTTTATATAAAATATCCTGATGACAAAAAACCTGAGAGACTTCACCCCTTAAAAACTACATACATTTTCCAGTTATTAAAAAAAACAGCAGGGGTTTCTCCCATAGCGTGGCAATCCGCCGAGAAAAGCTCATTCATATGAAAACACCAGACAGTTTCTTCAGAAGCTTATAAAGAACCAACAGAAGACACCATTTCTGTGTTATTTTTGCACCAGCCCAGTGACACTCAAAGATGACCCCCAAACCCCCATGTCAGGAGATGGTCTAGAATCAGCAAGGTTTTGAGAAACTTATGCAGGCTTCCACCTCACCTCTAGGTCTCCAGCTCCTGGAGAAAAATTATGAGAGCTGCTCCTCGTGGAAACCAGGCAGTCGGCACTGAAATGGCTGCAAAGGGGACATACCGTTACCCAGGTGGGGATGAGGTCACATTTGTTGAGCACGAAGATTAGGTGCTTCCAGGGCTTCTCTTTCTTCAGGTAGGTCTCGATGTTCTGGGACCGGGTGCCCATTGGGTCCCGAGCGTCCAGCACCTGGATAATCACGTCTGAAGAATCTATCACCTGCAGACGGCCCAGAGGAAGCAATGTTGGAGACCTTGAGTAACAAGAACATTTGTTTCTATCTGCCATCTTGAAAAGAAGCCAACAAAGATCAGTCATAATTAGGTTGAAGATTAGGTCTGAAAATCTTGGTAGTCACACCATCCACCAGGACAACCCTGTCCTCAGGAGCCCCCAGATAGTCCACATTTCTGCTCCCTCCCAGTAGAGTAAAAAAAGTGGACTGTCTGGGGGTCCCTGAGGACTAGGCGGGGAAACACTGACCTACTTCAAAACGAGTCCCCTTCCTCTACAGCATCCAAACAGTGTCAGAGACTAATGTACCTTGTAGAGTTCACCCCATATCCTCTTGGACTGGCCCTTCTTGAAAATCTCCTCACGTGCCTCATTCCTGGTTAGAAGAAGACATTATACTACATCCTCAGCTTGTCAAAGCTTTCTTGTCAAAGCTTTCATTGGAGGTCTGAGGGCTACACTTTTATTATGCTGATAAATAAAGACGACACACAGCCAGAGATCAGCACATCTTCACCTCTGGCTGTGTTCACATCCACCTGACACCGCCAGCCCACCTGACTCCGGTGTCCTCAGTAACGAGGTCCCGGTCCTTTTCGGCACAGTAGTCGAGAGCCTCGGCCTCGGCCTTCTCCGCCAGGTCCTTCACATCACTCACGCTCAGGCTGGGCCTCTTCCGCTGTGCTTTAGGGCCGAACGTCGTCTCGAACGTCTCCGTGTCCAGGATATGCACCTTGGCATTCTGCCGCCGAGAATGAAAATGAGGAGGAAACCCAAGTGTCAGTACCGGTGTGGTTCAGAAAGCCCCGGAACCAGAGTGGAGAACAAAATCGACCTGTAGAGGCTGATCGCATCATCCTGGCATGCCACGGGGTGGCGCTGTGGAGGCTGCGTGTCTGACGTCCATTAGCCTCTCTCGATTAAAATGGGGCACGAGACCCCAGCGATCGAGCCGGGAATAAGCCACGGGAGCAAAGTGGGGTGGGCTTGGGTGTGGGCGTGTGGGGCATGGGCGGATTCGCGCGGATTTACGGCGCCCCGCTGCTGGATTAACAAGCACGGCTTTGGACGCCATAAAAATAATGTCTCTCAAGAACCAGCAATAACTCAAAAATCACCGGTTTGGAGCGGTCACAACTGGAGCGAATCCCCTCATGGCGGGGAGCAGCAAGAGGGGAAGGAGCCTGGGGGGTGGGGCTAGTACGGTTTTAATGATCTGGAGTGTCCAGGTCTAAACCCATTAAAGTATATAGCCGGCATTATGACAAACTGTCTGTAGCACTAGGCACGAAAAGAGGGGTGCCCTCCCAAGTAAAAGCAAACCAAAAAGTAGAGGTCTATGCAAAGCCCAGCGAGGGCTGATACACGCCCCAGCCCAGGCCAGGCCTGATGAAGACGGTTAAACTGCCCTGCACCGACAAGGCTGCCACACATGCGTTGCAACATGCTTAATAAGTAAACTGTTTACAGATCTTGTCAAAAGCAATAACACTTGTGTTTTCAGGTCGTGGGACAGTCTGCCAGGAGGTTCTGGGAACAGTTTTGTACTTAGAACAAAAAAAAAAAAGATACTGGCCCACCTGTTTCTACAACTCACCTCCCGTTCTGCATTTACATTTTATTTTAAAATTGAGTAAACTAGTGAACTAATGCTTATCCCCAAATTCCACTTCCCCTTAAGTATGAAGTGCATTTAAAAGAGAAAAAAAAATAGAGGACAGAAATCAGCATCTCTGCGCAACATGGGAATCCTCAGAACAGCATCCCAGAGCTGAGAGTGGGGAAAAAAATAAGAATAAGAATAAGATTAAGAATAAGAACTGCTTGAGCGCCCTTTGGTCATCTGCACCAAGTCTTCCTCAGCCGTCTCCCCAAGTGGCACTAACACTGACCATCCCCACACTCTCTTTTGGTCATTCTTTGAATGCCAGCATTTGAAAGCCCGCCCATCCCTCTCCAGACAAGGATCCCGATGACCAACAGGCAGGCAGCCACCCCTGACATGTGAGGTCTCAACACAGTGCAGAGGATCCCTTCCGGTCTCCAGGGGCTCAATGAAGCGGGCCGACCCTGTCTTAGTCCCCGTCTGATCCACGCGCCAGAAGGTGGCACTTGGGTCAAGATTTGGAATGACCCAAATGTACCACAAGTGACCTACACATGCTCTTCTCATCTATGCACTTAAAACACCCTCTGCATTCCGGCCTCCGTGCATTTCATAACAGAGGAGGGCAGGGAGCCGGACGACTCGGCTTAACAAGGGAATGTTAGAATAACGTAAACAGAGACACACCTTTGGAAACAGGACTGAACTGCGGCCAACGCCGAGGGAGACCCACGAAGCTGTAATTTTCACGTCGTTTCCCCGGACAGATTACCGCCCCACGACGATTTATAACCAATTAAAAGTGAATTAATAACACTAATCTGGATAAGCTGAGACCCTGTTGGCAGAGGGCGGGGGCCCTGATGAGCCCTAACGTCTATAAACAAAAAGGAAGAGAGAGAGCGAGAGAGAGAGAACAAAGGAATAAAAAGGAAAGTGAAAAACGCAAAAGAAGGGTCATCCATCCATCTCTCGGGCAGCCCTGCGAGGTCTCGCGCACATGTGGAACAGTTTAGAGGAGATAAAAAACAAGGCAAGCACGAGCAAGTCAACAATGCGTCCTGAGGAGTGCATGGAGAATAGAACGCTCGAGCGCCACTGCGTTTGTTTTTCTCAGCCTCCCTCACCCTCTCTTATTTTCTACAACTGACGCATGCCAACGTGCTCAAACACACCAACCACAGCCAAGTTCTCCAAAAACATATGGTTCTCTTTTCCCCCCACCATCCTAAAGCAGTAAAATAAAAATATAACCAATAACAAGTGGATTTCTCACGCTACCTGCCCTCCCTCCCTATAATCACGACAGATCATGAACTCACAGACCTTCAAACTCCCCAGAGACCCAACGGATCTGCCCCTGTGCAGCTTCCAACTGTGAAGCAAAACTGCCGTTGGTATATCACCGGTCACCAGTGTTGGTGTATCTGGGAGCCACTGGCTGCAGTGAGTCTGAAAACTTGAAGAGCATTTCCAAACTAGATGTTCTACAGAAATTTCCCTCCTAGAGGGTATTAAAGGGAGCCCAGTCCCTTAGCTGTCATTAGCAACTGCGAGATTTGGATTGGGTCAAAGGGTTGGCATTTGCGCATGGCTAACAAGGGAGCATAAGAGAGTTCGCTCCTCTTCAGTCAGGATGCAGAAAGCAACCTGATGAGCATTAGAGAAGGGAAGGGGCTCAGAGACAATCTGTGTTTGCTGGGCAAGCTGAGTAGAGCTTGCAGTCAAATGTAAATGAGATGCTAAGAGCAGAGTTCAAATGAGCCAACAGTAAAATGCCATCTCTCCAACTCACATGGGCCTTGACCCGGTCATACAGGAGAGACATGGGCAGCTTGCTCTGCCTCATCACCACCCGGTAGGGGTCCTTCTGCACCGCTCCCATCTCCTCCTGGAATGTCTGCAGCGATGACTGCTTGATGACACGGGTGTTGGCTACGGAGAGAGAGAGAGGAGACGCATTGGAGGGGAGAGATCATCAGATGAGAGCAGATGTGGAAATTTCAGGTCCAGAAAGTACAAATCCAGATCGTGATTTAGTTTCAACCAACCAGTTGAGCGTAAAGATTCACAGCTAGAGAGTGCGCCACTGGTCGGTTGAAACAAAATCCTGGTCCGGATTTGTACTTTCTGGACCTGAAATTTCCACCTCTGGATGACAGAGTGAGAATGTATTAGACACGAGAAGGGCTGGGGGAGAAGTCAGGAATGAAAAACCCACTGATCACAGCTTTATGGTGTCAGTATTTCAGGGACAAAAACAACTTCAGGGGCCAATAGCGTCACATCCACCGGGAACTCAGTGACATTTCTGACAAGCAGCAGTCACCAGACAGTACGTGGGACAACCATGGCCTAGTGGGACAAGAACATGAACCTCTTAACTTTCCAAAGAATTCGATGTCAGGCATTTAGTTCGGCTGGTTTTAATTATCAGCCGACTGGTGGGAAGCCTCTTTGCCCGGAAGGACAATCCATGATCATTGACAACAGTCACACTTGGGGAACCTCAAAATAATTTTTAGTTCCCTCATGGTGTTATGCTGCTCTCAAGGAAGCTATGGGCCAATAAGGACAAACGCAGAGACGAGCAACCTTCCATTTGTGGGCACTGTGGACATTTTATCTCAACATGACCCAACTAGAATACGAGAGCCATTTATCTCCACTAAGTCACATGATGGAACTTTAGGCCCACCATGTGCCTCAGTAGGTCAAGACTGCGATGAGAAGGTTGCTGGTTCAAGTCCCGGGCAGTGTAGTGGTTTCACCGTTGGGACCTTGATTAAGGACCTTGCTCCAGGGACTGTGTGACCCTGCTTTCTGAAAACCGTATGTCACTTTGGATAAAAGCATCTGCTAAACAAATTAGAGAAAAGTAATAACTGCTATTATTACTCTTCTGACCAGCATCCTCCATGTTTTAATTCCGGTGAAATTATAGTTCTTATAGTTATGATTAGCATTAAGCAGGTCTCAAATATAGACACTCACCAAACCATTTTATGTTGGGTTCTACTCGCGCCACAGTGCCTGGTGAAACTGTGGACTGGAACTGCAGTGGTCTGATCACCTTCCCCCTGTTGTTGCTGTTAGTGGAGAGAGCACAATAGGTGAAATCCTCACACAGAAAGCTTCTGACATCTTCACGCCACCTCACTGAGTTAATGACTTCTGGCCAGCATCTATACATCTGTCCAGACGTGACAGCAGGTTTGAAATCTCTTTAATGTTAAATTGCTTTCCACAGAGCAATTGCGGCATTATAAGACACTGTGCAGTGGAAGCCTTGTCAAACAACAGCCTGGATGGAGAGGATATTTTTGTGCAGCTTGCAGAGCATGTGACAGTCGACACTTACCAGCGCTGTTTCTGTCTGTACATGTTCAAACGTTTTATTGTTGCCCGGTCCCTCATGTTGCTTCCTCCAGAACCCTTCAGTCGATCTTAAATATATGCATCAAAGAAACAAATTAACCTTCCAACTGGTGTTTCTACTCGCTAAGGTCGATATGGACGTTAAGTTGACATTCGTAGTGTGTATCGGGATACTTCTGTTTACTGAGAGCACAACAGACTTCATTTTTTCCACCGCTGGCTGACTTAATGTCGAAGTGTGCCTAGTTACAATCGGACTCAAATCAGATCAACACAAGTCGACTGCGGGGTGGAAAATGTTTTGCACGTACTCGTGTCAAACTGTTTAGGGAACGAAGCAATAACTACACTTAATTTACTGCTTTTCCCCAACCTAATTGTCAAACATCGGGCAGAAGGATGTACAGAACAAGTAACTTAGAGATCAGATACCCATTTCACTTGAACCCTAGATAACACGTAATATGCACCCGAGTCATATCAAGTTTACAATCCAGCCTTTTCAAAGAGAGCACGATATTTTGAGTAAATGTAACGTTGCATATGGCAGTTCTGGAAACTGCAGAAAACCGTCTCACTAGTAGTCAGATAAAAGCGCTATCGTAAACAGACCACTACCACATCTATCTTACGTACCTGGGTTCGAGCTGGAGGACGAGGGGTTTATTGTGTTTTTCCCCTTAAACCGCGGCTTCACCATTTTGTCAGGTCTAGATCCGCAACTCGCGATGAGGATTTCAAGAACTAAAGTTATTTACTCCTCCCGATCTCCTACTCTTCAGCTCTGTCACCAGCCACGTGCAACTGCCGGAAGCGGAGCGGTGTTGAATGGAAGTACGTCATCAAAAGTCGACAGTTCATCCAAGGTTTGTAGCGGTTTGTTGAGTAAATTACGAGTGGTGTGTTGTAGCAAGATTGTTGTTCTATAGTGGATGTAGAGTCTTTTTTAGAAAGTAAAACCTGTTACAGTGGCTTTGCCACGTATAGACAAACTCTCCGTATGAAACTTGGGTAGTTTACTTTTTGAGGTAATTTGTTAACTTACATCCCGTATTCGGTGCTGAAAGAACGAAAAGCTGATTTATTCTCAAGGGCAAGCAAATGAAGTTTCTAAAGTAAATTGCTATTTTTTTTTGTTGAGGGCGGCACTTCTGAGTAGCGAGGAAAAAAGACGTGTGTGAAATCTGTAAAATCATAATAAATTTTGGCCGACCAATTTAATCTAGTGCTTGTGTTACTGCTGTGGTCGTTATTCGCAGTGAATACCTAGAGGCACTTCTCAGCAATTCTCGTTTGTGCATTAAAGTCTTATAGTGAAATGTCCAGTTTCTTAACCACTGTACCATCTACTCACTGGACTGTAAACGAAAGGAGAGGGTCTCTGACGCAACCAACATGTATTCTCAATTATTTTACAAGTGGTTGCATATTAATTAATCATTTTATATGAAATGTACTGCTTTGATTTTATTTCATTTTTTGGTAATTGTTAAACCCAAACGTATCCAGTTCAGTATTTTTCATTAATGCCGAGAGCATAAGCAAGTTAATTACTTTATATCCCGTGTGGCCATATTTTAGACCATTCGTTGAACTTGTTCATTAATTAGCAGCCTGACACCCCAGGTTTACAGTTTGCTAGCATTGCTAGACAAGACTGAGCACTGCATTAGATTTTCCATCCACCCATCTACTCATTTTCCATAGCTGCATATCCAGCACAGGAGGCGGTAGCCTGGTGTCTGTCCAAGGCAGCACAGGGCACATGGCAGGGGCCACCCCGGATGGCATACCAGTGCACAGGCATCCACACAGTCCCACACTGCGTGCAATTTGGAGACACCAGCTGCACTGCAAATGAGGTCATTTATTTAACCTCACAGTTATCTGAAGCACTCAGTTTAATTTTTAGCATTACTAATGAGTTTCCCATTGGCATTTATATTTGTGGGAAATTAGGCTTGGCCACTATTTAATTTTTCATACTGTCATAAGAACTGCATGTACTGCAGTATACATTATTCTGGTGTTTTAACAAAATTCGCCAAACGTGCGTGGGGGGGGGGGTCCACGATACTATTAGCCAAGTAATTTTTATAATGGATGACCCCCCCCCTCCCCCACACCATGGGAGTAAATTACGGGGGAGATGGGGATAAATAAAATAAATAAAAACTAGCTAATACAGCCCCCCAATAATCATGTTTCCCCCGTAATGGGTGGGGACCTCAACCCCTCCAAATGTTCCAGCCAAAGTTACGCCCTTGCCCCCCACCCTACACAATTGCTACACAATTTTCCCATAATACCACCCAAGTGTAGAAACAATATAATATATCAAGAACGGTAGTTAGAAATGCACAAAGTGTAATTAATCGGAAATGGGATGGGGGGCGGAATGGTCTGAGAGGGTATATCTGTGAGGTGTGTGTTCTCCTGTCTGCCGTTAGCCTGCCTGCTGGCTGCCCCGTCGATGTTGCTCCGTGCCTTTATCCCGTCGCGCTCTCACTGCCATCGCTGGCTTTGTCGTGTATCTGTTTTCGGTTTTATTTGGCGCGGTGCTAAGGTCGACGCTGGTTGTAAAGCATTTTGTTAACAGAGTAAGACAAGGCATTTTGAAAGCAGTGTACACAGATCCATTTAAACATAGAAGACGGCCATATGGAACTGGTAAAACTCTTGATTTTTTTTTCCTTTACTCAGTAGTGGACACTTGACCCTGTTCTTGTTTTGTGGCTGGTTAGACAGTCAACAGACTTACTGCTGACTGCTGCATTGAGATGAATCACTCCAAAATATTGAATTCAAAGTAAAATGTAAATAGCCAAGACTGTAGACTAAATAAGAAGCTAGACGTATGGGAAAAAAGTAGATTAAAATAGGAAATGCAAATAGAAATTTGCAGATAATTATATCGTAAGTTAAAGTATGAATAGTTTTTAACACTATGATGGTTACTGTTTCTTTGCCCATAAAAAACGTTGTCTTGTCTTAACCAAAACACATTAAAAAGCATAATATGGGACAGAAAAAAGTACCCATTTGTCCGCTCACAAGCCTTAAAGAAAAAGGCATTCTGGGTAAGGTTAATCTGCATATGAGTGAAATACACCGCTTTTCCCCCTAAAATGTAAAGCAGGTATTAGGGATGAATTTAGGGGTTTTTATCAGAGCACGGTTGTTGTCTCGGTGTATTTGGCTGTAGACCATTGCATGACAACTTTGCTGGTTTCGCCACAAGAGGGCATGAGAGCGCAGGAGCAAGTCAAGTCAAGGGGTCTCGTGCAGAAGTCTACTCTTCAGTCTGATCAGACATAATACCTGATATTATGGCTTACATTTCAGCTGTGCTCAGAACAGTGCCATTTATCTGCTGCTTAAGACGCAATTCTGATTTACTGCATTAGAAATAGCAGCCAAATGGAGACACAGAGATGATTCAGTTGTGTAACATGTAGCATGCGCTGCTCGAAGCCGACGCGGCTTTGATGCCTTTTGTGGGCAGCACTGTGACCCCAGAGGTTTTGGGGAGAGCGAGAGCTCCCCCGCTTTAATTAAACTGGAGAGCCGTGTTTGTGAAACGTGCATGCCGGCAATCCGCGTGGAGACCATTCGGAATGCGTGGCTAATGCCATCAAGGAAGCTGACGCAGCCAATGGCAAACAGGCAGCGACAGATTAAAGTTATATCCAGCTAATATGACAGAGCACGGAGGGCCATACATATTTTGTGGAGCTCAGCCAGTGAAAGAGAAAGAAAACCTTTGGTTAAGAATTTTTGAAATGCCCCCTCTATTTAGAGTTCAAGCAAGGAATTCTAATTAATAGTCCTTCAGCATGTTCATGTCCTCAATCAAATACAAGCAACAATTGCATTTCATCAAAAGTCCACCATTGATTGAAATGATTGAAAATGTTCTCCTGTTGAACATCGATGCAAATTTGTGCTTTTCTGTCTGGTCGCATTTAGGTTGCACAGTTATTAAAGCAGAATGATAAAAGCACAAAGGGATGGAAATGCTTGCAGGATTAGGGCTTTTTGGTAGCCTGCCGTGTGTTCTGCTTGACTTCCTGTCTCTTGGCAGCGTGTGTAATAGGGAGACAGAAAGGTGCAGAGAACACTCTTAGTCTGTCACAGAAAGGCAGCTTCTTGGTGACTGCTCTTGTGGAACATATTTCCGGTCTGGTATTGGGACAGCCAGAGTTTTGGTTTTCAATAACGGAACAGTCAGTATTGCCTTAAATTAAAAATGAAGAAATTTTAAGTGTCTACTCAGTGTTGCACTATACTAGAAAAAGCATTGGACCAGAGTAACTCTTTGCCTGTTGATTGTAGCGCGTTGGTTTCAAGCCATGGATCCAGTCGCTTGCCGCCGCAGTCGCCGGCGGAGTGTCTGCCAATGCCCAGGCCAGCCCGGCAACAATAGCGCTGGCCGGGCCCAGGAATGTTGAGTCGGTTCTCACTTGAGCAAAACTGGAACCGACAGCATCGGCTGCACGCCACAAAATAAATAAATAAATAAAAAAGTTGTCAGGTCAAACTGTCTGCAGTTACACATTTTTTCGGAATTGATTTAAATTCCTAGCAAAAGCCAGAGTCTTGTTAAGACCTCAGAAGAGAAAAAGTGATTAATATAATGTCTTAAATTATTTTCAGCTATTCTTTTATTCTCTTTTGGGGTTCATCCTTCTTTTTACCATTGAACATAGAGAGCATTTGACAGGAAAAAGGACAAGTAAGCATTGTCAGACTGTGACTTTACTTTGAGTCTGTTCCACTTATTCAAAACCGGGGAAATGATGAAATTACGGTTGAACTGTTATTTAACATAATTTTCCTCGCATGTCTTAATCAGTGCCAAAAGTCCCATTTGCAAGCTGGTCGCAATTGCTGCGTTGAAAAGATTTCTGGGTCACAATCAGTGTTTCAAAGTCCCCTTTTGAGCCTCGTACAAAACAAATAAATTGGTGCAGTTCTTACTCTGGATAAATTATAGACCACGGTTCTGTCAGTCCGATGAAGCCGAACTTGGCCAACGGCCATTCTGCTGCAGAACGAGAATTCTCCAGAAGTCCTTAAAGGCGATGTGGCAGGCCGGTAGGGCTGTTGCAGGACATTGCACTGGGGTAGTGGCCATTGTTGTTTCTGGGCTTGGTCTGGAGACCTCGACTATTCTACGGATAAAAGCTGTGGGGTTATGAGTCATAGGGATCGACGGCTTGACTGAGTTGCTCACATTAATTTACGATGGGAATGACTTCTCGCAAGGTTTTCACGTGACTATTCCTCGGTCGCAGCAAGTTAACAGGGTTTCTTTCTGCTCCCGCATGGAGTCTGCAACAGGCTGAAGACAGTTGTAATAAACTGCAGATTTATAAAGCTCTTGTCTTGTATTGAAATGAGTTTTCTGTCTATATTGCGTCTAGTGCACAGCTAAAGACTAGCAAGAAGAACGCTTGAATAATGACTAACTGAAGAGGGTTTTTTTTTTTGCAAAGCTCTTTAGAGCTCTTTGTTTTCATCGCTACCTCTCGGCAGGATCTGCTGAAGAGTCATCTCAGCCCTCTTGTGGGCAGGTACTTGCTCCCGGGCCTCTGAGACAGAAGGCTGAACTTCCCGCCAGGGGCAAAACCATCAGTAGAAGTGATACATTCAAGTCGATAGGCCTGCAAGGCCTGCCATTCATCTCCCCAAGAGCGACCTGATTGGACTGTCAAGTGGCTGGCGGCAGTCGTGAGTCGGTACCTTATTAGAAATACTCCTCTTTCAGTCCCTTTGAATTCCCTGGAGGCCACGTCTCGCGTAGCTTTTAACACTCCTTTGGCTCGGGGTCTTCAATCTATCCCCCGTCTTTCTAATTTTTTCCACTTCTTCTGGATTGTCTCACCATATGGCGCGCTGTTGACGAGAGGTTTTTGCAAAGTAAGTTATTGAATCTCTTTTGTTCTGACCAAGGCTGTGCAGTCTTTGGGTGGATATGTATATAAAAATCTGATCAGTCAGGGTCTGATACCCACAGATGGCCCAGGACGGATGCATTCTTTTGAATGTACAGCTGAGCCCCAGGTTTCAAAGCAACCTATTGGTGGCTCATGACCTCCCCCCACCCCCCACCCAGACTGTGCAGACTGTACATATCACAGACCACATGGAGAGACCTTTGTTACACCCAGTTTAATATTTTAAAAAATCAGTAATGCTTTATATTAGCTGCACCTTCATAATGCCTTTATAATGCATTTGTAGAATAGAACATTCAGCACACCTTCATAATGCATCCATAAAACATTCAGAAGCAGCATGGAAGTACACGCTAAAATACCTTAACAGCTTTACATTAACAAACATCAAATGATTTTAGTGTTTGTTATTGCCATATAATGGTTGTTTGCCATATAATGGTTGTTTTAAAGTTGTTAAAGTATACTAGGATGTCAAGATATATTTGCATGCTGCTTATAAATGTTGTATTAATGCATTATGAAGATGCAGTTCATATAAAGCATTGCCGAAAAAAAATCTTCATTGTGTCTCAAGATGTATCCCAAAGTAAACTGAAATTCAAAACAGAAGCGTTAGATAGGCCCCCACCCATGCCTTTGCTCAAAAATGCCCACAGTGTCCACAGTGGCAGAAAATGAAAGTTAGCAGTAAACCCACAGTGCCCAAAAAGCATAACGATTCGTAATAAACAATACAATTAGCCGATTACCTCCTTGCTGTTATTCGGCTACAGTTTAATATGTTGTGGCAGGAATTATAAACATTTTCTTTCCATTGAAAACATTTAAGCTGCACTTCATCTCAAGACAAATACCAGATGCAGAGATCGCTACGAGCTAAAAGGTAGCCGTGAGGATGGCAAGAGACTGGTTAGCCCGGATGGACATGACAAATCGAACATGGGTGGAAGCAGACCACTGCAGGTCTAACCAAGTGGACTTGACGATCCTAACGAGAATGGCAACAGACCAATGTTGGTTTGATCAAGTAGGCATGACGATGTTAACCAAGAACAGACTTTTGGTAGTTTGTAGTAGACACTGTATAGGTTGAACAAAGAGGGAAACAGACCAGCGTTGGTTTACCGAAGTTGACAGACTGCACAAGGACGAAAATAGACCGACAATAGTTTGATCAAGTGAACATGAAAGACATAACGAGGAAGGCTCATTAATTCCTACATTTGACTTTTACAGTAGCTAAATCAGTCTCCAATGGATTTCAAGCATCATGATTAATTCGCTCTTACTTTAAAGCGACACAATTTCAATCGAGTTTTCCATTCGCGTCGTTTTTAATGTAGCATTGCTCCGCCCCTTTCTTCCAAATTTCAAGCTGATTGTCAAGCTAATGTCTCTTTTCAGCCTCCACTGCAGGCTCCCATCTCTCACTGCCAGGTTGGTAAGGTGACCCCCGCGAGTCACACTGTTGCCTGGATGCCTGGCACCGTGAATGGCACAGAGCGAGGAGGTTTGAAGCGGATTTCGAGGGAGGCCTCCTTCCCTGCCCATCTTCTTCTCTTGTTCCCTGCTACTCAGGGGTCCCCTGACCTGGTATTCCACCTTCTGCTCTTCTCCCCCAGCTTGGGGGCTCTGCCTAGTTCAGGCCCCCCCCTCAGTTGATCCACAGCTGTGTAGCCCTGGAGTTCTTCGCGGCTCATTTGTGCAGAAAGATTATTGTCAGTCTTAGACTAAGTAAACTTGGCACTGATGGAAGAAATGGGGGGGGGGATGGAGAATGTGAGGATTTCTTCTCCTTTCCTTCTGTTACACTCGTCCCGAAGAAAAACTAAGAAAAAAAATAGCTAGAACACATGAAAGCTGTTGCTAACCATGCCAGATGGAGTTATTGCCTGTGTTTGATGGGATATAGTTATTAGCGTGTTTTGTCATCTGTTTGTTTTGTTCCTCGTATTTCATACCTCATCAATCTCTATATTATCTGCTGGCTCATCACTGGGGTGTTTGGATAACATGCTCTTTTAATTGATGTTGATTATTAGGTTGCCTGGTGCCCATCACGCTGACGGACGAATTTGGATCTTATACATTTTTAATATCCTGTCTATCCATCCATCTGGGATATCAAATTGTATGTAGAGTCTGGCACCGTGTCAAAGGCTCTTAGGCAGGACACGGTGCCAATACATACCTGCTAAAATGATAGCATGACCCTGAAGTACGAGTAGGAAAGATATTACCAATTGTTGAGAAGCTACCTGTCCTAAATGCACCATTTCCTCCTTATCAAATGTAGAATATCTGTTACTTTGCCTGAAGCAGGCCCCCCCCAGCCCCACACAGAGCCAGTTCCTGCCCCCTGCATCACTAAAGACTTTGTGAAGACAGCAGCAAGTTCACTGGGGATTAAGTTTTAACCTGTTGCCTTGTCCAAAATGGCCGCACTCAAAACAACTAAGCTAGCAGACGAGCGCAGACCTCTTCAGTTGCGGATTTCATCTCCAAACAAGAGGCTTAAGACGAGGCCCATAACCCTTCTCGTGAACAAACAGCCAAAGGCTCAGGGGCGGGCCGGATGAGCTGAGGGTGAGCCAGTCTTTCACCGCATCTGTGAGGACCCAGGACGGGATGCACAACACATGTGACCTTTTGTAAAAATGCCTTTGCGATGATGGTAATCATCCCTAATTTGTTAGCTTTGCGCTACTTACAATAAACAGCCGCGTGCTTTGGTGGGGGGGGGCAGCGCCGGGGCTGTCCGGAGGGGCCAGGGGATGCAGTGTGTGGGCCGCGGTGGGAACAAAACAGGCCCCCAGGACAGTGGAACAATAGCATGAAAGGGAACATCAGCGCAGTATCATACCAGACGGTGGATTCTCTGCATTCTGCATAATGAATGACATGCACTGGTTGAGCCCATCGCCCCCCCACCTCCCAAAGAGGAAGGGTACAAAGTGATTTCCTCACTTCCTGCTGCCTTACCTACTGATGTAGAGTATGGGGTCCCAACCTTTTGATGTCTTTTGAATGTTTTACATTGTACAAAAATTTAATGGTAAAATGGCCACTTTTTTGTAGCCAGAAATAAATTTAGTGGTGGTTCCGGCAAACCTACTGATAGATGTTCCTTAGTCGATCGGAGTGGGGGGGTGATTCTGCCGTCTGGGGACTGGAGCACATTTTGAATGGGGTTCAAACTTATGATTTTACTAACTGGCTGTGTGCCTGAATAGTAACAAAAAAATTCTAGGGGGTTTCAAACCCATTTCCTTATTATGTGTCCAGTGCATACAGATTGATCAGCAATTTCATATGTTTAACTGTTTTTATTTTTTCAAACAGAATGGACACATGATTGGATATAAATAATTCGTAGAAATATAGTTTATTTTGGTACATTAACCAACCCCACAAATTAACTCCACAAAACCCCGGCATTCTCCGACCCGCTGGAATATTGGCCATGGACCATGGGAACCACTAATGTAGAGGTTCTACCTCTGGCCAAAGAGTTATGCTTGTCATGGCGCGACCAGTAAAAACAGTGTGCTGCAGTTTGGCTATTCCACTCACGTTACATCTTTTGTCTCAAGCGAGTTGCAGTTTAACCTGTTACCCATCGTAAAGACCTGCTTTGGGTAGGACGGCTCAGGATGTGTGCAGGAGAGATGAAGTACATTATTGCAGTGGAGACATGTTTAACCAAACAATGGTGAAGAAAGAAAACAAAAGACAGTGTTTGTTCCATATCGGGAATCACACAGGAGAGAAAAACTTGTGTCGGCTCTTGGGAAGGACTGCAGTGAGGTGTGGGCTCAATAGTCAAGGTCTAGACTAAGAGACAAAAGTCAATTTTATGTTATCAGTAATTAGGCATATGAGAATGAATGGGCTTAATATTTGACGTTGCCCCAGCCCAGCCTGATGCTTGGTCTTGAGAGAAGTTTTTGAAACATTCTTTGTAGACACCATGTTTAATTACTACCTTAGCAGTTTCTCTCTGGATATTTAACCCTTGAGCTCTTGATCTTAGACTCTTCTCCTTGTCCATATTTGACTATAGGTGCTTACACAAACCTAACATGACTTGCATATATTTAGGCAGATTTTCAAAATAAACATTATCAATCAAATCAAAGTGATAACCTATGCCTTAATTAATTATTATGAACTCCACTTAGGCAATTGGGGCCGGTGCATTTTATGAACATGTTACAGCCCAGGGATCCCCAGCAATTAAAAAATGAATAAATTACATCATCAACACAAAACCATGGCTTCGTTGTTCAATGTCGTCAGTCGTCTCTTGCGGCACGACCCCACTGATTCCTCCACTGGGGCTTAGCCCCTCCGGCTCAGCCGTGGTCCAATCAGTAGTCCTTCAGGATCTGCCCTTTGTCCTTAACCAACATGGCTGAACAGCCTGGCAAGAGGGCCAGCTTCCAGTAGACTGGTGGATCACAAAATGTAAGGGTTTGGAGCAGCATCTCCCAAGTGCAGCTTTCCCAGCTTCGCCATGTGCAGAAGGGCATCAAAGGGGCACCTCTGCCCGCCAGCCTCAGAGCTGTGTCCAGCTCTCCACAAATACTCGCCACAGTTCCCATCGCAATTTGCTAACACGTTCTTCCTCTTTCTTTGGCTCTTTACCACACATTGAGCACTGGGCCACTGTCCAGCACTTAGCTGAAGAAAAAGGGCAGAGAGAGCCCCCCCCC
>JAABNX020000151.1:23159024-23183050 GCA_015163995.2 Mormyrus lacerda | reverse complement strand
CCCCCCCCCCCCCCCCCCCAAAGGATGGAACATCTCCAGGATACTCCTACACAAGGCTTAACGGAAAGATAAACCTTTTCCTTTAATTGATTAAGTGAGAGCGAGGGCTGACATGCAGCCGACGTGCTATTGGTTGAGTAGCAGCGTTCCTCGTATTAATCCCCGTGTTTTTCTGTGCTGCGCCGTCCCCTGCCAGGAAGGGGGCAGGATTGTGATGACACTTATGTATGTGTCAGAGACTGAAAAATAAATACAGAGTGCGAAGGAACACAGCCCATCCACGCCAGGGCCGTCCAGATGTCTGATATAAAAAGAGATTCATCGTCCAATGTGCTGTAACCTTCAAAATGCCATCTGTCTTCCGTGTGAGTCACATGGAGGAGTCAGGCTGAGCGCACGGCTGCGTGTCTTGAAGCAAGAATACCGGGATGGACCAGTCAGTCTACAACTTGTGTCATTTACATATTTAACACACTCTTGGCTAAGCCGTGTTGGACTCTGTTACTACAATTATCGGAGGGTGACTGTTTGGAGGCCAGGTTCACATTACAGGTTGATCTGAGCCCTCTGGAAAGGTCTGAGTCTAGTAGATTAGCTGAGATTTGGGATGTCCTTAGGGGGATGACGCAGGTACCCTTACAGCAGAAAGACGGTCTGCCTCATGTTTGAATCCCAAGACACACATAAATTGTAACCCTTCCCCGTATTGTCGTTCCGGGTAAAAGTGTCAGAAGAATGTGCTCACGCTACTCTGGAGGTGCTGAAATTGCAGGCCTCTTATAGTGAGGCCAGCAGACAGTGAAGATCCTAGCAGACAATTTGGATTGTCAATTGTACAGCTTGGAGTTGAAGCAGCAGGTGAATGGGGATGGCCCAATATTTCATTTGGCTTAATTAATCCCCCCACTAAACCAACCATTGTATTTAAATCATTAAATTGTGCTCCCCACCATTTTGATCTCTCTCCTATACCGTTGTGAAGGAGTAGAAAAAACAAGACTTGAAGTAGATATGAGCAGGACTGTGAGCTTAGTAGAGCAGTTGTCGGTGCTTCCCCAAGTGCACCCCCGTAACCTTGAGGCCGCTTCTCCGATTTCTTGAACAAGAGCACCTGCAGTCTGGAGACTATCCCAAGGCAGCAGGTGTCCTGTTTGTTCTGGTTAACATAGAACTGTAACAGTCCTCAACATATGAAGTATCACAGCATGAATCAGCAATTGGACGCTAATGATTAGTGGTAGCAAGGAAACCTTTGGCACAAACACACAGCACTTGTCCGATATGTGTGGTGCTTTAAGTGATTCTAGGTGCTCTAATGTAGTCTTCAGGGGATAATGCTTGATGGTGGAAAACAGACGATGACTCTGCAGCCTTGACAGCTGTTAGTTGCTCGTTCCACCACAGGGGGGCCGGGGTAAGGAAGGAATGTGCTCTCAAGCTGCTGTAAGATCCAGGCTTTGAAAGCAACCGTCTTCCAGGGCGCTCAGTAGGATCTCAGGTTTGAAACCCAACTGCATGCAGGGGGCTCTGTAAGACCCAGACTATCCAGAGGGGCCTCATTGAGGGAGAACCAGGGCTTCAAATCCGACTGCCCATGAGGGCTCAATGAGGTGACTGGCTCATCTGAATACTTTACATATGCATATGGTTCATGAATGGAGCCGAAGGTACAGCATAGGTACCAAAGGCAAGGCACAGAAATCCTGCTGAGGCAACCTGTAGGATCTCAAGCCTGGCTTTGTTCTATTGGCTGGCAGTTTGTTGTCGGCAGATACCTTTATCCCAATGTTTCCCAACGTCGTGCCAGGGGACCGACAGTCGGTGTTTTTGCTCCCTTCGAGCTCCCTACCAGACAATCCACATTTTTGCTCGGAGGGAGGAAAACGTGGACCGACTATGGGTCCCCGAGGACCAGATTGGGAAACAATTGGGAAATATCTGAAACTTCTCCGCAATCTGCTCCATACACCTGCATACTTTTTCAGTTAATGAATCTTTGGAAAGTATCCCTCTGAAGAGTACCCCAGCACCTCCTTTACATCTTTCAGGAGTTGAATCAGCAGACTTTCACAGGGCCGCGCACTTAGCCAGCAGGCTACATGCCCCCTGATGCTTTACTGCTCCCTGCTGCTGCTGACTAAAAGCTTCGGGCTTGGAGGGCAGGGGAGGTGAAATTCTTGTTGGTTCTTGATGGATAGAAATGACATTGAAACCTACAGCAGCATTTGTCAAGGTTCATTACGCTGCGACGATGAAGGGAAGATGGAAAACATTGCAAACCGCAGCAGGATGCACCGAGAGAGTAAAATGAGAAAAATTTGGACTGCTTTGTTCTGAATTCCTACCAGCGGGCCAGCAGTCTTGCTTGGTGGATTTTTTTCCCCCTCTCTGTACTCGATCTCCTTGGTCTTGTATGCAGGAATATGTACAGATAGGCAGAGAAGGCACAGAAACTCTCCTAAGATTAGGTAGTTCTGTGATAGTAGCCCCGAATGCAAAGCGGGACAGGACAGAGCAAGCAGTCATCCAGGGGATCTGAGACACACCCATGGACCTTTGCAGACCATGTTTCCTTCATTTGTGGCATGATGCACTTGTTCAGCGCAAGATTATATGAAAGTGTTTCAGGAACTCAATCAAACTTATTTTCTTACATCCAGCTATCCATTTTCTATATGCTGTTGTCCAATTTAGGCCTGCTGGTGTCCAGAGCCGGTTCTGGAAGAGAATAACCCAGGATTAGGTACTATCCCATCACAGGGAAACGTATTTTCATCTCATTTACAGATGAAATAGTTTGTCTTTCACGTTCTAATTTTTTTTATTTGGCTCTTCATCTTGTGTGGGAGGGCCAGATAATGTCAAGTGAGGAGGAATCCTGCAGACCTGACTTTGTTCAGAACCGATATTGCATGGTAGTAGTCCAGCTTTCAGCAGTTTTAGTTGGTTTTACATTAAAGTCCAATGAAGTGTCCAGTGTTTGGCTTCCTTCCCTCCAATTTCTGTTGTGGTTTCTAACTTGTGGCTTGACGTTTTCATTTGGTTAGCTGCGAAGGACGAGAGAATAAGCTGTCATGAAATTCAAGCCCATTAGCACAAACAGAGAGAAACCGCAGAGTGACATTGATGGCTCCGCCATTCTACATGTCCTGGTGTGAGGGGTTGAATTTTTTTTAAAAAGAGGCGATGACACCCCCATTTGTGTTTCATCTTCCTCTAAATGCAGAGTCGCTCTCTGAAGAGGTCTGTTCAGCATTTTTTGTTTTGCCCTAGGGGAATGAAATTGCTCAACCGAGGGTGTTGGATGGGATAAGGTCCATCTCGGTTTCAGAGTTACACTGGAGGTATGGTGATCTGCCGCACTGCTGTTTGTGTAGCTGATAGTGTCTCTTGTGGTTTACGTGAAGAGTATGTTGCATTAAGCAGTGTCTGGCACATCAGCGCTGTCAGCAACACTGGGAGAAATGATGCTCAGGGGATCCCATCTCTAACTGGAACCCGATTTGACTGTCTCTGCTCCAGAAGAGCAAGCGGCCGTCTCTTCGCACTGTCCTCTGCAAGACCTAGCAGGAAGATCCAGGCTGGGTGTTTTGGACCAGGACTGGTGGAATGGAGGAAAAATGTGCTGGCTGGGAGGTGAAAAGTGGCACCGGAATGTCGAGGAATGCGGAAGTGCAGTCTCATCAAGAGGATCGTAATTAGCACCAATTTTTGCAATTGTTATTCCCCATCATCTGTCATTAAATTTTTCTCTCTGTGCTTCAAACCCATATAAGCGAACTCATATACATATTTGCTCAGATGAACCACATCTTAATTCGCCTTAATTTATGGACTAGTGAAAGTTTTTATGAAGGTTGGTATTGTAAAATTAAAATATTTCAGGATTTTTTTTCTATCTTCCCCAACGGCATTTGACTCCCATTTATTGAATGTAAATTGTAAAAAGTGGACTGTCTTCTCTGTACATTGAGATGCTCATTAATATACAATTTAAGCATTCACATGTTGGCAGTTGTGTGCCAGTTATGTGTACCAGTCAGCAAAGTAACATTGGACCATTAGGGAAAATGGCTGCCCATGAAGCCTTCCTTATGAACATCCAAAAGTCAACGAAACAGACATTTCCCAGTTCTCTCCTGCTCTGCTGACGAACTGATGTTCTCCAGTGCGACAACCTCACAATAAGGAAGCATTCCGATGCAGTGAATCCATGTTTGGAAGTAATGGTGACAGAAACACCCTCCTGGGTCCCAGCACTCGACCCTCTGTGACTTTTGAGGCCCGGGTCATCATTATGAAAGAACAAGATGCAAAATCTGGGCAGTTTTTTTCTAGTCTATGGGAGAAATTAAGGTTATTTTCCCAGGATGGGATGGGGAGAATGAATGATGGGGTAGAAGTATGTTAGGTGATGAGGAGGAAGAAGATTCATGACTCCGGATGCTGCTGTGTACTCTGTTCCCCGCTCAGCGCCTTCAGGAGCAGCTGCAGCAGCTTCTCCACGCCTCAGCTTCTGCCTTTAAAGGACACGGTCTGAAAGCGCGCAGTCTGTCTCTCGATTCAGGATTCTCTAACTAACCTGCAGCGACCCCGGTTCCATGCGATAACACAGTCCCGGTTTTAACGGCTGCTCTTTAGTATCGTTTAAAGACATGTTTACCCACCCCTGTCGCTACCCTCAGCCCCCCCCTCCCCCTCAACGATTTGGCTGTGCACCTTCCCACCAGCACAAAAAAGCAAACATATTCATTTAATGACCCTGGCTGAAATGGCCGCAAAATGATAGAAGCAAACAATCTCTCATTCATTGTTTTTTTTGTCCTCCCAGGCTCAAGTACCCTGCCTCCCCAGCTGATTAAGTAACACTATTTATTCTCCACCTTGTTGGTTCCAGTCCAGCGGCACCAAAAGTGTGAGACCCTGTACAGCCAGGAGCCCCTCTGTCACACGTTCCCATCCACCCTTGTCGTTTTTTCTGAGCCATCCAGATGTGCACATACTGCTGTGAGCATGGAAACCTTTGTGTTGGTGTGTGTTGGTGGGGGGGGGGGTGGCGTTAGGAATCCAGGACAGAATTCCTCATTTTACGAGAGGCCGAAGACCTACTGAGTGTTTGAACAACATGGCCAACGTTTACTTAAATAATTGTTCTACTTTTTTTTTTTTCTTCTTGTCCTCCAAAACTGTCACAAAACTTTTCTTTTTCTTTCTTTCTAGGAGTCATGCTCAGGCACGGTGTGTGTTAGCAATTGGGTGTTGCTGGAAATGCAGGCCACATAGGAGTCAGCTGTCCTCTGAGGGACACATTGGATAAGCTTCTGTCCTCTTAAATACCCAGAATGCAAAGTGACCCATGACAGGCCTCACCTGGTGGCGCCACCAGCATCCAGGGTAAAGCACCCTGCATGAACAGCCAGTGCCACTGGCTTAATTGTATGTTGACATTTGTTAATGTTAAATTAACATTAGCACGTTAGCATCAGCATGTTAATTTACAGTGTGTGCAGCTACTAGGAATATCTGGGCACCAATGATGACATAAATCATCCTTGAATTCAAAGACCATCAACTGAACTGTTACAATGAGCAGCTGACAACAGAATCATGGAGAATGCATCTTTGATTACTAAAGACTGTTCACTCTTCTGTTTGATATCTCAGTGAAAAATATTGTGAAATGAACAACCCCCCCCCCCCGGTCATGGAGCTCTTAAAATTCAATTATAATTACACTAAGAATTTCAAATGGAATCCTCTGGGCTTTCTAAGAGTGTCGTCTTTGAGTTGAGCATGTTCATCAGAAGAGGCTAGAAGTACGAAGCATCCATTAGAAAGCATATTGTCAGTTTTCCATACTAACACAAATCTTTTCCACATATGTCCCCTTTACCATCAACAAATACTCTGGCATTTCTCATAGAGAACAGAGCTGTTTTCCACACTGTAATCATACAGGCCATACAGAGTGCATGAACACAGGATAAACACTGTAAAAGATCAAGATGTAACGAGACAGGATGCAGTGAATCCAGTGTATGCTTTGTGAAACAAACAGAAGCGCCTTCGGTATAAATCATGTTTGCTCCTCACTGCTGAAGAATTTCATAACTGCTGGTGGTTGATTTTAGAAAAATAAAAATAAATAACGCAATGCCAGGCCTGTACAGTGAATAGAAGCTGCTTCATGATTCTCCAAAGGGGGGGCGGGGGGGGCATCATAAACAATCTGTTGGCATGTTTCAGTTTTTTTCAGAGTTGCGTCCACAAGTATGTGAAAACAATCACTGCCTGTCCCACAAGTTTCTGCACTCTCTGAAATTGGAACCATCTTCCAGCAGGGTTTCCATACAGTTTGAGGGGGAAGGGGTCGGTGCCGCAGGGCCGGACAGCCCGACGTGGTTCCGGCCCGTCCACGCAAACCGGTTCTTCCAAGTTGCAGACAGGGGTTTGCTTTTCTTGAGATGGTCTGGTGTGCCGTTGGGAGGAACGACCATGTAACATTATTCAAATTCATATTCGTCTCACCGTTCTCAGGAGAAGGCGAGGCTGACCTTCAGATGGGAAAGCAAATTAAAAAAAATAAGGTATTAAACAGGCAGACCAGTCCAATATCATTAACCATGGGGGGGGGGTATGTGGGGACAAAGCCCAGGACAACCATTCAGGTCTCAGCCAATTACAATGGAGACAGCAGGAAGGAGGCTAGGGATGGGATTTTCCTCCAGGGGAGTGGGAATAGAGGCCGGCCGGCCCCTCGTCTCCCGGAGGAATTAAACCTGGCGCTGCTGGAATGTGGCGAGGTGTGAAGAGCAGTGCTAACGCCAGTTCCATTGTGTGTGGATTACGGTTTCCCATGGTGGTAGGGGGCTCCATCTTCCCCCCACATCCACCACCCCCCCACAAAGAGGAACATGATTTAATACCACCCCCCAGCAAGAAAAGGCATAGTGGAAAGCTGTGAAACTGACATGTGAAACAGCAGGATGCATTATCCAGGGTAAGATCCTGACATCGGCACCCAATTAAGCGGCACCGTTTACAGAGCGCCTTCGGGGGGGGGGGTGGGGGGGCGCCCTGCGTGCGTGGCCCACGCTCGCTGATACGTGGCGACCGTTTCTACGCTCCTCCGCGATCTGGCAGCCATCAGCTCGCTTCCTCCTCCCGCCACGGCGGCTGGTCCCCACCTTTCCCATTACTGTCTCCGAGCCCCCTTGTTTTACTGCTGCGTTTGCAAAAAAACATCTTTTTGAAAAATCGGTTATGTTTGTTCCTTCACTCATTTTCAGCAGATTCCTGTATTTAGGGAAAAGACTTAATGTATCGAGGTATTTTGTGGCACTCGAGAAGGCCTGTCAGTGTAATTTTGGGATGGAAACGTTCTGCTGGGAGCCCAGGGGCACATAGACAAAGAATATTAGGAGCAGCCTTTTTGGGGGGGGGGGTGGTGGTGGAAGGGGCTTGCATTCCTATGGGTTGATACCTGTTTTCTCTTTTGCGTGGCGCGTGAGCTGGCAACAGTGACGCCCACGGACTGGGATCGGCCCAGTGGCCACCTCGAGGTGGGTCACCGGGTGGTTTGGGAATGGTTCAGAGGAGTGAGGGGGGGCACTGGGGTTATGAGGTGCAGATCCTTGAAGAACATCCATTAAGCAGTAAATCTGACACAACCTGCAGCTGTAAAAGCTAAGCTTTAACTACCCGCCAGCTTCACAGCCCGCTGCGCGTACGACACCAGAACGCCCGTCTGTTTTCTTAAACTTCTTCTGCACACGGGAGCAGAAATGAATGCATTTTAGCAGTGTTCTCCATGCCCGTCTAGAGGCAGAGTGCATGAATCTTCTTTGCAGCCCCTGTGCCATCGCTTCTACCTTCGAAATTTAGGGCTTCTGAAACAAGCCCCTCCAACTTTTAATGTCTAAAAAAAAAAACATTGTTTGTTGTTTAACGCATTCTTTCGAACATGACCTGAATCTATCCTCTGCCACTGGCCGCCATTTTGGCGTCATTCACCGCAGTGGCTGCCTTAGCCAACCACAATATCCCCCCCCCCCCTTTTGCAGGCCGGCCGGCCGTTAGGAACCTGTAAATTACGCTGAGATTCCTTCATGCTCTGAAGACGAATGGACCGGGGCCGACCAACGGTGCCGTTCGGCTTGCCAGTCATCTCTGCCGCTCTGGCACCGGCAATGACGCCAGACTTTGCTACACCCTGCCATAAATCACCCTCGGGGTTGCCGGGGTCATTCACATCAGTCAGAGTGCCGTGTGTGCGGATCAGACGGGGACACCCTGCCTCTGACAGCCTCGTTAGCTATCCTCCTTTCCCTGCACAATCCTGATGCACCTGGTGACCTTCTGGACATCTTTAATTCTCCCCTGTCCTCCAAATCTGACCCGAGTACCTCCATGAATATCGCGTGCCTTTTCCTCCCACTGGGGGCAGTGTGGAGGGTGGCGTGCCTGTAATGGGAAGGTCACCATGCAGATTAGGCCGGTGGATAAATGGCCTGACCCTGCACTTGGCCTCAAAGCCTCACTCTCACCTCCATCTTTCTGTGTGTCTATATTTCAAAGGAGAGCAGAATCATTGTAAACTGAAAAGAATCATTTTGATGTTTCTGTACTCATACTTCTGCAAATGGGACATGGGTCGTTTCAATGAAATGGGGCCTTTTCTGTTTACTGGCCCATTTTTTATATGTTATTTTTTGTGTGTTCTCTGCATAGCCACCATAGAACACGCATCAATGTTTTAGTGTCTTGGGGGGTTCTTCTCTAATGGGCAGATTTGGGTAGTTCAGGTCCAGAGAGTAAAAGTCAAGACCAAGAATTTATGTCAACCAATCAGTTTGCATAAAGAGTCACAGTCACAGAGTCTAGTTGGTCGAAACAAAATCCCGGTCTGGACTTTTATTCTCTGGACCTGAATTACCCAACTCCGTTAAAAGGGCATCAATAAGGACTCCTATGCTGCCTTTCTGTTGGGAGAAATTTGTCCAGCTGTTATGTCCAAGGTACCACCAGCTTTTTACCGTTAAGCAAAATTATTGTAAGTATTATCTGAAAGAGAATACCTCGATTTCAGCAGTGAACGAGCAGGAATCATTCCCAGGCAGGAAAATAACTAGAGAAAATGTAAAACTCTGTGTTAGTGTCACCGTCCCGATACGGAAACGTTTGTATGGGCAGTGATCATGCTTTTCTCTCTTTTGTCCGGACACTTTGTGGCTGTAAGAATCATTTCCATTTTGTTTTGTTTTTTTTTGGGGGGTGGGGGGGTGGGGGCAGATTTCTTTCTTTCAACTATTTATGATTCCCACAAAATACTTGATGTCTACAAATTACCCAACCACAGATAAAGAAGATTTGGACATTTGAAACTACAGTGTCCACTATCCTGCGCACCACAGCCATGTCCCACGCTAACGCTAGGCGCTTCACTCACAGTGGTAGCTTACATCTCTTAATAATAATTCCAAAGGCTCCATCTATGAATCTTAACGTTGGTCTCCCTGTTTATAAACTTGCTATTTTTCATTAATAATGATCCCCCCCCCCCCCGGACACTTGGAAGCTTGTCAAAATTTTTATTCTATTCCTTAAGTTACTGTACTGTACTCTGGAAAAGTGATCATATGTCCGTGTTAGTGAATCAGGAATTATTTTAATAGCAGCAGATGCCTGTGGACACGCACACAGCTTGCTCTGGGCGCTTACTAGAATTACTGGCATCTCGTCAGATTTCTTGGTTGGTCACGCGTGCCGCTGCCTCTCTCACGTTGTCCTTCATGCTTACTGCCCTGCGTTTACACGTTTCCTCTTCTTGCTCCTTCATGTCTTTGGTTTTTCTGACGATTCCTTGTATTTTTTTTTTTTTTTTCCATGGTTTTTTTTTTTTTTTTTTTTTTTGCACACATCCTAAGGATAAGTGTGTGTCCTGAGAGAGAAACTGTGCTTAATCATTAGGGACTCGCAGCAACAATAAAAGTGTGTTTAAGATGAAGGATGGGGCAATTAACTCGCATGCATACACTGAAAGTCTTTTAATGTTCAGTTAAAGAGAAACTTCCCAGAAACTAGCTATTTTGATACCAATCTTTCTCTCTTGGCTTTCTCACTGTTGATCTTTTTCCCGCATCCACTCCTGATCTTTTCACATCTTGTCCCCCCCCCTTATCCGCCTCACCAGGTTGTGTGTGATGAGCCCCCATCCTCCCCAAGTGGCATGCTTGAGGTGTCCACTGCTAGTTCCGTTCCTTCTCTGCCCCCCACCCCCCATCTGACACATCTGGAACACGTCACGCAGGGGGTGAGCACTGTGAAAAATTAAGAAGCAGTTGAAACACACCAAAATATTTAAATTGACCGGGCTAACGGGGTTTGTGAACTATACCTTAAACCCCAGGAATGCTTTGTCTAGAGCGCGGGCTGGTTTTGTCTCCTGGCCATCTCGTTTAGTCACGTTCCTGTACTCGTAGACCACTCGTAGACCACACTCTGCCGTCCCTCTTAACATTTGCCTTTGTTTGCTCTCTGTTCTTGACTCTGACGACAGCCAACATCCAGGCAAGACAATTCATGGAAACGATTTCCAAAGAGCAAGAATAAAAAAATAAAAAAAAACCTTTGCACATATTTACTGTCATTTTTTAGTTTTGTCAAATCTTGTGTGCGGTTTTCTTGTTTGTCGTCATGTTAACCGCTGTAAATATCCTTGTACTGGAATTTACCTCATTCTTAAAGTCCGATTCAATCTTTGGCCGGTACTCAAATTCAGCCACATCCCTTTGTCCCCAAAACGACAAAAGTGCCACCATCCAACGGTGCCCCTGGTTTTGTGCTGCCATCTTGGGATCGTTCTGTGCTGCTAGATGTGATTGTGAAGGCTGATTTTCTGCTTCCAGGACTGTGCCAAGTTCTATTACTTCTGTAATCCTGTACAATCACTACAATCCCTGGCATGTCGCTGAACATCAGATACAAATATGACAGTCAAGCTGGTTTTCCAACCAAATGTTGGTTACTAGGGACTCAAATATATTGTTATTTTTTTATTTTTGGTTGGGAGGCCAAGGAACAGCTCATCCTCACAGCACATGTCTGACGCCAGTCTCGCCCCAAACTCTCTCCAAGTGGCACCGAGCCCAAACTGCCACTGCTGGAGAAGACCTCCATCCACAGGCTTTCTAACAGACACCTCTACTTCCAGGTGATGCAGCCCTAACTTGTCATGGGTTTCCTGAGAAGATATTCCTTCTGAAGGGCCAGATCATTTTTACTCAAGCTGTCAAACTCGCCCTGAGCTACTCTTTGTAGAATATGGTCGGTGCCTACCGGGAAAATAGCATAACCTATACGGTAATATAAAAAACTAACGCAAACAATCATAATTTAAGAATCTATATGTAGAGACCCCAAAAAGGGGTCTGAATTATTACAAAAAGAGTTTGTTGCATGCATCTTTTCCAGTTTCAATTCCGCATGTGATTTTTTTCTTCTTAAAAAAGTATGGTTTACATTCTGGTTCCGATATTTGTTTTTGAAAGCGTACGTTTCGTTTGCAGGGGTTGGAAGCTCAAGCCAAATATGACTTTTCTTCAACATGTTCACGAAAAATCTCATGCAAAACAGATATAAATCAGTACCTCATTTACATCGTTAATACACAACACATTTTAACAAAGGCAGGTTTTGGAAAGAGCTCAAAGCCAGGCGAGCTGTGTGAATCTGCCTCTGCATCAACAGGCTGCTTTCCTCACTTGCAACCCAAGGTGCAAAACCAAACCCTTGTTTATGTTTGCAGGTGCTCAGGTGAGTATAGGACACATGTCAAAAGGCTGAAGGAACATTTCTTAACTTTCAACCAAAGTACTACTCTTTGACAGCCTTTTTGAAACATCTCTGGAGCTCTGTGTCCTGTCCACGAAAGCTCTGCTTGTTTTCCATAGCAGAGACAAATATTAAGTGGCTATATCAGGCCATAATTACACTCTTTTTTTCATAAGTACCCGCTGGCTCGTCCGTTTGTCAGATTTTTTTCATTTGCTACATGGTATTTCCACGGTTGAGCACCAAAGCCAGTTTACAAACATCCATGTCACATGGCCCCAAGAAATTCCATGCAAGTCCCACAGATGGAGAGTGGCTCTGAGCCACAAATGTTACTAAGTGGGGGCTTTTTCACAAGGGGTACTTTCCACAGACACCGGGTCACAAGTAATGTGAAGTAATGTAAAGTAAAGTGCAATAAAGTACAATTTAAAAAGCTTTCCCGTTGGTGCATCTGTATCATTTGCGTTTCTCACAGTGTTTAAAGTGCTTCTACATACCTGGCTTTCACTAATTTAGCGTCAAGCTGAAGAGGGACCACATTTGTCAATGAACAGGTCACCAGAGTAAGATAACTCACAACCATATAAACTGATAATGGTCTGAAGCAGACGATCGTCTCCCACCAGGGTTAACTGCTGAATGACGTCTTCTGTGTCTTTGGCTGGGAGGAGAAAACACCCGGGCGCACGTCACTCCCATACATGCTGAAATTCCCAGCTGAACTGTGGTGGCCAGTCATCGTTTTGGTTTCTCGAATTCTTGGTTGATTTCATCCAGGATCTGAGGTCAAATGGAGTGTTAACTTCATACAAAATCCTCTCCCGTTTAGATTCTGAGGACACGGAACTCACGTTACACTCTACCACACGTTCTCTCTCTCACACATACGCGCTCACACACACGCACACACTGCTATCATCTTACACATTCTAGGCTCAGGTATTTAGGGCTCCTCTGAGAGCTGTATAACACCCCCTACACCTTGTAATAATGTGAAATAAATCTAAGTTTTATAGCTGTCAATTAGTTTATGGGTCCATGGAGGAAGTGCCTTTAATGGAGACAGTCAGAGAGGGCATTATGGACTTTACGGTTTAACCTGAGCAGACCACCAACACATACCATTATTTAGATGCCATAGGAACTTCTTCTCCCCCTTCCCTCCCCCGAATAAGGGGAGACACTCAACAGTCTATTTTTGGAAGGCAAGGGCACGTTTGCAATATATTAAAGTAGTAGAAATAACATTGTATAGAGTACTGGCTTCTTTAAAAACAATAATAGTGGATCCGAGACAGCTGGGTTGAATTTGGGAGGGCAAAGTCAGGGCAGGGCTCACTGACCCCTCCCCCGAGTGGAAACGTGAGTCTGTTTGCCATGGGTGTGGCATCTGGATGCCGCTAGCCCCGCCCACCTTTGCACCACACGGGCCACAGAGGGGCGGCTCTGTCCCCCAATCACCTCCTGAAGATTCCTATGATATACATAGAGTACTTCACATTCAGGATGGGGGGGGGGTGAGCCTTCCGGAGGCTTCCGATTCAAATGAAAGGCTGCTCCAAGCGGGTATGGAGTCAGCAATGTGGCCCAGAGGGAGACATGTCACTGACTGTGCATGTAGATGAGGGCAATGGTGACTGACCTTCCAGCATGACAAAGCATTCATGGCAGGATAAAATGAATAATCTGAATGTGACAGAAATGCATACAGCAGATTACATATTCACCTGTAGCTTTTATCCAAACCAATGTATTTTTTTAGGAAGCAGGGTTAGACATTCCTTGGAGTGATTTTTGGTTAAGGACATTGCTTAGAGGCCTGAAAGTGAAATCAGGCTACTGATCCAAGGATTTGAACCAGCAACCTACTGATCATAACCACAACATTCAATACCCACTGAACCACAGTTAAACGGTGAGCTTCTGTACATACATTACGCAATGTTTTGATGAAATGTTTCTTCATTAGAGTTTAAAACTACAGTTAATGTGATACTGATGCATTAATTGTTCACCTTGGGAGGGGTTATGAAAGCAGCTTCCCTATTGGTCAGTCGATGGGGATGTTGCCTCCAGGCACTTCCCCTGTTTCCCTATTGGCCAAGGACTAGTGCTGTTTTTTTCTAACTCCTGCGCAATTTCCACTCCCACCTCATTGCATCACAAACAAATTCTGCTCCATCTGCGTGGCTGACTGATAAGCAAATGGTTTTCCCCCCGGCATGTGAAAATCAGGCCCATTCCATAGAACCAGATCACCATAAACACCATTAGAAATTCTGATCAAAGTGCCTGTGTATATCCTTAAAAGACTAAAACTTTGACAGGGAAAATTTGGCGATTGTCACTATAAAACATTACAAGAAGTGCTGAATGTTCAATGTTCATTACCGTCTATATAATGTGTGAAAGTTCTGCAGTCGAAACCTTCCGTTGGTTCATACAACAGCGAATAAGTGCAGCAGTATTTTCCTTAAAGGCCATGGAAATCCTTAACACTTTGAGAAAAAACACACTTTCTAATATATTTTTTTTTCTGCCAAGTATTTAAATATTTAGCACTAGCTGAGATGGATGTGTCTCTTGATGGTTTAGTCTGTAGGATGAACTCAATGTTTGGGCTGGAGGGGGCTTCACCAGCACCTGAACTGACATTAAAACTCGGTGTGGTAACTGAGACGCCCCTCCCTTGGTGTGTGTGTGTGTGTGTGTGTGGGTATATCATGCCTGTTCCATTGTCCATTTCCTGTTAATGCAAGCAGTTGTTGCAGCTCACTAAAAGAGTTTGAATAATAATTCAATAATTCAACCTTGGCAGTGGGAAAAAGGCCTGATCCATTTTAAACAGAGTTATGTTTAAATCACGCCGAAATGAGTCAAACACTAATTTGGGCAGTTAAAGTACTTAGACTTCCGAGCAGCAGGCAAGCAGGAGAAAGCTGACAGACAGTGACTGACTCATCATTCTGCTTTATGCCTAAATATCTCTCTTTAAATCTCTTCATTTTGTGTGTGTGCATGTGTGTGGCGTCACCATTTTTCTGAGCGTTAACGGCACAGAGGGATTCTGACACATGGTGTTTACAAAACGATGATGGATTAATTACAAGCACATTTCAATTCCTCCAGATGTACCCTCACTTCATTCCTGCAGATGTGATTTGTATAATTCCTTCTCATCTATTGTTCACACAGTCCCAGCACCCAGGATGTGAGGCGTCCAAAGCGCCGGTTCAGGTCAGAGAGAAAACCGGAGAGGTTAAATGTGAATGAACATGATCTTTCTTACACCCTCTATGCACACACTTGCAGCTTACGGGCGAATTTAACTACCAGCCCCCAACCCGACAACACCCCCATTTTATAGCCATGATCAGGGTGAAGAAAATAATCTGACAGTCTGACAAGTTTATTGATACACAATCTCGCATCTGTGTGCTGTTTTTCCTCTCTGCCTGTTCCTGCGCTCTAGTTTAGCTGCAGCTTGCTGGTCGGTGATAAGGGACTTCCTCTCTCCGCCAGAACAGGTTTCGAAATCGGATCGGGATGTTTCATAAAGAGAAATTAGGATGGAGAAGGGGGCCCACGCATGGATAAACATGCAGGAGACAGCATCCCATTCCTTACCGGTAGAGTGTGACCTGGGCCAGTTAAAACAAAGTGGGTCGATGGCCCGTCAACTGGGGCAGGGATGATTTGGCTTTTTTTTTTTTTTACTGAGACGTCGGCGCTGCCCACGTTTGTTGTGACATGGCTAAACGACTGAGGCACTCAGACACTGCACCGCCGTCACGCCACGATGATGCTGGATCGTCAACATAGCGGTGCCAATATAAAACAAAAAAATATATAATCATGAAATTTGCAGACACAGGCAAATGAGCACAGGAGAAAAATTCAGATTAACAGCTGAATTTATAGCCAAACCGGAATATCCTTTTCCCAGAATTTCTGTGGATTGTTTACAAAAGAAAATGGAACATATTGGTTGGTAAATCTGCAAAATCGCTGAACAGTCAAATTTAAAATGAAGGGGATTAGTTGCAATGTAGTAAGCAATACTCAAACCTTTTAGACATGCACAAAGGACAAATAGCTCGGCAGAGTAAATAAGAGCTGATAGAATAATTCAATTTTAGTGCAAAAATGTTAGTAATTTAGTTTGGTTTTTGAAAAGCATGTAACCCCCAACTCCCACTCTCGCCTGAAGGCGCAAGAGGAGAGTTGGGACAGGGAACAGAAGACTAAAAAAAAAAGGGATGGGAAGAAGGGTTATCATACTGAGCCAAAAAGCAGGGAAAGATACATGGAAAAATAGAAATAAAGTCAGAAAATATCGAAGCTGCAACAGCATTGACTGGACTGGTGAAATCTGCTCACAAAACCATGATTTGTTGGTCAATTTTTATGAAAGTGTGTGTTTTTTTCTCCCACATCCTGTAAGGGTGTGAATGAGCATGTCTCATTACAACCTTGGAGAGTTTAGTTCAGAAAACATGAAGATCTTAACTCCATAATTTAACGGGGGGCCGCAGCAATGTAATATCGCATTGTTATAACATGCGGTTGGTCTAGCAGGGGATAGCGCTATTTGGCTAATCAGACATCAAACCCGAAGGGGAGCTTGATTGAAGTTATCTAATTATAAAAGTTATTTGTTCATTTCTCGCAACATCAAAGTAATGATATCTATCTTGGGGAGCTTCGATTTTAAAAGAAAACATAGATGAAAATGCGATTTAGTCGCATTAAGTGTCTTGGGCCAGAAAACCATCATGCGCAGACTTCCGGTGCATTGTGTCTGCGAGTTAAGCACAAATGCGTTTCATCTGCCTTCTTGGGAAAACAGGGCCGCTTCCAGCAGACTTTTTCCCAAGGATTCCCCTTGAAGGTCCTGGGAAATTATGGGATTGGAGTTGTATTGTCTGTTGCTGGATCCCCATAACAAAAGATTGTACGAACTTTCCCCATCTCTCAGCGATTTGTTAACATGTTTCTATTCATCATTAATTAGCAATTTTTACAAATTAATGTTGCCCAATCTGCATGAAGGGAATAAAAATTTAAACCAGTCAAAAAGCTCCTTAGTCGTGAATTGTCTAAAAGTCACCAAATCGGAATTCAGTTTTACCAGTGCTTAATTATAAAGTCCCGAGTAACAGCTGTGCAATCAATAATCACTACAAGTACAACATTAAAACGATACGCACAAATGTTTTCCATCTCGACGAGGGAGCTGGATCGTGCGATACGGTCCAAAATATCACAGGACAATAATTAGACATGGCATCAAGCAGCATTTTACCGTTACGATCGCTTCATCAGTGTCTCGTGAGAAGCGTAAAGATGCTTTACAACAGGTAATTTCGAAAAAAAAAACCTGTTTCTTCTCCCCTTCATTATTTGTTCAACAAACACTGGATGTGTTGAAAGGTATATTTATTGGAGTTTGACTATGAGAGTTGTTTCAGATGGTTTCGATTCTTCCGCCAAATCAGACATCTGTTCCTGGTTCTCTCTCTCAGAAAAAAAAAGCTTAACTTTTTTTTTTTTTTTTTTCTAAAAAAGTGTTTATTTTGGATTATTTTTTCACCAGTTTCTCCAATACTAACAAGTTGTCAGATATGTTCACTAACCAGGTACATCCGATAGGGTTATCTATACAGCCCTGTTCAGAGGACGCTATATTTATAAACACGTTATTGAAGGGAAACGTAGCATTCGAAGGTGCTCTAAGTTGTTCAGTGTTTTTTTTTTTTTTTTTGCTGAAAACAGAGTGACCACAGGGACGAGGAATAAGGGGAAACCTAAATTAAATATAATGTTAAAGAACATTTATTGCACATTAGAGAGAGTAGCTACAACCCATACAAGAGGTCTGGAGGTCCATTTAAATCCAGTAAGTGGGCCTTTTTAGTTTACTAAGTGGGAGTGTGTCTCCCACTTATGGCTAAGAATTCCCCTGGAAGGACTTGAAAATTAGTGGGGCAAATAAACTGGAGATGCTTTATTTACTTTAATGTTTACTGGATTTACCTTTTATCCTACTCCAAAAAATGGTAAGACACTTAAACAAAGGTTGTGTCACACAATTGTTTCTGCTGCATCATATTGTGAAGTAGAACTCAGCATTGTAAGAGAAACCGGTAGCAACCTTGTCCTGCAGTCATGCTGCTTTAGAGCCATTTGGAGTTTCCTTCCATACTGAGCTTGATGTGGCTCCTCCAGACTTGGCTGTTTCACGGCTCTTTGGATTTGTCGCATATTCAGCACACAGGGATGAGTGCCCTGAAAAACACCTTCTACATTTCTTGTGGCTTGAAATGTAAATGAAAATAAATTTCTCCTGGAGGTGGAAGCTGTTGCAGATGTTTCCTCCGGAAGGAATGTCAAATACAAGAACAAAAATTCACAAAACAGTGTTCATTCATTAGTTTCCTGTCATCAGATTAAGGGCATCGGCCCCTTGATATGGCCTGAATACTAAGACTTTTGGGAGATATAATTTACCTCCCATCTTTAACATTGATTCTCAGTAATCTTTGATTTCCGTTTGACAAATCTGTCGGTGAGGATCAAAGATCTATGGGACATTAATTAACGTCAAGCTGGTAACTCTTTGAGAAGCTGGCTGCAGACTTTCATTGATAGCTCAGCTAAATGTTGTTTACCTTTTACTCTAAAACACATCCTTGATGTGGAAGGTTTAAGCTTAGGTCACATAGTCCAAATCTTTCAAACCTCTGCGGTCAAATTTGGCATACTGAAAATGACAGGTACATTTTACTAGTAACATTCAACCAGCTGCCTGTCAATTTTCAAGGCATGAAATTACGTTTTCAGAAAGCCTGTATTTTGGATAAAACTGGGAAAAAAACAGGTCCAAGTATGCCTTGATACAAAATCTCAACAGCTTCCAGTTAAAGAACATTCCTTAATGAATGCATGTAAGTAAATTGTCCTTAAGAGGATGCAAATATAGAAACCTATAGGAAACTTTATGAAAAAGAAGCCCGAAAAGCAGTGGGATTTTTTACACTAATAATTTATGGGTGACCAACATTCCAGCTCTTCTTCTGTAACTTTATTATCTGGTTGCTTTGTCTGGTGTCCTCTGGCCATGTGGTGCTGAGATTTCCCCAGAACAAAGTGATCAGACTGCAAGTTTTGTCTTCTGATTATATAACAGCAAATGGGCTGAGAAAATGGGGGGGTGTAAATGTTTTCTAACAAGGTGTCCCAAGTTTCCCCCGTGAAGAACCTCCCACAGAAGGCCTGCCAAAGGTACAGGCGGCTGAGGGCAGACAAGGAGACTCCTGGAATGCTGCTCCTCTGAGTTCTCCATCGATAACCTCCTCCCTGCCACCTCCCCGTCCCAATGGGCAGAGGATTCACCCTCAAAATTGCTTAAAACAATGGAAAGAGCGGAGTAGTCTTTTCCACAGCAGTTTTATCTCTGGCTGGGGATGGGGGTGGGTCAGAACATTGCAGGGTCACGTGGTGGTTCCATCTCCCTGCTGGCCATAGCATCTAAAGGGACATATCCTCTTGTTTGCTCATTCGTGGTGCATTACTTCTGTTTAGGAGACCCAAGTATTAGGTACCCCCCCCCCCCACCACCCAACAAAGACAGCTAATACACATGCCCAGTGAAAAATACCATTCTTATTATCTAGCAGAAGTTTTAATCCAAAGAAGTAGATTCCTAACCCCCGCCCCCCCTCGACCTGTGACGGTGTCAGCATTACACCTGCGTAAAATGTATTTAGCCTAAAAGCAAAACTACCTGAGAGCCAAGGAGCAGGCTGTTCATTCAAAAACACCCTTAATGCCTTTTTTATATATCACTTTGAGGTGAAGGTATGTGATTTGTGATTTTATAGATGAAAACAGTCCCGTTTTTTCCAGTTGTTAAATTTTGGCTAATAGACCGAAATACAAAGCACTTTATGGTTCTAATATTTTTTTTAATGCCTCTTCCTGAATAGTAGTTTCCAAAGAGTCACAATGACAGAAGAAAAATGTTTTAAAAATACTGCAAAATTTAAAAATTATGACTATGGCACAATAGCATAATCTGTCATGATGTAATTTTTATTATAATATTTGTATTTATTTTATTACAAATAATATTTCATAAATCTTTGAAGTAGTTTTAGCTGCACAAAGGCAGTATGTATTGATGTAATGTAGTTTGCAGCAAATATCAGTCCAATGTGTAGGTAGCATAAAATAGGAACATTCTGTTAATGAAACGGAGGCTTAAAAGAGATTTTCAATAAAGCTGTGCTTTGCTGAAGACATCCATAGCTTAGCTTTGGCAGATTTCTCGCAAAGTGTGGTGACAGAAAGACCAATGGAGAGTGAGACCCTTACTCAACATGTACATGACATATTTAGCTGGGATGTTTGTCCAAAGCGACTCGGAAGTGAGACAAACAGCACGTTGCAAACAAAAGGCCGTCAAGGAGTCGACTTGGCGTAAGAGCAGCTGGCCTGAGAATGCCCAGGCAGGAATGCAAGTGGTATCAGAGTAAGAGCCGTATATCATTCCAACTAAGCAAGAACCTAATAAAACAACGATTTAGATCAGTAGATAAAGTGCAGCACTAATAACAATTAGGTAACACACAGCTAATAGAGGACTTCCTTGAACAAATGGGCCTTGAATCAAGGCCTTGAACTTGATGCCAGTGCCTACAGGAGCCAATGAAGAGAGACATGGAGGAGTATAACATGAGAGCAATCAGGCTGACTGAATACCAGACATGCAACCGCATTTTCAACTATTTGCAGTGGTCAAACCCGCATGTAGAAAGTAAAGTCGTGAGCTAATTGCCTGGACTTGAAGTTGAGATGCATACCGAGACGGAAAAATGCCTGATTTTCCCTGTGTCATACAGGGTGATGAATAACAAAAACAAGAAAATAATAACTAAGACACAAATGAAGACCTTGGTCCTTAGAATAGAGGACTATGAAGCAATGGTGAATAATCGGAGCTGGTTAGCACAAGCTATGCCTGCCGCTGAGAATGCATCCCAGTAAGCTGACACTATTCACCTTGGTGGACCGCTCACCCCCCGGCACCCCGCTAGGCATCGGCTAGCGTGGACTAGGAGAGCTTTGGTGATGAGCGTTCCGGCCGGTACTCACGCATGGGAATGAGCTCTTAATGAGATACTGAGCATTAACGGCATCTTAATGGCGTGCTGATAAATGTCCAATGTGCAAACCATGCACTAGTGCAGACTTCAAAGGCCTGCGTGCGTAGCAGGCCGACTCGCACGCTTCAGAGTCTCCCTGTGAAATAAACACTCCTAATGGCCCCGGGTTTCTCTCGGCTTGGCTGGCCAATCACTCCATTGCCAAGGGGTCCATGGGCCGCTTCAAGTCTCTGATTGGAAACCATCTGCTGTCATGTCACCACTCCCCCCCACAAGCATGACTGATGTTTCCCGTACTCAACATGCTTCGTCTGGCGACTGAATGAAGAGGCACTTCACTGTTTAAGGTGAAGTAAATTGTTTGACTCTGTTTGTCCAGGTCTAAATGGAGAAATTATGTGCACAATGTTTCAAGGTCTACATGAAGAGATTTCATGGAGATAACATCCATAGGGATGGCAATATCATAATTAATAATGGGCCATTTGCCTCTGTACCAGGGATGGCCAATCTGTGTATGTATGTTTCTGGGATAACCTCTATGTCAGCTCGTCACACCAGGTGTGAGAACTGATCGCAAATCAGTCCTTGAATTTGTATTCTACTGAAGTTGCAGTAAAAACCAACGCACACAGTGGCCCTTTTTGATAAGATTGTCTTCTCCCGGTCTATACTGTGAATCCATTAGTCTGAGCAAGTCCAAATAACCCCCCCCCCCCGCCCCCAGCTTCCTAAGGCTTGATCTGGGCGGTCCTGAAGTGGCCCAGAGTGAATCTAACTCCAGCTTGACATCAGATCTGTGGCCGGGTGATTAGAAGAGAGCAGGTCTGGTTCCTTTGATAACTTGTGAACATGAAACAACAGCACGCTCTGCAGAACACGTCAGCAAGTGAAGAGGCCTGAGGCTCACTCTCCATTTTGGGTATTATTCTTCTGGAAAGGTCCACAGTAACTGTCTTCGAAAGGTACCAATTTATTTCGGTACGTCCTTGATCTGGCACCTCATTGAGCAACGTTAAGTAAAAAATGTTTCCAGGCCTGGTTCTAGAGATCAACATGCATATTAAGTCAAGGTCCAGTTTTAGGATGGCTTTGATCAAATGCATTTGATAAATACCAAATAGGGAAGTAAAAACGGTTCTCCATCAAGCAGGGGAACAGCAGCCGGCTCTCTGATCCAAAGCAAGGCGTCAGGCACTGGCATTCGATAGACTGGAATAACTTTGGATGCCAGCCTGGGATGGCATTTTTGATCACGGGAGCTGAGACCCTAGGCTGTCTTGGGGTAGTGAACAGATGGCAACCCTGCCTCACCTGGAGCTTCTACTGTGGGTCCAGGTAAATGCCGTACTTTGAATCATCTGAGGATAATCAGAAAAATCTGCTTCCGCTATTTGATCTCATAACAATCCAAGTCTCTCCAATCATTTTTTATCCTACTCTCATAACTGTCTGGATTCGTGGGTGAGGCGCACACCCGCACATGGGACCAATGCAGCCCCTGACCCGGTCCCGGTCCCCGGCTGCCGGTTCGAGCTGTGACCCAGACTCTTACCGTGCCTCTGGCCCTCTCTGAGCTCTGAGCTGTAGCGCTTGGTAGCTGTTCAAGCTTGGAGTCACTAGCAGCTTCTGTAATTAAAAGCACTTTCACGAACGCACGCAACGGTCTTCTCCCAGTCCCGACATGGGGGATTGCCCGTTAAAAGTCATTGAAAACCAAAGTTGTTTTTTCCCTCTTCTGTTTTTTTTTACCCTTTTATTGCCTGTTTCCAGTCAGCGAGGGAGACTGTTGCGTAAGATAGCGGACTTTTTCCATTTATTCCATCAGCAGGTGTCTTTCCATAGCAAAGAAAGTACATAAGATGATGAGTAAAAGACTTAAAGATATAGGGTGATGGATCTGGGCCGTCTGGTCATGAGGGGCAGCATGGAGTGGTAAGTGAATTGCCGATCTGAAGACATGCCCCCGGAGCTTGGGGTTATAATGCTGCGTGATTCATTGCTCTCTGCTGGATGAAATCGTTAGCTTTTATTAGACAGATATGTTTTTTTTTTTCTAATGTTTGTTTTATGGGAATTTGTTTTAGGTTTTCATGTCTAAATCCTGTTTAAAGAATGAAATAAAACTCAGAAACCGCCCTGACCTTTAGCCTGTCCAATCTTCTCTTCCAGGAACATTGCCATGCTTTTGAACAGTGGAGATTCCTCACTGTTTGTTCATTACAGGAGTATTCCATTGGAGTTTTCCAGAAGAGCTTGCCTGCTGACGACTAAACGTCTCACCGTGTCACTGGTACATGCAGTCATTTGCCGCTAATTTGTGATCTGATATAATAGCAAACTGATTAGTTGTTTAGGCAGTTAGAAAGAAAACGCTCTGAGACTGAATGATGATGATTCTCTGTGCCAATCCTTGCTTTTGCACTGTAGAATCTACCTCCACAAGATTCTATCCATCAATCTTCTGGTCAGGGTAGCAGGGGACCCGGAAGTACACTCTGGATGGGATGCTATCTGCAGGTCTTTGTACTGCGAAAGCAAAAGCCAAGAAACTTCATGATACTGTTTAGGAAAAAGTCTCTCTTGACCCAACATTAAACTACTAAATTATCTCACGTAACAGTAACTTTAACAACTTCCTCCGTCCCTTTGATGTTTACTTGGGAAGGTGCATTAATAACTCTTTGATAATGAGTACTTGGCTGAGATATCTCATCTTCGTAGTTTTTGTCTTTTTTCTGTACTTTGGCTGGTTAAAGCGGGGGCTCAGGTTGGGTGAATGGGGACAGGGGTGTGGAATACAGACAGAAGCTGCTTTTTAATGTGGGGGGTCAACAGCTTCTTCAGGCCGCCCACCATGGTTCTGGCGTCATCGTCCGCGAGACTTGGCTCTGTGTGAGCAGATCGCTCACAAGTGGCCTGGCGGACGATGACTCCTGCTCTTCGACTGCCCCCGGAGGGTGAATCTGACAAGGACTGGATGGGACAGCCTTACCATCTAGGGGGGGGGGGGGGGGTTGGGGC
>JAABNX020000151.1:23125161-23138788 GCA_015163995.2 Mormyrus lacerda | reverse complement strand
TGCGGGGGGGGGGGGGGGGGGGAAGGGGTAGCTGGAAAAAAAAAAAAGATTAACGTTTCTGCAAATGCTGCAGAGAACCACTGATCAGCTAACACCCATACAGACAATGTCTGTGCTATCGGGGATTACAGCGTCTGCTTCAGCCCCTGTTTGTTCCATGCTGTGCAGGGAGGGGGGTAGGGGAAGTGTGGGGGGGGGGATGAGTCAAGGTGGGACGTCATCCCATCATGCCAGGGATTTATAAAAAATGAATCAAAACAAAAACGTAACTGTATATTGTTGGGCGGGCCTTGGGTGCATTTTGAAAGACTGACGTCACGCTGTTTCCACGTGTTGCTTTGCTTGTTTGTTTGTTTGCTTGTTTGTTTGTTTGTTTGTTTGTTTGTTTGCTCGTTCCAGAAACCAAAGGGCTAATGACGCCTGCTGGCTGTTTCCTGCCAACAAACAAGGCTGCTTGTTTTCTTCTTCGCCGTGGTGCTTGAAATTCATTCGGCATGTATTATCATATTATGACTCACTTTTAGGAAGCAGACCTACCTATCCCCTTTTCATGCGTTCCCAGTGACGTTTGCCAGTGGTATCACCACTACTGTGATGTCAGGCCTCACCAGTTTAATTATCCAAAGCCCACTTTAAATCGACTGCCAATGAATTGTTTTTCTTTGTCAATAATTTTCAAAAACTTTCCATTGCTCAGAAAAATCTTTTGACTGACTTTCAACTGTCGTCTCACTGTCACTGTGAATTCCAGTCTTTTCTTAATTATTTCTTAATTATTTTTTCTTGCTCCGTTGTCCTGCAGCGAAGGAAAGCAGTCTGTTTATGGCTACAGATTCTGTAAATAATTTCCTTTCTCATCAATCATGGACCTGCTTTGAAAAGGCACTGAGTAGCCTTTCCGAGGTAGAACCCCAGCTCTCCTCTTTCTCTCATTTTAAGTAATTTCAAAGGGTTTTATAAGACTTGGCTCAGCCTGGTACAACAAAGTTGCGGTAGCGTAATGCGCTGGATGCTGTAGCCTTTGTACGGAGCGTGACCCATTCATGAGGCCATGTCCCAGCCTACCGTTCCCTGTCAGCAGGGGCCTCAGCAAAGCTCCAATCTAAAATCTGTCCCTTTGGGTTGGGAGGGGAGGGGAGAGGAGGGGGGGGAGGGGTAGCATTTCAGCTCCCTGCAGCTTACCGCGTAAATGTCAGAGCGACGACCTTGCCCACTTTTCCATCTTATGCCCTTTCATACTTCGAACACAGAGCTATGTAGAACCTGATACAGAAGGACAGACATAAGACTAAGTGTAAAGAACCGGATTGTTGCAGTCGAGTCTCAAACCAATCTCATACCCAGCAGGTCACTGGTTTAGGAGGAGGAGTTTTTGCTTAATTCTTAAGGTCTGTTCACGCTTAACCTGGGCTCTGTCGGTAAATATTCGGTAGGTGGACCTCTGCGATACGTCTTGGGTACCGACCGAAGTTTATGTTCTGTATCACGCCATCCCGCGCCAGATTTTTTGTTTTGCAGTGTTTTGATTGCCTAGAGATATGCGTCCATCCGTCCGAGCTGGCCAATCGGCGAAGCCCTCTGTTGTTTGTCTAGTGGCGAACTGTTTATGACAGATCAGTTGCTCCTGCTAATGTGGAAGCCTTCTGCTATTATAAATCTCGCGTCCTTTTCAAACAAAGCCAGGCCGGTTCCTCCATCCTTTTTTTTTTTTTCGCCCCAGCAAGAAAACAGCCGTTTTTCGAGTCCCGAATGGAGCTCTTCTCCTCTAGTCGGGGAAAACCGCTGGAGATTTCCAAGGCATGGGTCTCCATTGCGGGAGCATGGCGTTTACTTTTGACCGGGGCTCAAATGACTCCACTTTCTCTGAAGACACATTGCGAATAGTGCTTTTCTTTAAACCTAACATGGTTATTTCTGTGTGGCTAGCTGAAGAGCCTGATTTGTGGCTGGCTAAAGTCATAGGGTACCTCTTCTGCACAGCATGGCAAAGAGGAGACATATCGATCAATTAGGAGGGGGACAGGAGGCCATGACAGGCATTCTTGCGCTAGATTATCTTCTCTTGGCAGAGACTCGAGCCACAAGGTATTTGTTTAGACGAGTTAAGAAAGAATCCCTCTGTAATCCAAAACCCCGACTCTTAATTTCAAATATCTGCTCTCACATCTGGGCCGTGTAGCATTGTGTTGTGTGTGATTGCAACCAAAATAAACCAGAGATTATTTGATCGTGGTTATTGGAACAATATGGCATGCTAAATCCATAAAGCAATGTACACATCCATTGAATATATTTATGCAAGTTAGGAAACCACGAAAAAGGCAGCTTGGCCAAGTTGTGTGTGTGTGTGTGTGTATATATATATATATATATATATATATTGGGGAAATAGGGGACCAGACATTCCTGCATGATTAAAAAATGAACATATGTAAAAGCCAGGAGTGTCGTGTTGGGCTCATGCACTGGGTCTCATATGTATCGGCGTACATATTAAAAGTGGAAGGTACAAGAAATGTCCATGTCCGTGGGCTTGGGGGGCTTTCGATGATTTTGTCCAGAGCAATGCAGTGTTTTCTGTCAGAAATGGCTAAAGTTCTGTAGCCACTCCGAAAGAAGCACAGGTGTGATGGGGGCGATGCTGCCACGTGTCTTTGCAAAAGGCGAATGCAGAGTCTTGGCATCGGGAGAGGAAGCAAACACACAACTGCTTGTGAGGACTGGCTGGCCAATAAAAAAATCAACGATGCTTTTAGTGTTTAAAATCACCTTCTTGTCCAAAAGGAAACTAAGAAGAGGCTGTGGAGTTTCAACTATAAAAATTATTTTCAATATCAAAAAAAAGCTTGACTGGGGTCTGTTTCCGGAAAAGGGAGTGCGCTGCCACAGTGATCAAAAGCCCCACGGAAACAGCGCTCATCCCAATTGGTGCTCATGGGTCAGGTGGGCTAGAGCCCCTCCCACCCCCATGCGGCACCTTTGACCTTGCAAGACGCGTGACATCAGTGTTTTTGTTTTAAATTATCGTCCAAGATGATCGCTCAGGTGTTGGTGAGATGACCATGCCGTCATCTAGCATGAGCCCAGAACTACCCGGCCCGGACTGGATCGATGCCCTCATCAGCACCGCTACCAGAACCCCGAGGCGAAAAAAAAAAAACCTCAGCAGATCCTTCAACAGCAACTGCTTTCCCATCCTTTTATTTGCTTTTTTAAGAAATAAAATGGTTTAGCCATTACCCCGTACAGAAGGGGGAATACGCTTTATTTTGACGCATGTCTGCCATTTCTCTCCCCGTCTTCTTTTGGCTGCTTGCTTAATATTATGTTTTCCTCCCCGTGATGGATTTGAAGGAGGTGCTTATATTTTATACTGACGTGCGCGTCCCGCTGCTCTGAAGGGCTTGCTTTTGGAGTCATAAACCTATCATTAAACGTCATTAATCCCCAGGCTGCACTCACAGAGGCTGCAAATCTCGTAAAGAGTGAGCCCGCCGCAGCCTCTCGCGGGACACACTGCAGAGACCCTAACTACCGCTGGCCAATGGACTCTGACAGAAATTATGACCTTAATAAAGTCTATTTTCTAACATTTGCATGCATAAGCGTCTTATATGGGACAGCGAGAAGGCCGTCTGGCCCATGCTTAGGAGCCTCACGGGAAGTGTTTCTGGCAGCACCACACCTGGCGGCGGCCCAGGCTGGATGTGTCCCCGTGGCTAAATTAGCCATTAGCGACGACAGCAAGCCGGCTGGCGGCTCCGGAGCAATGGCCCAACTGGCCTGCCGGACCAGCAAAAGTCATCCTGGGACAGTGAGCCTACCGTAGACCGCCCCACTCTCCGCAAATGCAGAAATAATAAGGCTGTTACAGAGGAGAAATTCTCCACTCTTGAGGTCCATTTGGACTCTCTGAATGGAACCCGGACGCCTGTACGTTACGCATGGTGTCAAAGCCATTTCTCTTCCCGGCATCAAAAGGGCCGGTATTGGATGAGGAACGGAATGCAAATAAACAGGTAATTACGCCTTAAAGATGGCTGCTTTTTCTTTCACATGGTAATGGATCTGGCTTCCATAACTGTCACTTGTGCAGCGCCGTCCACATCCAGCAGAATCTGGACACCTTCTGCGTCGCCCCGCGGACAGAGCAGGCACAGAAGTCGATGACACAAAGCCACACATCCATCCAGCCAGGTGTGGCCCTTCACGTGAGGAAGATAATCTAGCGTTTTAACATGCATCTCTTTGGGTCGCAATCCTGCCCCCCCACTGCGAGGATTATTAGGTCTTAATAACTGGTGCATTTCCTTAGTGCTCCAAGTTCTTAAAACACACTGCAGGGAGAAAAAAGTACATTTCCGGAGAACAGAGAGGGAACAGCCAATTGTTCCGATGCATGATATCATTAGGGGGGAAAACTACAAAAAACTTATTGAAAAAACTGGCAAGCAATTGAGAAAACAAGAGGAGCAAAGACTTACATGTGTTTCCCTTTGGAAAAAGATGAAATAAATTATTTTTTATTGGTTTTAAATACATCAAACATCAGACAATTAGCACATTTACAAAGTCAGTTCCAGTTCGTTCTATGAATGATAAATTACACTTTAATTCTCCTGTAATTCCCCTAGCAGCTCTCATCTTATGCTAGGTTTCAGAAGTATTGTGAAAACACATTGTTCCAGGACCAAAAATGTGCTAAATGTTATTCGTTCCGCTAATTTCCCAGACATAAAGAACCACGCACATCTTCGATTTTACTGTCAAACCGTAAGATCAGAATCCAGTCAAGTCTGAGTGACCTCAAATGACCCCACTGCCAAACAGTCCCCAACCCAGACAGACATAAACTTACAACAGCGGGGATCGATGCAAAATGTGGTGGCGCTGGATGGTTCTGGGACTCCCTGGATGTAATAAATTGCACAAACCACACGATAATCATTTTGCTAACTGAGGCTTTTCCCCGTATTTACACAAAGAGCTGAGCGTCATGTAATGCTGAGCTGCCTGGCTATAAATGTAGGTGTTTCCTCATAGATTGTGACCATATGCGACTGACTGCTGACACCCCGAGCCTTTCGCTGCTTGCAGATGAGGAAAAAGCCACTTCCACGTTTTGGTGAAGTGCTTCGGACGCTACGTGGTGACAACTTGCATTTTTCACTCGCTAGCTCTGTGGTGGTGCCGCCTGTCACCATGACACCGCACACAGCCTCACACGGCGGTGACAAGCTGGTCGGCTGTAAAGCTTACAGTTTGCGGGCCTGTTTATCAGGCTACTGTAGCATGCAGGTCCATTGCAATGTGCGTCTTTAGGGATGTAGAGAAAACCAGCAGCGCTGTTTCTGCAATAATCTCAAGTCACTGTACACGAGCAGTGGGAAAAATATCGACAAGAAAAGTCAACAGGCACAGAAAACCACAACTGTCCTTTCTACATACATTTTTTTAAAAGTGCCCCATTTGTTTGTGTGTGTGTGTGTGTGTGTGTGTGTGTGTGGTATGATGGCAAGGCCTTTCTTGGGGAGGCAGCAGATTTAAAACCTTGGGGGTGGATTATGGCTATAATGGGTTATTATCCCTCCCCCCCGTCCAAAAAAAAAAAAAAACTCAAAGGAACAGTGAGATCCTTTAAGAAAACCAGCAAAGAACAGATTTATGTTACCTCACATGGCTTCAAAAAAAATCATTATCGTCAGTTAATAGTCTACCAGAGGCAGGAAATCAACCTTACTGTTCTTATACAAAACTGCATTATAAGAAGATTAATCCTTCATAACCAAGTCTGCTTTTCCACAGGCTGGGGGCTGGCAGGAACCACCTTATGAGAAAAAGGGTCAAACGCTAACCCCTACGTCCTAATCTCATTTTTTGTCCTGAGATCCAATTTATACTTTATGTTATATCTTATAATATGCGTATGTACTAATTTTAACTAAAATACAAGGAATAAGATCTGTTTAATACCATTTTAAACAACATTTTCACTTTTTTATGGGGACAAACTTATCCTTAAATCATAGGTATCAGAGATACGACACAGGGCTCAACATCCAATATCTTCAACAATAACTGCAAGCAGGCCCGCTGCGTATTTCGCTCATGACAGGGTATGAGATGATCTCCAACAACAACCCCCCTCTCCAAAAAAAGACAAATTGGAATAGGAGTGCCAAGGTGTTGTGCTAGTTTGTTGAGAAATTTTGCTGAATTGCCTTTTTGGGGGGTTATCATGCTGGGGCTGAAGATTCTTCTTTCAAACTGGTCATTTCAGGTCATTTTTTCAGCAGATTAAATGACTGAAGAAAAACAATCGTTAAGCATAAATGGTTTCACTCTTTCATTACACATCAGCAAGAAATGTTAACAGTTGCATGTAATAATTCTATGCTACTGTTTGCAAAATTGCTTTTGATTAAAAGACTGCCTTTCAGAATTTGGTTCTATGGAACTGTTTAGGCAAGATTTGGCCTTTGAAAAAGAAAATAATAATTACCACTGTACTTCTACAAATACTAAAAGAAAGGTTATCAATTAATCAGCTAAGCATGGTCTTATATTTAACCGCTAAATGCCCTGATTGGCCAAAGAGAATTAGGCGGGAGAAATGTTTTAAAGTTTAAGTGGTAACTGACTCTACCTTTGGGATGTAGCCAATAGAGAAATGTGATAAAAGGGTGAAATTTAAATATGGATTTGTGAAAGAACAAGTATTTTAAAGCTTATAAATTTTAGATGCATAAAAATATTTTCTGGCTGGTCATGTACATGGGAGTGGTATGTGGAAAATTTCTGGAAAAGATTGCTTCCTGACAGATGGACCAGAATTTTATCTTTTATCTATTTACTGGTGCAATGTCTAATGGGAGATACGCAGCAGGCTACATTAAACAACTCTGTGTAAATCACTTTTGATATCAGCCTTGGGCTGGGCTATATGGTAAAATATTGTATCGTGACTTTTTTATGTCAAATGAACGATAATTATCACGATATAATTCAAGTCATTATTTATTTACTTCAATGCTACATTTTTTTTTACTTGAAATTCCCTTAGAAATGCCCTTAAACAGGACCAGAACATGAAAAATTTACAATTTACAAATTTAACTGACTCCAAACTAAAATCCAATTTTAACAAATCATACCAATAACCATCATTAAATCATACATATAAATAATATACAAACGCATGTATTCAGTGGGCTGCCGGTTTTTCCGTCTGACCTAATCCACTTACTGCATCATTCTGAGTCTACTGGAAATCTGTGAGATGTCAAACCAGGTTTATCACCTCAAACGTCTCAGGCACATTTACAAAAAATCTACTCGAAAAATAAATACTGCACGACCACCTTTCCTACGTTGTAAAGCGCCGCATTTGGAAAAACCGCGGTTTTGCCCGGCAGTGGGAGAGCAGATGAAACCATTTTTGCGTTTTAGGGAAAGTAAAATGCTTTTCGACCACTTTGTCAAAGGAATTTTAGGAAGACAAAAAATAACAAGTTTTTATGTAATTCATAAATACTATATAAAGTTTTCACAAATATGTATTTTTCATGAATTATCCCAGCATATTAATTAAAAGTTATTGAGTTCTTCCCCCACCCTCCTTCCCTTCGACCCAGGGCCTGGGGACAACTGTCGACGGCCCTTACTGTGAGTACATAAATAAAAGCTGACACGAGAGACTGTCCGTGTAGTAATCGTTAGTATAATCATTACTAGGTATTTGCGGTATTACTGTTGACTTCGGAAAGTACAAAACACAAAAGTTTAGCCCATAGTTGCGCAACAAATGAATCGTGAAGACTTCGGCTCCCTCGTCTTCGGTGGAAATTAAGCGCAGTGGTCGTGCATGTGGCGGTCTGCCGGAACCGAGGGGAGCCCCGTGTAATAGCGGTGCTGATTCTGTGTCTCTTGGCTCCGGTGGGACAAGTCCCGATTGCACAGCATCGTTACTGAAGCGCGACAGGGGTATATTTTGGAAAGGCACCCCCGCATTCCTTCGGCGGAAGAGAAGATGGACTGTTTCTGAGAAAACCGGCGATTAAAAACGGCTTGCAGGCTACACGGACTTCTTTAGAGTCAACATAAGCGGAGGAGACGTCTCAGAAAACCGACCCAGTTACCAAACCAAAACATAGTATTCCTTATTACCAAAATGAAAAATGAATGTAAAACAAAAAAGTTAACCGTTTTACATTCCGCTAATGCAAAGTAAAACAACGCGTTGGCCCGAAAAACAACCCTACATTTGAGTAAATAATTAATTTAAATGCCTAGAAACTATTTCAGGTCAACAGCAGGTGGTAATAAATACACAAAAATTACTTCCTAACCTTCCTGCTTTATCGGACTGGGGCAATTATCTGCACAACATTCTCATAATCGGAAATCTTATTTGCGTTAAGTATGGAACGTGCCAGAACGAATAATGAAAGTCAGTAACGCAAATACACCTCGCACGGTGCGGTTTTAACCGGTGGAGAGTCCCTGCTGAAGAGCCGGGAGAAGGATGGGGATCCCCGGCCGATAGCTGATCATGACTTGATAGGACCGCAGGTCGGAAAAATCCATAAGAACTGTTGTTTATGGCCCCCTGTTGGACTTGGAGGAAATCGAAACCTTCAAATTAGTGTTAAACTCATCTACTCACTCCAACTGTTTAGCGTCAGAGGCGTACAATCAATCCCCCCACCCCAATATGTTATTTCACACCCAAGACCAAAGGTTGCCATACATTTTCCATACTAAAATTATGAATTTTTCATTTTTTCCGGAGTACTCCTGGGTTTGCAGGTAACCTGTGTGAAATATCCCTCCCTTAAAATGTATTGCATTTTTAAACAAATTAAAACAATCAAAATCGAAGTATTTTGCCTTAAAATAATTGCACACCAATTGTTACACAGACACCTATTATCCACACTTAAATCTCATAGACTGAAACGACCCCTCAAAGGGGCTGCATTTACAGCATGCGCTCGTAATTGGAACCATGCATTTTAAATTCATTTTTTAAAGCGTTGCACTTGTAGGCACCGGTGAACCACCATCCCAAGGAATTTCGCGAAATTACAGCCGGCAAATTTTGGCACGTCCGTAGTTTTTTTTCTCTCTTTTTATTCTGGAGTTTTCGTTCATTGATAATTTGTTTGCTTATTGTTTCTGCGTAGAGCTTTCACCTCATTTGGCTGGGAAAACCGGTAACCCGCCGCCGTCGGCAAGAAACTTCGCACTAAACAAAAACACCCCGGAACAGCCGGATCGGAAATTAACGGACAGCCGTAACTATCGCCCGCTAGTAAACAGCGGTTTATAAGAAGAGTCTCTTTTGGTTTGGTGCCTCTAAGAAACACGTTTAGCATGATTCCATGTCATGCAAGATTGGTTTATATGAGGCCAGCTCCGGTGTAAACAATGCTGAATCTTTTTTAGTCTGATTGGCGGGCCAAAACTCATTATAAACTTTCCTGGTCTTTATTACCAGACCGCACGCCACTATGCGCAGTATCCCCAAGCAAACGGGCACTAGAAAGCCCAACAGTCTGTGCCCTAACAGAAACACCGTTTTATCAGAGTATTGGCTAGTTATAGGTACAGACCACGTGTTTAAACGGGCTGCAATATTTATAAGACGAGGGGACGATGCTTTATGACTTTGTTTTTTTGGGTTGCAGGATAGGATCTCCCCCGCCCGCCGGTTTTATCGTAATAGAAGACAAACACAGCGAAAGGCACTAAAACACAGCCACCCGACCTCATTCGACCTGTCCTGGTCAAGGTCATATAATCGGCCGCCTGAAATGAGAACAGGACCCTCGAGGCTGTTCTGGTGTTGGGTTCCCCTATCCCTCTCCCGTTATCCTTTAGGAAAACAAATGCAGTTCCTCGCAGTCCAATGAAGAAACTCATTAAATTCTTGCTTAGCGGAATCCCAGCCGTGCCCTCTTTAATTAATATTTCAACAGAAGAAGCCCTTTGGCAAATTGGGTGTTTTTTATTGTAAATAACAATACGAACGACATCTCAATTCTTGTAATACTACAGCAAAATAAATGTGTGTTTATGTATATGTAGCCTATATATGATTTCTACTATAACTTATTTTTTAAATTAAATGCAATACTTTGCATTCACATACATAAATATCTATTTTTTTCCCAATCGTCGATTAGTGTTAAAATCGAAACGAGATTATTTTGCAATTTCAGTTTAATAAACGCGTAAATCTTTTTGCATTGTGGGGACGTTTTTGGAAGCCGGCGACGCCGCAGGGACACGGCCGTTTCAACAAGAGGTAGCCTAAACGGGGAAAAGAAGCGAAAATGTTATTAAGTGGCTTCTTCCGAATACCCACGTTATTGATTTAAATGATTGTAAATACCTGCGCGAAATGACGCCAACCTGAACATAAATGTCACCGTACTTCTGGAGGTTTCTGGAAGCGTATCGCCATTCATCTGGAACTGTGAGGACCGCTTCATCTGCTTTCCAGGAGCCTAATAACCTATCTATGCCTGCAAATATGTAACATATAATGCAATAATATTGTACATGTAGACTATTATATAATGGCCTATATGATAAAGGTTTCACCCCGCATACCCCATCTATAACGACCATTTGAAATTTATAGAACATAGGGATTAGGGGCGAGCGGGAGGGAGTTAGCACGATTCCGAGGCCCTCTGTGTGAAAGGGGCCCTAAAACTTTGTGATTGAATTGAATTGGTCTGGGATGGGCGGTGCAATATGGTATGCTTTAAAGGAGCCCAAATCTTTATCGGTCACCCTGATAAGAATGGATCTACAATCTGGTGAACGATGGAATGATAGTGTCACCATGGCGCAAAGACTCACCATTTCTATGGCCGTGAGTTTGCGGAGGACACTATTTTAAAGGGCGCCGGAGGACGCAGGGCAGCAGACCTTGAAGCCGCAATCCTGAGCTCCGGCACAGGATTTTCCTCTCTCACTTTCAGGGGGTGGGTCCAGATCAACCTTTCGCACGCCGAGGCAGCACTACATGGGGCTGGATGCAAACTTCCTGAGACTGTGACTTACTGCTTCGACTTGGATGCTTTCCTGCACTTTAGAGTGGATTTATGTGGAAATTACTTTGAAATGACCAGGGAGAATATCCATTTAAATAATGCCTTGGTAGATTACGAGAAACAGAGATAATTGTGATGAAATGCTTTGTTATTGGGATTTTCTTTTTTTAACCACCGTTTGTTAACTTTTAAATATTATTTTCAATAAATATGCGTTCTTGCTCTGCTATGATGGAGTACACATAGCACGAGATTATAAGATCATTACCCAACAAGAAAAAACATCGACGAGAAAATCCACTTACCAAATGCTAGTAATAAATAAAGGCAACTTTCCTTAATCTCACTTGGAGGTGTCGTGTAGGAGGAGTTCGTTTAAACCCTACAAGTAACGGATTTTCCCCCTATAAAAAGAAAGATTGGAGCCTCATCGTATCACTGGAAGGCAGTGCCTGAGGTCCGGGAATCGGGGCAGGTAGGATCTGTCGGATTTTTTTTCCCTGTAACGCAGTGTCTCAAGGTGAGCGAGTACAGAAAATAAATTCAAGAAAAAAGACTTTTCAATAGCCAAGGAAGGGGTGCATCGCAATAACGCACGTCTAAAATCTACTTCCTGGCGTGTCAGATTAACGCGTAGATCAAAGTATTATAATTAATCAAAAATGTGAATTAGTGGAGTGAAACTTTTCATGTGTAAGTTTTTTTTTTTGGCTGATACTTAATGCTGTTCACCTTTTTACGTTCCGTGCTGATATTGTAAATAGTTTTTGCTTTCTGCTGAAAATATTACCCATAGTGTCGGACTGTTTTTCTATTAAAATTCATTGAAATCAATATGCCGACGAGATGGCATTTCGCCGTCTGACCGATATAAATGTGTGGTGAATGAACATGTTACAGGGCGCGTGGAAAGGGAAGCATAATAGTAACAAGGACCTTGATCACAATAATAATTCCGCGGTTTATTATTATTACTGTTATTATTATTATTATTATTATTATTATTATTATTATTAATAATAATAATAATAATAATAATGATAACATTATTATTAATGATGCTTTAATATTAATATACGTGCCTGACAGTATCAGTATACTCAATACCTTATTAATGTTTGAAATGTAATAGGAAACATATATATGGTGTAATAAATCAGAGAATTAGACTGATTCTTGGATTTATTTCCAGTTGGTATGTAAATGGGTCTAAGTAAGTTCATCAAATGAAAATGCAAATTTAGTAAGGCTACGTTATACAAAGAGGATCTGGCATTATGCAGTAGACCCAGATTGTGAATTTATACAAACACCCATCCATATTATTTTACATATCTTACATATAGTGTCCGTTTAAACACTTAGTTCGTGGTTGGAAGGGGCAGATTTCCAGCGTAAGGAAGTAAACCAAAAGGTTGGCAGAAGACCAGTCCCCTACACAAATGAAATGCGCACATATCTACTTTTGCAAGACCCTGTCAGCTTGGAATTTTGAAATCCGAGAGGCTGTAAGAGCTAAAAGCCCATATTTTCCTGCAGCAGTGATGCCCAAACTGCATTAGCGAATGCGCCTTCACTCCTGCTGCTAGTCTATTTTTTTTTCTCATGCACACGGATATTCCCGCAGAAACGTATACAGAAATCACGCCGTCACCCCTGCCACATGAGCGACAGAGGTTTTGACAGTTTCCCCAGCTCCTGAGGTCCCTCAGCCACTCCATTTCTGCTGGACTGTGCATCTGTCCCCTTTTGGCTGTAGCCGTGGAGTCGGGGAAGGCAGTAGATTAAAATTTGAGAGGCTCCAGGAATTATTCACGTCGATGGATCGGCTGCAGCGAGTTCGATCGGTGCTGCTCTGACTGGTGAGTCTTCCATCACCAGTCATGGTGACTCATGGCGGTTTGACTCATGCGTCCGCCATCGTCGGCCGCAGAGAGCCCGACCCACACTGTTCCGGTCCATGAGCATTTCCACGCTGGTACTGTGGCGCCGGAATGGCGGCCCCGCTGGCGCCGGGTCGCCATTTGCCCGGCCTGGTGGGAGTACACAGGGGGCACCGGCGGGCACCGGGTCAGGGGCTGAGCTGGAGCAGCTGGGAGCTTTGTGGAGCGGGCGAGAGATACTGACCCCTCCCCCCCCCCACTCCAGATCTCCCTCACATCAGAATGTGCCCCCCACACGCGTACTGTAAACTTTGGTGCAGGACGAAGAGTGCAAGACTCTGATAAAAAGATAAGAGGTGAAGAACAAAGGGAAATAAGAAGAATTAAGAAACTGAGCTTTGACTGGCCCCACGCTCACATGGCCCCCAACCCCCCCTTTACGTACTGAGCTGGGGGGGGTGGGGGGTATCGAGAAGCCTCCTAAACGCTGGGCCCGATATCCTGAAGGCCCTGAGACGAAAATCTGGTGGCTACCCTGGTTTCCTGGTGCTCTGTGTATTGATGTATATGTGTACACATACTTTTTCACGTGGTGTTTACAGACACCCTGCAGCACCAGTGTGAGGCAGTAACTGCATGTATCCTGGTCTTACCCTGTGTGGGGGGGGGGGGGGGGGG
>JAABNX020000151.1:23093509-23103567 GCA_015163995.2 Mormyrus lacerda | reverse complement strand
ACCTAGCATTAAAAACCAGTGGATCATCAGGAAAAAGTGAAAATGTGAGAAGTAGGAAAAAGACTTAGGGAGATGGGGGTAGAGTGACTGTATGGCCCAGAAGCTGAAGTCGAGGCAAGCTGGCAGCCAGACGCCCAGGTAATACAATGTGCCATAAGATGTAACATTACATGGTCAGGGGTGTGGAAGCCATGATTCCTCTAGAATTATCAAATCTGATTTAATCGGCACGTCATTTGCTAAAAAAAAGTCACGGCGGTAAAGGGACTGCGCCCCCTGTGGGCCATTGGCAGGTGCAACAAAGCAGGAAAACGACTCGTACCAGTATCAAGGAATGGATGCCCAGAGACCCCAGAAGCCTAGAGTCTATCCAGACACCATCGCAGCAAACTGGGAAGGATCCAATACAGAACCCCTCCCCCGACACACACACACCCAGAGTGGAATCTGGGGCAAGGGCCCAGAACAGCTCTGAGTGGTGACTGACAAGCAGAACAGACACGTCTTGTGTAGGCTCTGATAAACATCTTTCGGAACTAACAACCCCTCCAAGACACTACCCACAAGGCCACTGAACAGCTTCAGTGGACAAATTAACAAGAATGGGGGGGGGGGGTGCAAAGCCTACACTCAAGACAGCCTCAGATGACATTTCAGCATAGCCCGAAGCTGTTTATGGGGGCTTAAGGTGATGACATATTAAAATGAATCTCAAAAAGTGGTTTCCTTTGGGACACGCTCGCCATTCCTAACTGCAGGCGTTGGCTCGAAGAATAACTTTTTATAAGTGTATGCTGCCCCCTGCTGGATGACACCAAAATTGCAAAAAAAGAACAAATAAATACGAAAGATATTAAGAAAATAAAAACAGCACCTGCAGGTTGATATTGCTTTAAATGAAACATATAATGATGCTTAATTGTCAATAATAAAACCAAATTACCAAATTTATATCAACATCTGCTTGTCTTGTCTTCTTCATTTCCTCATTCTCATAGCTCTTCATCTTCTAAAAACGATCACGGACCTTGCATGCGCACAGGTGACGACACAAGTAAACGTTTTCAATTTGTTTCATTGTGTATTTGATTTTGAATTTTTTTATAAAATGACATTGTTTTATTGAACATTTTACTAAATTTATATAAATTTACATAAGGGATAAAGGGAATTTCCCCAAGTGTCAATAATAATAAATAGAAAGTTTATTCCTAGTTTAGTCTCCTGTGCTGATGCTGTGGTGCACAGTGAACGGCAGGCATCTACATCACCACATCAGGAGAAGGTCACAAAAAAATATGTTGAGGTCACGAGTAATATAAGTCGTGATCTCCAAATAATGGGAATAAAACAATAATGATTAATATTCTCTCTGGTCTTTGACCATAGTGTGTGACTGGGCTGTCATTTCTTACAGGGCGTACCCAATGGTAAAGTATTTGTAAAGTATTAAAGACCACGATGACGTAATACATACAGAATTATTTGTGATATCCGTTCGTCTGTTTCCCCGAATTGGTAATTAAGCACAACGTCGCGATTATCCTGGAGCTTCATGTAACAGGCAGGGCTACGTCTAGCTGAACTTCTAGCTTCTAGCTGGACCTCTGGCTCAGAGCAGCGCACCTCACAGGTGCGATCCACCACCTCAAACATCCAATATAATTAATTTCAAAATGTTATAAATAACTATTTTACTTTAATTGTGTTTTTGATTGCTGTTTACTATATCCACCCCTTTCAAATCACATATTGTCGTAGCAGGATTCGTCTCATGAAAGACATTGTCTGTAGAATGTTTGTTTATATTTATTTTGTCAAACATAGCACAAATATATAAAAATATTAAAAGAAAACTCTAAAATATCTTCAGTCCTTATTGATTGACCGATCTAATGAATATTTAATTACTTTCGTCCTTGCGTAACAAAGGGACGCAATAGACGTCCGACGTTTGTCATGTATCGCCCCCTTGTGGTGAAAACGCCACTGGACTTTCTATTCGCAGGCGCGATCTCGGTCTGCTCGGTTAATTTTTTTATTACATTTTTTACATCCAGTATGGCGATGCACACCAAAGCTACTCCACCTCAGATTCCTGATACGCGTCGGGAGCTCACGGAACTGGTGAAGAGGAAACAGGAGCTTGCGGTAAAAAAAAAATCCCGCCGATAGCCCGTAGCTTACGAGCGTTCGTCGGAGCAAGCTGGAGGCCTCCGCAAATGAAACCGCGGTCGTTTCGTCGAGCACAGCGGAAGCGTCAGTAGCGTAATTTCGTGTCTTCGGACCAATTGCCCGTGTAGTAGAAAACTGCGTAGAGCGCCTTCGTGAATCGCTCTCCGGCGCAGGCGCCAGGGACGCGGCCGACGGGGCGTGAGGGAGCTCTTGCCCGGCATGCTGTCTTTAGGAAAGACCGGTGCGAGTACGACTCGCAGCGGCCTAGCGCGGGTCTCGTGGTAGCGAGCTAAATGCCGTCCCTGATGGTTAGTTCTTAGCTCGTATTTAAAACATATCTGACGTTTTTATATTATACAATAAAAGTTCGTGGTATAGTGCTTTATATGTAACAAAAGCAGGGCAGTCGAGAAATGCAGTGTGAATCTGACTGGTATAAAAACACGTGAGGGATTCCGTGCCCCTTACTCTACCAGACATTTGAATGACGGTTTATGCGTTCATTACAGGAGACGCTCGCCAACCTTGAGAGGCAGATCTATGCTTTTGAAGGAAGTTACCTGGAGGACACTCAGATGTATGGTAACATCATCCGAGGATGGGACCGCTACCTCACCAACCAGAAGTAAGGCTACTGTCATTAGGCTTGCTTGTATGGGCAACATGCTGAAAGTGAACATGTTTCACGCTGACCGTGTCTCTTCTCACCCAGGAACTCAAACAGCAAGAATGATCGGAGGAACCGCAAGTTCAAGGAAGCCGAACGGTTGTTCAGCAAATCCTCCGTCACCTCTGTGGCGGTGGGTGGGCCCGCTCTGCTCATTCGGTCGCCACACCGCAAGTTAAAGTGTGGCCATTTTGTGTGTCCCTAAGGTTTCCCAAAGATCTCTCCTGTCCTTTTTTTTTAACTTTGCAGGCTGTCAGTGCTTTGGGGGGCATACAGGATCAGCTCATAGAGAAGCGTGAGTGTCAGTGTTCTGTTGCTCGTGTGTGTGTGTGAGGGAGGGGGGTTCAATCACAGACAGTCGACTGACCTCCACTTCACGCCCCCCCCCCCCTTTCACAGGTGAGCCAGGGAGCGGGACAGAGAGTGACAACTCGCCAGACTTTCAGAACCAGGAGAACGAGCCAAGCCAAGAGGACGCAGAGGATGTGGACGGGTCGATGCAGGGTGTCAAGCCGCAGAAGGCAGCCTCTTCCTCTGCAGGGAGTCATCATGGCAGCCACAAGAAACGGAAAAACAAGAACCGGCACAGGTACCCCTCTCCACAGCCCTGATCCTGCCCCCACCCTGCCACCTGGAATTGGTAGTTCAGGTTGAATATGTTGGATGTTTATATTCTTCCAGTTTTTTTATCCTGTTCTTTATTTGGTAACAATTGAAATAACATTTCAAACCAGTTTTTGGGTTTGAGAATTTGTTCCGTAGTTGAATTAATTTTTTATTGTTCTGTCGTCAGTTGATCTTGTTTTATTTTCCCTTATAGTGGATTTGGGTAAGTTTATAAGGGGGCAGCAGTTTTTTGGGTCTGTGTTACCGCCAAAGTACTACAAACCTGTTGACTAGTCCTTTGTACTTCCCACCTCCATCTCTGGTCTCTAGCTTCTCAAATTTTTGCCAGCCTGAACATCCAGTCCCCACCCCCTGAGAACAATTGATTTTTGTTTCAATTTGGAAGAAAAAAAAAAAGGCTGGATTTGCATTTAAAATGCCAGAAAATGACACTGAATTTCTCAGAAGGCAGTTGTGATTACATTAGAAAGAATACTAAATAATGATTTCACTGGTGTCATTCCCAAATAAGACCTCAGGCGGTTCTTGTTTAATGTGTAGAAGTGCCTGGTTCTGATGGGGGAGATCTGAAGGTTCTTCTCAGGACGTGGTGTCTGTACCCAGTGTCTGAAATAAAATAAATCTCCACGATGTTCACAGCAGCCTGTGTCGCCTGTGAAATCCTTTCAGCGGTTTAGCAAAACTTTATTTCCGCATCACCATTTAAATGTCTTTTTCAAATGTTATATAGTATTCCGTAATTGAGCCATTAACCTTATCACCCCTCACACTCATCCTGACGTAGGAGAATCCAGAGACCGTCCTGTGTGCCGTTTTGTAGTGCTTTGTGCCGTAGCCTTGTCACAGTGCTGCAGTTGCCGTCTGCGGCTGTTGTATTAATTTGTGCTGATCTCTCCCCCCTCCCCCCCCCTTTCCTTTAACTCCGCTATCAGCCCGATTTTTGACTATGACTTTGAGTAAGTTCTGAATTTGAATTCCATTCTCGTGCTGTGTCATGTGGCTTCTTCCATCGCCTCCATCTGCCCTTCGCCTCCCTAGCGTAGTTCCACGCCCCGCTCGCCGCTCCCGCGTGACTGCGTACAGCGCCTCAGACCCTTCGCCTTTTCTCTTAAGCGTTGGCTACACATTGGGGGTGGTGGCCGAGCTTCCGAATGGCACTGGAGTGCCCGGTCGGATAAACTCATTGGGAGTGAACAAAGCAGCCAATAAGGAGTTGAACCGGTCGGTGATTGACAGCGCATGGTCCCACCTACAGTGGGTTTCCCGAGTCTCACTGTGCCCTCATTAATACAGACCCGGGGGACTGCCTGTTGTCTCCTTGAGATAACATTTGAATCCCGGTAGAAGACGAACTGTCCTAAAGTTAAGATTCAACAGAATTACGAACAACGTTTAAGACAAAAGGCTTACCCCCGGTCGTTCCACGTTACTGATCCGTTGTCCGTTTCTGAGGCATGGTTTCCATTAGCAACATGCGGGCCTCTGCTTTTTTTTTTCCTCTACCCACACTTCTCCTCTTCTTGCCACGATGGTTTATGGAGATGTGGGTAGGGGAAAAACGCAGATCTTCTTGTCACTCTGGGGCTTCCATTAAGTGTACCCAAAGACTTGGCGGTGTGTTCTGTGGCCCGTGCCAATGCTTGCGGGCACCATGGCAACCGACAGGAAGCCTTGCTTTCGTCCGTCTTTTTTATTTATTTTTTTCCCCTTCCTCCTCGAGCAGCCTAACAAACAGCGTTTCTGTTTCCCACTCTGTTGTAGAATCGACTTGAAGATGAACAAAAAACCAAGACCTGTAAGTTTATCGTGTGGCTATGGGATTCACCAGTTTCTCTTTTTTAAATCTGTTTGAATGGGACTTGATGTCTGACATATTGGTGTTACATTTTAACCTCGGGTGGTTGTCACGAAGTGGAGAAAGGTGGGTTAATGAAGAATGTACTTATTTTCCACTTGTAGGCAGTTGCCGTAATGACACATACAGATTGATTAACCGTCAGAATAGCAGAGAGTGTCATTAACACACTCATTGCACAAAACGGCAGCTTTAGCTGAGCTTCATATACAATCAAATAACACATTGGTTATTAGAAAGGTCACGTGACCAATTACGAGAATACAGCAAGATTCGTAAAGCTAACAAGCTGGACGGCCCCAGTTCCTGGGACCCCGCCGCGCACCGAGGAGCCCCCTCTGAGGGTTCAGGGAACTGTTCCCTTGTCTTGACCCATCACAGCTTAATCTGAGGATCGGCGCCTGTTAAGGGGGATGAGTAGGTGATGCTGGCCTCCATGTTGGACGGCGGGTTGTGTAGCTGACCGCACACGGGCGGGTGTAGCCGTTGCTGGCACGTCACACCCAGCATTTCAGACCCATAACCGTCGTCAGTCTCCTTTCAGAAGCGAGTCGAGTTCAGGAGCTTCAGCTAGATAGGATAGATGCAGTGCATGTTAGGCCCACTTTGGGAAGCATTAGCCTGAAAACGGCCCAGCTGAGCAGCACCTAAATCCTCGCTTTGTCTCCCTTGAAACCCGCAGGAGTACTAGGGCTGGCGACCCGCTAGACTGCTCTGGAGCAGTGTGAGGATGAGGGGGCCAGACGGGCAAGGCACCCTGCCCCACCCCCCACCCAGAGTCAAATGGACAATGACAAAGTTGGTAAATGCCATTAGCTCTCTGGAATCCCACCTAGATACTTAAGAAGGCGACTTTCTCCCACCTTCCAGAGACTTAAACATGCCCCTCACGGACGTCACTGTGTCCACTACTTAGTTTGGCTGCTGGTGCTCGAGCGTTAGCTTGGGTGCTAGTCATTAGCCTCTCCCAGCGTGTGGCAGGAATGTCTGCACGTGCTTTGTCTGTTCTGTGACATTGATAACATTGTACAGCCTTTTTTCCTGTTTTTCTTGATGTGATTGTTAATGGTGTTTTAATGTTGTTTTTTTTTTTTTTTTTTTTTTTTTTAAATCTGGCCTTGTAGTTGCCCGATGACTGACTAGGTTTTTTTTAAAAGTTTGTTTTGTAAATGTGAAAGATTTGTAAAACAAAATAAAATATGTAAATGCCTAGCTATTGTGTGTCACGGCTGATTAATTTCGTGGGGTCTTTTTTTTGGGGGGGGGGCAGTTTTTAAACTGACAAAAGGACAGTGAAGATAGAAAACTTCAAACATCAAAAAATACTAGTTCATTTTAAGGCAAAATTTAGATGAGCTAAAGTGGATTAAAAAATTCACAGTTCCAGTGCAAGGTTTTGCACAAGACTACATAGGCTCTGCCAGGCATTTTTCTGTGGACAAAGCCTGTCCCATTGGGGTTTTGTATTTTTAAGATGCTATGTTTAAAAGCCTTTCAGAAGCATCATGTAAAATGAACCCTTCTGGCATTTGACCCAGCAACCTCTTCGTTACTAGCACTGGAAATGTCTGTGACAAAACCGTAACTGGGGAAACGACAGCTGGACCAACCCAGAACATTTTGATGTTTGGTGGCACAAAGTTCCAAGTACCCAAACTCTACATTTGGGTTTAAATGAAGAGGGAGAGTGCTCAGTATCTGGTTAATAGTGTTGTTCGGTTTCCTGAAGGCGGGGTCTCTGCTTATGACGCTTTATCTGCTGCTTACGGCTGTGCTTGTCGCTGGTCCAGTATGCATGGGGCTGTTAGGAAACCGTTACATTTTGGTGGGTTAGTTTTGACCCAAAGGCGTGTTCCTCTTTAATTTTGGGTCTTGTGCCCTTGCAGCACGTCATGCTGTCAACCTGTGATTTACCGGAATGTTTAGTTAAGAATCGCCGCAGCGTGACAGTCAAATCCGTCCACAGGTTCGAGCTTGGCGGCGCAGTTTGTGGCCGGTGAAACATTCCCGGTTCTTGGAAAACGTTGAGCTCAATTGCCTGAAGTGGACATCCCCTGACGTGCCTCACTGACATCGACGCTCATTCGGTTGGGCTGGATGTGACTCCTTGTATGGTCACTGCTTTGTTAGTCATTCAATTTATATACCACCTTTTACAACAGAGTTGTTCCAAGGTGTGTCGTGATGTATTTTAACATAATCTGTTTTCCACTGGCACAGAGAACGACGCACGTCAAAACAGCAAATTATTTCCCACAGTCTTTCCGCTCATAGGAGTGGCGTTTTTTAAACGAGGCGTGGCTGGGTGTATCGGCGCGTTGCTATTTTAAGGCAGCACTATATCATTGGACTTTCGACCAGCAGAAATCAGCTCTAAAGTCAGTGGCGTATTGCTAAATGGTATTTACGCGGCGCATTTTAGACTTTTGTTACGCGCCAGGATATGCCCTTCACTATACTTTATTATAGAGTACATCTGGTCCTTTCACGTAATCATACAGTTTAATGAAACACCAAAAGAAAAACAATAGGGCTAAATATTAAATAAAGAACAAACTATGATTAAAAAACCTTTCGAGTTCATTGTCAGAATTAAGCACATATGGATTGCTGAAAATGCGTTTCATATATTTAGAAAAGTCAGGTGGAATATTGCGACACAGCCCTCAGAAGGTCGCAGGATTCTTTGTGGCATGTTGTACGCTGTAAAATTGCCATGCGTGATGGGTGTCTGCTGGACATAAATGAGGACACATTAGAGGACTTTAGAAAGTGTGATGCTGAACTGCATGTGCCGATGCCAACAAAGGAGCGTACGCTGGCAGCAGCTCGGGCAAGGAGGGATCAGCGGGCAGAAGAGCTGAATCGCCTGTAGCCTGTTAAGGAATCTAAATTTTAAGGGTAGAAAAATATCAGCCATATTGCCTTTTATTTATAAAACGCCTTGCAACTGTAGGTTGTTCTGTTTGAACAAAGACCGCGCTTTTATTTATATTTTGTGAACTGCGCACCAAAAATCAAAATAAAAAAAACTCACAAACATAATTAGGTGCCCTTTCCCAGCCGCTTCCCAGTCTACTGAGATCATTATACCGCTTTCGGCACTGAGCGGATAATCTAGTGATGCCGGAAGATGGGGACACTCACGCTGTTACCTCGTCCCATGCCTGCGCTTTACCTCAAAAAGCTTAGGTGGAACGGTGCTGCTCCCGTAGACGATCGACGTGCTCCTGCCTTTTCATTCCGTTTCCTCGGCCGAAAAGGCCATGATTTGCAGGGCAAAGCAAGGGGCAGACGCTCCATGGTAATAGTAATCCGCCGCCCATAAATGCAATGGCGCTTTGTGCTTTACGCTTTGCGTTAGTTCATCGAAACAGCTCAGAATAATACAAAAGCAGGGAAAAGGAAAGACAAAGAAATGGAAGGTAGAATGAAAGAACACGGTGGCTGAATCGCAAAGGTGATTAGAAAATAGTCAGAGAAGGACTTATTCAAAGGACACACAAATACGCGGTGAACATAAATTCTGCGAGTGATAATCATGTCTAGTTTGTGGTTGTGCGTTGGTCCCATTACATGTTGGTAACATTCAACATAGTCCAGGAGGGATAGGAAAGCTTTTCTGAAAGCATCAGTCTCTATGTCCACATGTATATTGAAGTCTCCATGTATTATGATACTGTCTAAGTTAATGAATAAGTCAGTAAGAATTTACCCGAATTCCGGCAGAAAGTATATGGTCCAGGTACGCCGTAAGAATATAAATGGGCAGGTCAGACACCATGTGAAATAGCATCGCTTCAAAAGTTGTAAAATCTTTGATAGTCTTTGGTTGCAATTTTCCACAGTGAGTTAAAAATAGCTGCCAGGTTCGCCTCCACGCCCAGAGCCACGTGGTTTCTGAGTGAAATTAAACCCATCAGGTGAGGCTTCAACAACAGGTCTAGTGTCTGTGGGTCTGAGTCGAGTTTCAGTTAAAAAAAACACAGGTCTGCACCAGTGTCAAGCACCATGTCATTGACAAGAAGTGATTTGTTTTCTAAAAAGCAAATTTTTGCAGTTTTCAGCATTTTATGGTGGCTTTGTCTTGTGGCTCATTTAATCTGATCAGTGGAATTGGTGTTAACACTTCCCATATTCTCTCTAGGCTTGTTCCACTCCATTTCCGCATAGCTGCTGGATCTTGGGGATGCGATGCCAGTGAGCATCTGGGTCACAGCCACATCTGAGCTAAAGGTGGGAGTATGAACAACCTTTGTTTAATACGGCAAGGCTGAGGTCTGGGTGCTGTTCTCAGTCAGGCTGCTGAAATATCCGTTTAAATGATCGTCCGCAACCAGGATGGGGACCGTCCCATATATAAAAACCAGGTCATTTCCAAAATAGGTCCCAGTTATTAATGAAGAGATGTACACCAAGTCCGTGACCAGTGGTTTAGGGAAAGTGGCCTGCTATAGTTTACACCCCCTCTATAGAGAACTGGTAAGGGACCAGAGACAATTAGATCCAGGCATTATGTTTTAGGTTTTTTACACACAGTAACAAAGTCATGAAGTTATGTGTCTGAGATCCATGGAAACTAGGGTGACCACCTAATCCATGGGGGGGGGGCACTATGAGCTCAGACAGGGTTTGTATACTGCCATTTAAAGTAAACGGACCTGGATTTCACTTGAGCACTGAGCTCTTGCTGTGTGCTGATTGGTCAGTCTCCTATAATCATGCATGTGTCAC
>JAABNX020000151.1:23082258-23093409 GCA_015163995.2 Mormyrus lacerda | reverse complement strand
AGCTCTTGCTGTGTGCTGATTGGTCAGTCTCCTATAATCATGCATGTGTCACTAATGCTAATGTGAAACAGCTGGATTTCACAGTCTTTCAGTCAAGGAAACAAAACAGTCAAAGCACAAGAAGAGCTGAACTAATTAGCCAAACACAGGAGCCTTTCAGTTTGAACACAGTCTGCAAAACCTGTAGCTGATAGTGTCCCCCTGATATGCATCAGGTGTCACCTTAATGGAAACAGAGTGGAAAACGTGAAAACCTGCTTCTTGGTACTTCTGTACAAATTTTTGGCCTTTACACGGCTAAACTTCTGACATTATTAGATTTTAGCTTTGCCTTCGTGTCCTACTGAAAATAAAAAAATCTAGATATTTTTAACGTTAATAATTTTATTATTAATTAATAAGTTTGCATGTTCTCCCTGTGTCGTTGTGGGGTTCCCTCCGGGTACACCGGTTTCCCAAAGACATGCTGAGGCTAATTGGAGTTAGTAAATCGCCCGTAGGTGTGCATGTGTGAGTAAATGGTAACAGTGTGTGAGTGTGCCCTGCGATGGGCTGGCCCCCTGTCCGGGGTTGTTCCCTGCCTCGTGCCCATTGCTTTCAGGATAGGCTCTGGACCCCCTGTGACCCAATAGGATAAAGTGGGTTCGAAAATGAATGAATGAATGAATGAATTTTAATAGATTTGAAATTGTTCTGCGTTTTAATATGTTTGCATTCAGTTCACCAGCAGAGGGCGATGCTCAACAGCCAGCACAAGCTGGTGTCATGTCCGTGTTTCACTGTGTTCTGGATTGTTCTTCACGGCAGGTGAATTCCACAAACTGACTTAAGATATTCTCCATTACATAACGTTGTTTATTCTTAAATCACGAGTCAAGTGAAATTATTTGTAATAAGTTATTTAGCAGCCATTTGCACTGAGTGCATTAATAAACACTAATACCTGTAGCTTGGCTGAATCTAGACTCGGCGAGCGTTCAGTCAGTGATGCAGTTATATGGCTGCATCGCTGTGACCCTGCAGGAGGCGTCCGGGAGTCGAGCAAAGGCCCAAAGTGGCCTCAGCTGCTTCCATATTGGGCTTTGTAAACGAGGGGTGGCCCCGGGCCCAGTTCAGGGCCTGACAGAGTCTGACGTGAAATGTTCTCAAGTGCTCGTGTAGTTTACACACCACAGGATCGATGGTAAACAAATGACAGAGAGTGTAAATAGCGCTACTAAGCCCCCGTAATCTGCTGGAGTTCAGCTCCGGGCCTTTTGGGACGGCTAACTGTCTACAGAGGAGCGCTCATGCTTCTCCACGGTCGGCCAAGGTGCTCGTGTCGGTCTTGGAAGGTGCTCGGGTGTGAACCGCTGCCTGCTCACGGTGAGTCATGCGAACGCTGCAGGCCCCAGTGCAACGCCAACGATGACTCAGCCTTGTTTTTTTGGTAACGGACTCTTTTGGCATCCAGTTTTCTGGTCCGTTTCGGCGCAGGCCTCAGCTACGTGTCTCACCCTCCCACACAGTCGTGCCCCTATGTCTCGTACGAGGGCTGCCGGCTACGACTTCACGGCGGTGGACCATGATTTGTGGGCCGCTGAGCGCATGGGTGACACTCCTGTGTGACACATACTTCTCACTCAGTGCAAATTCATGTGATTTTTTTTTTTTCGTACCGAAATGAACACATTTCACACCAGAGTGATACAAAAGCAGGAAATAAATTAGAAGTGAAGACAGAGCAGGCAACATCATCAGCGAGTCCAGACCATGTTTGTTCAAAATGCTTTGTAAGCTGTCCTCCATCATTTGCAATAATGTCAGGTGATAGTTACTGTCGCTCATAGGCTGCGGTCTGTGTAAAACGTGAAGGCAGCACTGTAGGTCACGGAGAAAGCTGCTCCTCTACTCACACGACTTATGTTTATGTGCTTTGGGTTCGACCTGCGTCATTTCAGTGTTTTATATATGTCACCCAACTTTCCTTTTAATGAGGGAAACCGTTTGCTGCAAAAGGCTCCGGTCTGGTCAGCGTCTGTGAGCGAAATCAACGTCATGGAGGATGATAGCAGATACGGCAACCCCTCCTCTTTTCAGAGTGATAAATAAAAGCTGGGGAGTTGAGTTTGCCTGGCGGTGCCCATTTTTCATCCCGTTTTTCTAGTATGGACATAATCTGTACCCACGGCCGGCATCTTTGTGCTTGGAATGTGAGAGTGTCACCTTCTCGCCTTGTTTTACCGTCACGATGGCCCTTTTGCTTATCTAGGCCAGTGACGTCGCTGTAATGAACTCTGGTCGTTGACGTCAGAAGTAAATGACATCATAGTCCTCACCTTTGCCTGGAGTTAACGACGGACATCCCGCAGGAAGTCTGGCACCGAAGTGTGTCTGTCTGCCCTCACTTTGAAGCACCGTGCGTATGTCAGGCTGTCATTGACCCCCCCCAGTCATTGACCCCCCCAGCCGACACTCCCGTCCAGATCGGCTTACGGGGGGATCGTGACGAAATGCAGGTCGCCGAGCACGGGTGAGCAGCCCCCACTGTCAAGGTGACGTTCGCCGGCCTCGGTGTGGGGTGGGGGGTTGGGGGCGGTGTTTCGCTGCAGCTCACATGTTGAAAACCAGAACAATCTAGACAGATGATGGGGAGTGGAGCAAGAACCAGATCTTGGTCTCACGCTGGAGCCCTTGTTTGTCCACTGAAAGAACTCCGTGACCCGAGGTCAGGAGGAGGAGGATGGAAACTAGAGAGAAGACACAGTGAAAGTAGCCAAACCCTCTCCATTAAACACCAGCCCACAGATGTCAGTTGAGCAGACCACAGCTTGTCTCCAGTACTCCAACCAAACAGCTACTCCGTGGGTCAGGAGAGTCCCAGCCCGCTTGTATTTTGGGATCGGAAAAATGATTGATACACCACAGCTGTGAAGTAATACTTCGGTTGTGATTTGTTAAACTATAACCAGCATCCTGCTTTTGATGTAAATAATTTTTTTTGTGCAGATTGCTGATTTACACGTGCAGTTTTACCCGATTTCAGAGAAAGACACCACACTGTAGCTGTTCAGAGTGGCCTCTTTTTAAGTGGGGCTACAGTAAGGATTAGATAGCTTTGGCTTCATGCCAGGCGGCTGATAGCACCTGACCTCGTGTCCAGGGGGACTGTTTGTGTTTTGATTTCTGTGCTTTTTCTCTGGAAAGACACACCTTTTGTGTTTCAGTGTCTCTGTACACATTGAAACCCCTTAGCGCTTCCTGTTTGATATCGGTAACTCCTGTTGGGCTTGACTGATTGATGGCTGTATGGTTGCCATAGTGATGGGCGTCACAACACGAGACACTTATCTGTGGTTATTTCGGGGATTAATGATGACAACATAAAAAGAAAATCTCACCCCAAGAAATGCCTTCATTCAATGCTTTCTTTTCACCTGAGAGCCGTTCACAGTGGCTGGGGACTGAAAAATTGTTTTTGGGACCCTCTATAGCAGGGCTATTCAAATCACGGTCCTCAGGGGCCGAGCACTGCTGTCTTCCCAGCTTTCCTTTACCTGAGAGCCAGTTGTGAAGCCTCTGGCCAATTAGAGCCAGAAATTATTAAGCTAACTACCCTGGAGACTTGAAAACAAGGCCTGGATTTGGAATCGAGGGCCAGATTTGAACAGGGGGGGACAACAGCTGAGAAATCTTTTCTGGGTTAAATGGTTCTGTCAGGATTTAGTTAAGCTGAAGTAAACTTATTGGAAATCAAATATTTATACTGGACTGAAGACTAAGTGGATCATCCCACAATATTCCTGTTACCTGCTGGTGTGCTGATGAGTCAGGGGTGGTGGAATTGTTACCTTAGCAATACAGGAGTTTATATGTCCGAGCACTCGAGTTCTCCCAACATTCCACAGATTGTAGATGAAGTGAGACAGGGCCTCTAAATTGGCCTCGGAGTATGTGACATTTGCTGATGTCCCCGACGGGGGACCCCCTGCCGTGTATCCCATGATGGATATGGGACGGAAATGTCAAATTAAGGCCAGATGATACAAATGTCATCGCGTTACTCGTTCGCCCGCAGTCCCTGGGGGACTTAGACTGAGATATGGAACTTGAACTTTGACTGACTTTCATCTCAAAGAATTTAATCGTAAGTCGACGTTTTATTAGCGTAGTTACCGAGGCAGGATGCCACGGACCCCTCTGCTGCTGCAATATGATTATGCCGCTGCTAAAAGAAACACGGCCCCCATTACATCAGCCGCGTATGTGACTCAAGTTGTCCAGGTGAAGTGTGTCTCTCAGTGCGCTGACGCTGACATGGATATATCTGATAAGCTGTTAAAGTGCCAATTTATCACATGAGACGTGTGACACAGAGCAGATCGAGATTAAATACACAGATAAACTGCTGCTACGGCTGAGTGAGAGACGTAATTCCTGACTATTTCCTCACTAAACTTAGGAAAAGTAGCTCTCAAAAATGTCTGTTGAGTAGAGGACCCTTTGGTGTCACTGACAAAGCATCAGTAATGTGTTATTTACCGTAACATGTTCAAAAATATATTAAAAACCCATTCAAACAAAAATTGTGGCTATAATGCTTATATTATTATATTAATATAATGCTTATATTAATATAATATATTATATTGTTGCTCATCACAGTCACGCTGAGGAACTCCCTGGTCACAAGTCCAGATGAGTTAAATACTTTTAAGTACAAGCAGACATTAAATCCTTTATTTACAAAAGCCACTTCAGATATAGTGTTGTTTTGTTTGTAAATTATAATTCCCTAACATTTCATGGCAAACAAAATGATCTGGCTAGGAGCCTTCAAAGGAAGGGATTTATTCAATTTCATTATTATATAATTTCCGGAGTCAAAAGAGCTATATTCTTGATTTTAAAGCCAGAATGTTCTGAAATAGCACAGCAGAGGAAATCAAAACAGTCTGTGACCTTCCCTAAAAATATATTTGCAAAATATTGTGATATTGTTGCTGTGGTAAGTGAGGAATGGAGGGAGGGGAGGGGGGGGGCCTTGGAATAAGTCAATGAAAATGTAGGCAGGTCAGCGTCTAGAAGATGAGATGGTTCAAAAAGGCCTCAGTAAGACACCTGAAGCTTGTCAGAAGCGTAGTTATTGTAGGTGACGTAAAAAGTGAGGCCTTGATATGCAGTGGCTCTGGGGACGTCGTGATCGATCCCAGATCCCAGCTTGCATTTCTGCACAGACGCAGAAACGTTAGACTGTGCTGTGGCAGCTCAGGTCTCTCTTGAATAGCAGTCACTCTCTGTGTTTATTAACTGCTTCCCCAGATAAAATACACATTCTAACAACAAAACAGGTTTGGTGAAAGTTTTGTACCTTTGCTATTCACTGTTCTCCCTCGCAGAATATAATTTTTGTAGAAACAGTTGGCTTTTCGAAGAAGTTATCCATGACATATTATTCTGTTTTGTCTGCACTGTATTTAAGTGAAATTCATGTTCTCCCTGTTCTGTGTTTGGACACTATTTGTATTACATTTGCCAGAAAGTACTTTCAAAGTATTTAACCTCTTCTCTCTAAGCCCTCTGGGAGAAGAGGAGGAACTTCCCAGAGAGGGACCACGGTCACCTGACCAAGTGTCATGTGATCAGTCGGGTGACAGCACATTCTGGTTTCCTTGGCTTTGTTCACTGGTTTCTTTGGGCCTGCCTTCTCCATGTCACTCAGCTTTGAGGTCCAGTCCTCTGCCACAGTTTGTCCTTGTGTTGTACTTTTTTTTTCATTCGTAATGTTGCTTTTTGCTCTCTGGCAGTTCTGCACATGGACAGGTGACATCACGTTCACCTTGGCGTAATGGGTCACACTGGCCTGGAGCCTGTCTGGAACAGGGTGTGTCCCTCCCTTCCCTGTGCACTCTTTTGTGCAGAGCTGTTGCCCAAAGTTTCGCCCTTGGGGAAAAAAAATCTTGCCGCATAAATCTGTGACTGTGGTAAATCACTGAGCATTAAAGTCACTCCGGAATGACAATTAAGTTATTAACCCTGTGATGTTGATCTCCAAAGGAGCCTTCCTTTAACCTTGCTGTGCTGTTTCCACCCCCTCCCAATTCCCTAAGGGGTGGAGGGTATTTCTTCATCCAACCAAGGAGCTCAAGCACATGTACAGTGCGGGTCAGACAAGTTTACCGGCGGTCCCCAGCCGCTGGCTAGAATTACACGTCTGCAGCCTGCAGAGTTCTTGCTTTCTCATGTGCCCCCACCACGCTTAGATGAGCACAGTGTGCCTTTGGGCATCAACCCTTGGGTGTCCTTAGTGGGAGGAGAGAGGTGAGGAGCATGCAGGTGATCTGGACAGGAGTGTCAGCCGGGGGGCCAAATGGACCGGTGTGAGCGCCAATCCTGCCACCAACCCTCAAGTTTCTCCCTGTAAGTTGGAGGACCTCCTTATAGGGCTGGATACCTCCTTATAGGGCTGGATACCTCCTTATAGGGCTGGATGTAGTTTATCATCATCCCCCGGACAAAGCAATTGCAGGTTAAGGGCTTTGCTTAAGGGTCGACTGGGGAAGAATCACTTCAGGCATTCACGGGATTTGGGGGGCAAGGAGATAAGGTCAGGAGATATGACCCTCGCCATGATGACTAGTCCTCAGGTGTGCTGGTCTGGCTCTTGGTTATGGCAGTATGGGAATGCCACTCATTTCCTGGCTGAGCAGGTGTCTGACTGGCTGCCTGGAGGCTGTGGCGGGGGGGGGGGGTGATTTGGGGTTTTCCATCTTGAGTTGATTCACCCTTAACCCCTAACCCTGTCCCACTGCTCGATGGGGCCCGACGGAGGTATTTTAGTGTTGAGTGCAGTAAGACTGTCTGTGTCTTTTTGAGGCCTATGTGTTACGTGTTCATCCCCCCCGCAACGTGGTTCAAGGTTTGATCCCAGTTTCCCCCTAGAGGGACAAAGCAATCCAGGATGATGACCGCTGGCCGTTTTGGGAATATGATGGGTTTAACGGCTGTGAGTTGTGGGTGGGGGGGGGGAGTTGTATGCCGATCTGAGGAGCTCAGATTTGGGCTCATTGGATGCTGCCGGACTCCTTCTTTCAACTCCGTCACCCCCCCCGGGAATGTGCCAGGTCACTGGCCTGCATCTCCACAAAACAGGGTTCATTATATTTCAGTTAGGAAGACATGGGAAAGGGGCCGTTTCTTGGAAGCCGTTCGTGTTGGGGTATTGGGGGTGGAATCCAGACAGAGCATTTAGGTTCAATATTAGTACCCTGTGATGTTTGCCGACATATTCTGGGTTCTAGAGGCTGGGGTCTTCGCAGCAATCGGAGGCCAGTGACTGGCACTCGAGGGACTGATGGCTGCCCCCTCCCCCCCCCCCCTTCAAAAGTGAAAATGAATGACCGTGCACCCCAGGGACTCCGGGGCGGGGGGGTTGTCATCAGATTCCTGGAAGAAACCGAGAAGACGTGTGGTGTTAGAATTGTAATCATTTAATGAATGAGGGACAGCAGTGATCCATGGTAAACTTAGTTTGCATTACTTCACGTGTGTGGATGCCTCAGGATACAGAGGCAGCCTTTTTGCTGTGAGAAATGTTTTGAGACTTATCTTTTTTCCAAATGGCCATTTTTTTCAGCTGGCAGGCGCGACACAGCTGTTAAGGATGGGGCTCCTCCGCGCACGGCTGTCCGTCCAGATGCCTGCCGTGTTAGAAGTAGCTCTGCTGATCGCATGGCAAACAAATTTTGTTTGTACTGGGAGACCAAGAATTTGTTTACTTTTGCTTATTATAAAACTCAGGTGGGATGTAATCAGCTCCAAACTGGGGATTAGATAGCAGGATTTGTGATGTGTGATTTCACCGTTCTTTTCGGATATTGCAAACATTTGTTTAATAAACACATTCCAGATCATAATCAAATTTCCAAAAAATGTAACATAAAGACACAAGTTTCAACTTCTTACCCAACCTTGAACCTGGGTCCAAAAACGCTGTAAGGGAACAAATCCTTTTTTCCCCACTCTCTCTCCTAGGGACCGAAAACCGAAGGTTCACAGTTGTGGTTTTGGAAGCATTTCAGGCCAGTATGAGGACCCACACCGGACCCCCAGGACATATCCGTAAAACTCCCATCCATGCGCCGTTTCTCGGTGACCCCAACGATGTAACGGATACATGTGGGAACGATCCAGGGTGTCACATGACTCTGAAACCCCCCTCCCCTCTCTCAGGCTCAGGAGAATCAGGGTCCTAATTAAATGTGCTGCTTATTTACTGGTATTTGTGTTTATTGCCCCAGCCGTGACATCGTTAGTAAAGTACATGGTGATTCAGGCGTCCCCGTAATGTTACACTGAGTGCTGTGGGCCAAAACAGAACAAAAAAGGCAATTAAGCTGATGCATCACAGATGAGACCCAGACCCCATGAATGGGGGAATTGCATTTATTAGCAAGTTAAAGTATGATGAGTGTTTAAAAGGACAGAAACAGTTTATAATGAAAGTCTTTTTAAAAATGACACTGTCCATTCATCCTTTAGACCTCGGGTTGGATAAACTGTTGGACGATGGATGGATAGACAATGTCCTTCTGTAAATATAAAGCAGCACAGGAACACTGACAGGAAATGACATCACCATGTAATTAGGTGCCCCACTCCATATTACCTAGGTGTTCCACCAGAGCTGCCAAGGACCACTTGGTACAGATGCGTGTCGACCGGGTCTTAGGGTAGCAGCTGTGTGTCTGATTGGGCGCCGGCCACCGCATATCAAGCCACAGCAGCCAATTAGTGGCCAGGCTGGCACAGTAAGGGACGGGGACCTGCCTTCTCACGCTCTGACTGCTTCCCAGGGTGAGGTCAATTTGGCCTCTTGGGAGGCATTTGTGGGCTGGTGGGTGTTTTTTTTTTCAAAGTCTTCCCTTTGTGGCCGGAGATTCAAGAGCGCATCGTGAGCCCTCATAGCCACCACCCATTGCTGCCTTTCAGAGCTCACTCTCGTTCTACACCTCATCCCCTCCCCACCTCCTCAAGGGCCGCTTTCCTTCCCCTCCTCGCTCTTCTTTGAAGCTGCTGCCCGTGTCCATGTCACAGGGTCCAGCCACTTCCTGCCTCTGTAGGGTCTGGCTTCATTACATAAGGATCCCCATGACGGGCCGAGCCCAATCACGACATGTCGGCTAGTCACATGACGGGACTATTTACACTGTGTTTCATTTATTCTTTCTGTTCCTGCATTTCTGTGGTGTTGACCTAAGCCAAGCCCACTTGACCCCCAAAACAGCACAGTTTAGGCATTTCCAGTCTCCTGGTTCCTTCAAACACTACATGGTAATTATTGAGGGGAGGGGGGGGGTTGGGGGGAGAGATGAAGCATCACACTCCCACGTAATTTTTGCACAGTGCATATTTGTGGAATGTTGTAACTTTACCTCCTATCCCAGCTACATGTGTTTGCATGTCCCCCCACCCCAACCCCCACCCCCGGTTCCCTCCATGGGCCAATGACCTGAGATTTGGCCGCGTGACGGACTGGAATCCCATCCAAGGTGTCCTCTGCCCCACACCCTCTGCCACCCAGGGACAGGCTCGAGGTCCACCTACAATCTTCAGTAGGATGAGTGTATGGATGGATGGAAAATATTAGTCACAGTACCATACTAACCATCTTGAGCTATACTTGTCCTTCCTGTTAGACAAACATCAAAGGAATGAGATTTGCATCCATAGTCCATCAGCACACTCCTCGTATTCAGAATAATAGGAATTTTAACATGCAAATAGAATATATGGTTGAAATGAATGGAGATGTAGCCCTGGTGAGTCACAGAAGCAAGTAATTTGCCCAAAAAGACAGATGATTTTTCAAGCAGGCGGTAATTCACACCGTCTATTACTGAACATTTTAAACATGTAGAAGGTGTGCTGGAGACTGGGGGCTTAATGAGGTCAGCCCCGGGGGCTGCTGTTGCACAGTCCTACCACAAGAGGGACGCAATCTTATACTCTCACTGTTAGGCATGATGTATGAAGTGATGAAACCAGAGGGAGTAAAGCAATATTTTTCCACAGGAGACTCCCCTGGGTGGCCAGCATTGGGTTGGTCCACAAGAGTTGTGCCAGAGAGAGAGGAAGAGAAAAGGAGAGGATGCTGCACTTGGAGGACTTGGGTACTTCCTAGCTTATATTCCAACTAGGCATTTCCTGTGGCACTAAATATGAAATAAACAATGTTTAACACAAAACATACAGCAGCACCCTTTGAACATGACTCACAGGCATCTGTTACAAAGAGGATGTTTGTAAAAAGCCGTAACTAGTGACATTAATCCAGTGACACGTTGAAAAAGGCGATGACAGACGTTCCAGAATATCCAGTAGCAGGTCGCTGCCCATTTTAAGGGCGTAGCTAAAAATTGGGGGCCCCCCTTGATGGGTCGGCACTTTCAAGAAACACGCTAGGTAGATCTGGCCTAGTGGGGGAGTTGTCTTTCTCAGTACATTTTGCTAAGTGGGCCCCAGATGGTATTTTTTGGGGTCCCAATGAAGTGTGGGGCCCCATAAAACTGCCAGGGTATCCACACCCCTCCGTGTAGCAACTGTGAAATTTTGGTCCTGTCTGTTATAAACACGCCCCCCCCCCCCCTTTTAGTGAGCGGGTGAGCCGGGTCCTGTCACAGTTAGCGCCGCTAACAGAGCCAGAACCGGCAGTACAGTAAACATTTATTAATTGGACATTTGGCTGGCGTTGGCCGCTCCTGTGCTCTGTCACGACCAAATGAAGTGCCGGCCATTTGACATGGCAGAGGTGACCGTCAGGGGGGCTGCAGCTTTATTCTGGCGGGGGCACTCCAAGCTACTTGCACACCAAATAAAGGCGCGCAGAAGCGATCTGGCTGGGGAAAGCGTGCTTTTGAACGGGGAGCGACACGCTTCTGAGGACCAGCATGTGGGGTCTATAACGGTGCATCAGCCCTGCCCATGATGGGGGCCGCTTGCTGTCCATGTAGATTCCTTAGCGAGATTAACCCCCCCCAACTCCAAAACGGTAACATTAGGAGAGATCCTCAGCCCCTCTGAGTGGCCTGAACCCTGAGCCCCTCATGCCCCCCCAAACCCTAACCCTATAAACCCTAACCCCCCCAAACCCTATCCCACCCCCCAAAGCTC
>JAABNX020000151.1:23027605-23042082 GCA_015163995.2 Mormyrus lacerda | reverse complement strand
CGCACAGGCAGACAGGCAGGCGCACAGGCAGACAGGCAGGCGCACAGGCAGACAGGCAGGCGCACAGGCAGACAGGCAGGCGCACAGGCAGACAGGCGCACAAAGAGAAACCCCTGGAGCACCAAAGGGTACGAAAACTACACAAGCTACCCCAGCCAACCAGCTCCTGGAGGCACCTTAACTGATATTTCATCAACACCAGTGTGACTGCACTCCATTCACACCCACTGTACGCACAAGTCCCTCACCAGTAACACTACAGAATGATTTTCACCTCCCCCATAGCCCACTGGAACATGACATATTACGCAGGTAAAGGACTCCTGGCAGCCCGACTTTCTGGGACAGTCAATTTATGAGCAGTTTCATTCCTTCTCTTCCATCTGCTCAGGAAAATCCTCCCTTTGTGCAATACAATCTTTAATACCCAGCAGTCAAAGACCAAGCAGGATTTGCTCTCTAACCTGTAGTTCCTAAAACTCCATCAGACTACTAAATGCTATTGACTGATTTTCACCTATATTCTGGGTTTTCCCTTCCACAGAAAGGCTTTGGCACTGCAATGGCAATGCCGTTCACACTGGAGGAACAAGGGATGTCTTGAAAACTGATAGTCCTGTTCCAAGTCGATTCCAAAATTCTGAAAACATGACAGCACTCGTCTTTCTATAGTACGGAAGGTACCAAAGATGCAATCCCTTCGGACCTGACAGTGTGACATGTGTGCTTAAGTGTCTGTCATTAGATGCCAGAAGATGAGGAAAGCCTGCCAGCACGGAAACAACACCTGCAACTGCAACACCCCTCGTCAACAAAAGCCAAAACGCAAACGGTACCGTTACACATTTCAGACTAAAGCAGGAAACACATCCAATTTAACAAAGCGCCTCAAAGACAGGCATCTATACCTATTAAAAAAAAACAAACAAACAAACAAATCAAGGTGAGTTTCCAGTTTGTTACATTGAAATGTATCAAAAGTTTGAGACAACTGTGTAGCCAACTATGTTCATTACGACATTTGCGAAATGCTCAGGCTACTGTTTTTAGGCTAACATGATATAGCCAGTGCTCGGAATAACAGGCGTCTGCCCTAACTTCATATACTATTAGCTTTTAAAATAAAGTCAAGTTAACAGTCTGTCACCATGTCAGTGAATTTAAAGTACTGCTGCACTGAGTATATAGGTGTGTGTGTGTGTGTGTGTGTGTGCGCAACCTCTGCTGTTTTCATAGGGTGTACTCACACTGGGCAATCCATATCGTGCCCGATTCAGCTGGACTCTGGCACGGTATGCATCTAGCGTCATCGCTAACCGTGCCCGAGCACAGAACACTAATGGTGCGACTGACACACGCATGAACACACGTATCTGCAAAGGGAAGCTGCGTTTGCGGGTTTATGCCGAAAGTCCCTACTTAGGTGACTAATTAGAGGGCTGATTGGTGACGAGTCCTCACACCTGGGTTTGAACAGCTGACCTAAAAGTTACCCCAAAAACCTGCACACACACCGGCCCTTTGCAGATAAGATTAAATACCCGTGCTATACATGAACTGAATCTAGAACGAACAGTTTGGGTAGGCTGTATGGATCAGGAAACGACAAACATTAAAACATGGCAGCAAAGACATAACTTTGGTCTATGGCAGAGCTGCAGCGTTTGCTGAAAAATTGAGCCGAGTGAGAATATCCAGCAACAACTGAATATACGGGACTATCTTGTTATACATGCAGCAAGATTAAATGAAAATCGCTGTGTGGCAAACTCGATAAATCTGAGGGCCGTCGGCCATCGCGCCCAAAGCGACTCCAGATAATCCACAAAATAAGAATATTAACCATGAGCTCCATTGTGCTGTGCAATAGTGCTTCTCTTTGTGTTTAACAAAACAAAGTTGTACAGTGATGACGAATGTGTGGTAAGGTGCAGAACTTACATAGGTATGGGGGGGGGGGCAACGATCCAAGGCAAGTGGGCCAAGTGCAAGTATGCGAATACAGGCCTAGAGTCACTGAGCTGCATCTGGTAACTGAGTATAAGCCAGAGGCACATTTCACTCCTGCGTCTCCCGGTTGATGTCAGCAAGAGTGTACACAATGAAACATATCAGAATCACAGAAAATAGGGCAATTTTATAATGCAAAAGCGGTGCATGTTGAAGTACATGGGAATTATTCATTTGCCGAATTACGGTATTGAACTGAGCATCAAGAGTTGTGGGATTTCAATAGTAATGGTAACAACTTCTACATTTCTGGTACTGTGACATCCCTACTAGTACGCAACATACCTGTATCAGGATGAACGCAAAAACAAAATGTGCGAGCCTGACAAAGCACTGGAGGTTTGCAGCCAGGCGGTCAGGTGCGAGCCTGACAAAGCACTGGAGGTTTGCTGCCAGGCGGTCAGGGGCGAGACTGACAAAGCACTGGAGGTTTGCTGCCAGGCGGTCAGTGATGGACCTGAGCTTGAGGTGCTGGTCCACAAAAGATGAGTTCAAAGATTTCATAAGGCCAAAGCTACGGAACTGTTGTGTTCAAGAGGGCTGTGAAATTTGCAGTTAAAATACATGCTAGAACAACAAATTTTACGTCCTTTGGCTGCATTAAAAAAAAAAAAAAACACAACACACACCCCACAGGAACCCAGACAGCACCTAAGCCCACTGAAGACCCTGCCTACTTTGAAAATACCGTTAAATCTCACCAATACTCATTCAATGGTGCTGCAAGTGTGAGGCTGCATCTACCATAGCACTGACAATCACACAAACTAAACACTTATGAGGATATCAGACATCAGACTTCAGTCGACTCAACACTGGGACTATATGGAGTGTAGAGGGTGTGTGAACAAACACTAAAAACAGAATCTATAGCACAGATCTGCTGGTGTCATTTTCCTTCCACAGACTAAAACCAAATGCAATAGGGCCACTATTGACAGCTGTCAAATAGGCACCTTCTTCACTAATTTACATTGGAAGCCATAACTTGAGGCCCTGACACACCAGCACCTTAAAACTGGTTACGGAGAAGAAATGAAAAGTTTATCTGGGGGAAATCACAAGCATTAGTGGACACAAGCTCAGTGGTAAAGTGTTGACCTTCGGTTCTTCAGTGCCACATGTTCACCTGCACCAAGAAAACCTGTTAATGGTAATATCATCAGTTTGCTTCGACACTGGGAGCACAATCATGTTACAGAGTATGAACAGAGTATGGCTCAAGAAAAGTCACAAGTGCCTCCACAGTGCAGCTGTAGATAACAAATATCACACAATATGAAAAGGATTTACTCATTCACCAGAGATGCAAGTTATTTTCTTTATTTACAAAAGATTTGAGTTATATTTTTACTTTTCACATAGCAGTATTTAAAATATATTTTGTTTGTAAGAAACACAAGCTGTTCTACTTTTTTAGGGAACTTGCTTTTTACATTAAAACTAAAATGTTACCTTTTTTCACAAGACTGTCATTTCAAGTGACAAATCCGTTTTTCCTTCAGTTATTTTAAAATCAGATATGCACAATATCCCCAGCTTTAATAGCTGAATACATTTACACTGCTGCACGATAAATAATAGCTGCCCACTACTGTCCCGTTGTCGTGCACCGTGTGCTGCCGTCTGTCAGTAAATGACGATTAATCACTTTCACTTCACTTTCAAAGAAAACCCCGAGTTCTGTCATACAACAGCAGAGGGTTTTTGGATGCACGCGGTGTGGATACCAGCGTACACACAGAGCGACAGTCGGGAAAGACAGGGGCTTTCCCAGTGGGCTGTGTGTTAGCAGAAGAGCAGAAAAACAAAGCGCTGTACTGGGGAGAAACACAACTGATTGTCACCCTAAGAAAGCATTTCTGGTTATTATTTATACTAATGGTTGGGGGGCGTACCTGACTGCCACACTAAGACACCATTTCTGGACAATGTTCATATTAGTACATCTTCCTTAGTCAAGTTAGTGAGTGTGCAGAAGGTGGCTCGTCTGTCCTCAGACAGCTCTTCAGCGCACACTCCACTGACTCAAGCATTAAGTTTCATCCATGTTGAGACACTCCGTGGTAAGGAGGTCGTGCTGTTTCAGCATTACTGTTAAGAGTGGGCACTTTGCAACAATTTCTCTTTCCGTAAACCACCTGACCTAATTAATTCACAACCGATAGAGAAACACGTTGTATTCACGTTGGGACTAGTCAAGGTGGACATGTGTAAATGCTGTGAATTCCTCAAGACTGATAAATAGCAATAAAAAGCTATATAAAACGTTCATTTCAATAGCACATATAAAAGCGGATTACAGTATTATCAAGTCACTTTGTTAATACATTTCACCTTTCATCCTGTTCAGAAAAGTCAGGGTATTGCGTTAAATCTTTTATTCCTAGTGGACGAGAAACACCGTCTGAAATTAGGATTCGGTACGACGTAATCTATGCGAACTTTGGCCGACACTCAGAAAGTGCAGATAAAGAGAATAATCAAAGGGCACAACAAAAATAATTAAAATACGCATAAACATAAGGACCACGGGACAAAGCACTGGCGTTTCTGGGAGTATAAAGGGAGGGGCACTCACCACGGCCGCCAGCTTAATGCCAAAGCGCCATTTATCCAGATACTCCGAGGGCACGATGAAGCACTTTCCGGCCTTGGGCTCCTGCACCGTCGTGGTGTTATAAACCGCATCCGCTGCTGCCATGGTTGAACTGGGGGGGGGGGGGATGTTTAACAATAATTAATACCTATGTTTAATAAAAATAAATAAAAGGGACAGCACTTTGCAGCCAGGTGACTGCGCCAGTAAAATCCCAGGTGCGGAGCGCCGACGTCCCCGAAGTGAAAATGAAATTTACCGCGGTAACACCGACAGAAACGTGCCGGAAGGAGTACAACTTAAACCCGAAAAAAATCTAACAAACACCCCCTATTTACACATAAAAGCAAAAAAAAAATTACAAAGGACACACCATCACACTGTAGTAAAATAAGTGCCAAAAAGCTCCACAGGCCGTGAGACGCCCCGCCAAGCCCGGCAGGTACCGGGGCAGGGGCGAGCGGACCCCAGCACACCCACCTTTTTTGGGAAGACTGACCGCTCGACAGCGATTTACTGTGCAGCTGAATGGCCCAAGTGGCTGCGCCGATGTCCGTGGCGTTTCAGCGCCGCACTTCCGCAAACAGGACGGCAGCCCTTCGCCGGAAATGATGCGCGTCCTGGGATCGTCACGCCGTCCTTACACAATCCGCGACAGGGCGATGTCTGCCCGGAACCAGGGAAGTGCTCAACGTTTTATTGGGAATTAAGGGAAAGGGGATTGTGGGGACGCATAATTACGTGTTTCATTATAGCCGTTTTTAATTTTTCATACGCACATAATAACCAGTAGCATTTTAGCCCCTAATGTCCCTCACATGTGCTTAAATCGTTGAGTATGGTGAATCGTTACCTAAGGCTTACACCAAAAACAACCTGCAAAAAGCCTTTGGAATCGGGTTGATCTGTGATGCACCCGCGTCAAAAAAGTGTTCCATCTTCATGGCAGTTAGCCTACCGAAATAAAAGTACAAGATGTCTAATTTAGGGATCGATCTTTTTTACCACAAAAAGCTAGTATTTATGTTCACGACGTTTAAGAATCTAACCAGCAGAAAAGCTTCCTAGAGGGCGTGCAAAGCACTGCCAGAACAACATGTTAGGGGGGGGAAAAAAACCTATGTGCTGGGGAAGTACTCAAGGAAGTGCAAACTAGTATAACCAACACACACCAGGCAAGCAGAGCCCTTAGCTGTCAAGTATCCCGTTTTGCCCGGGAAACTCCCGTATTTTACCCCTCATTCCCTTCCTGTATTAGTATTTTCATGTACATATGCCGTATTTTATAATTATGATGACCAAACGTGTTATTTCCCAGTCGCAACCCCCCAGGATCGCGCAGAAATTCCCCGTTTTTTCAGATCCAAAACTTGACAGGTATGGCAGAGCCTGGAATGGAAGGGGGGTCCCCTGATGCTTCATGGAAGTACTGAAAGTACGGTACATGGTACGGTGGAAAAATCCCCTAACAGGCGGTCCGGGTCCGGACCCAGAAGCTGTCCCATACGGACCTGGACCGATAGTCAAAACAGAAAGTTATTATTTAAAACCTGACAGGGCGCTTCTATTTTAACCGGCGTAGCGTAATGGTCCTAAAATAATAATAATAATCACAACTTTATTTATTTTAGAGTGGTTGAGCTGTCCTGAAATCATACAGCTTTAAAGTTTTCAAACAAAGTATGTATTACATAACATGTTGGATAAATAGACGTAGTTTATTGTTGATTTAATGTTCGTTGAAGTTTCTGCTTTTTAGCACATGTATAAAGTGATGTTATCTGTTATATAAATAAACTCAGGTGAAACAAAAAATGTACGTTCTCATGGCTCCCAAATATCAGGCATCTGGCATGACGCTCTCGCTCCAAATCTTACGGCACATCTATATCATTCCATTATAAAACCTAAAATTAGGGACGTCAAAGACGTATTTACACGATTAAATACAGAAATAGACTATTTACAAGGTAAGAACTGTTACGTGTGTGTGCAGACACCACAAATTGAAAATCTCATTCCAGCCAGCTGGCCGAAGTTGTCACGTGACAATAAATAATGTCAAAACGTTTTTGAATTGTACTGAATTATTTTGATCTGACAATCAGGTACTGATTACATGAAATACTGATACAACTAATAAGATATTTAAATATTTTTCAGACTAAATAGACAGTTCACTTCATTGCAGTCTAAACCATTGACTGGCTGTCCCGAAGCTGCACCAAAGATAAAATCCACCTGTATACAAAGACATATAGCTAAATAACTTCATTTCAATGCTGCAAAAAAACTCCAAATTCTTATAAAAATGAAACTACAGGCATTTTACATACAAAAGCAGCCATATATCATCTGAATGCTGGCATTTCAAAAGCAAAATTATCTTGTAAATACAAAAACATCCAGTAAGAAAAATAAAACTGCATTTTATTATCTTTTAAGTTCTGTAATGATTAATTACTGATGCACGATGAACCAAAATGTTCCAAAAAGAATCAGTGACCGAGGAGGCAATATTGACCTTAAACTACTGACACTACTGTATGAAATATTTGGCACCTAACCAATATTAGTCCAAAATTGGAGTATGGCAAGAAATGTGATGTGATGTTGGTCTGTAACCTGAAACCACTGAATGAGTCTGTATACTCCTGTACTGTTCTGCATTGTAGATTGCATCTTGGGATAGATGTGCAGACAGCAATGGGGTGAAGCCTGGAATAAAATCTAATCTCTTAAGATATTGACATAAAAATGATTTATATTAGTTGTACAAAAAACAGAAGAATAACTGCATGCAAGTCACCATGCGACCCACTGCGGGATGGAAGAGCAGACCCATGCAAGTCACCATGCGACCCACTGCGGGATGGAAGAGCAGACCCATGCAAGTCAACATGCGACCCACTGCGGGATGGAAAAGCAGACCCATCCATTCCAGCCAGTTTGACAGATGGCAGTTGGTGACACAGCAGTCAGCAAGATCCACCAACCAAAAACAACAATGGGGGGGGCAATTGAACTGAAGGCTTCAGCTGAAGGTTTGCTCCCTGATTTCTGAAATACCAGATGCAAAGCAGGGCGGCGGGGGCACGAAGGACAGGAGAGGGTGTAACCCAGGTGGCGAAATCCTACTCCTCACTGCGGACAGTGAGCTGCTCCGCTTCGGGGGTCTGGCTCTGCTCTGGCGGTGCCTGGGGCTTTGAGCGACACGGCCATCCCTTGGTCTTCACGAAAATCACGGCATCCGCCAGAAACAGGACACAAGCTATGAACCCAAAAGCCTAAAAAAAACACACTCACTTTAGAGAGTATTCATATTATGCAAGCCTGAATTATCGGTCACAGGATAAAGATCTACTTCACAATGATCAGGCCGAGAGAGATAATCTCCCCAGCGTGTCCTGGGTCTGCCCTGGGGCCTCCTCCCGGCTGGACATGCCCGAAACACCTCCCCAGGAGGCATCCTACATAGATGACCGAACCACTTCAACTGACTCCTTTTAATGTGGAGGAGCGGCGGCTCCTCCTGAATATCTGAGCTCCTAACCCTGTGTCCAAGGCTGAGCCCAAACACCCTGCGGAGGAAGCTCATTTCGGCCGGTTGTATCCACAATCTTATTCTATTGATCAGAAGCCAAAGCTCACAGGTGAGGGTGGTAAATCCAAAGCTTTGCCTTCCAGATCAGCTTCCTCTTCACCACGACAGAACAGCATGGCGTCCGCATCACTGCTGATGCTGCACCGATCCGCCTGTCGATCTCACGCTCCCTTCAGCCTCAACACGCAGTAGCATTTATGAAATAATTACATTTTCTTCCACTGTCAACATCTGTGGTTTAGAGCCTCATACAAATAAATATCTGTCGACCTATTCCTTCTTTAACTTGAGGATTCATTTTCAGTACAGTAAATAAATGGCATGATCAACCAATCAGGAATTCATAATGATCAGTAAGAATTTACACTACAGCACATACCACTGACATCTGCTCCTTTTCAGTCCATCGGTGCAGAAAGGCAAAGACGGTAGAAGCGAGGAAGATGAGGAAGCCGATGGCCACAGTGTATGAGAAATCCTGTGGGAGGGGCTGCTTGTTAATGCCTGATTTCACTTCCGCATCAAGCCTATGCTGTGACTTACACAAGTGGCTCATGATGCTGCCAGCATTTATACGTGTGCGCTGGTGTCTTTTTGCTCTGCTAGTACGCCTCCAAAACACTAGGTGGCACATAGTTTTGGATGTTTCATTTACTGTCTTCACACCCTGCGATACATTCAGCTGTTAAATCACGCAAATGAAACATAAAGAAACCAAACATTTAATAAAGCATCCATTTATCGAGTCCTGCTAATATGTGCTGCTCCATACTTCCCAAAGATAACTTTTGAAAAACTTGAGGGAGGTAACTGAAATTGGCTCCGTGTTGTACAGATCTGTTGGTACGATGCCCAGGGTGGGTTATTAAATGCTAGTTATAAATAGTACTTCAGTTTCAATCAGGGACAGAAGTACACTTGGGATGTATACTTTCTTCACTCCCATAAAAAAGAATGTTACCAAGTGGACCAATAGTTCTGCGTCACAAAGATGTATAGTTACATTTCTGGGGAGTCGCATATACTCAGAAACGATTGTGAAAATTTGGACCTTCACTTGTCACTGGGTCTGCCCATTTTTGCCTGGGGGGGCACCTACCGCTAGACCGCAAACTCAGTTTTATTTTTTTTTCTTTTACATACAGTATACCATATTTTCCATTTTCAATTATTTGTAAATAAGTAAATCTCTGCAGATTAAAACGGGAACAGAACGAGATACTTAGAGATTCGCGAGTGTAGAGCTTTTTTTTTAATTAAAATTAATTTAGCTAAAATTTACTCATTTAAATTATATGATAATGCAAATAAAATGAGACAATGTAAAAAAAAATATTTTTTTATTCATGTTTGACAAAATTGATTGGATCTGGTCTGGGGGGTCAGTGCCTCCCCTGGCCCCCCCCAAACTCCGCCTATGGGTCTGCCATTATAATTGTACCTTTTCTGTACTTTTTAAGGTACAGAAATGGACTCTGAAAAACTTCACAAATGTATAAACAGCATTAATGTACCATCAATGATATAGAAATGTTCCCCAAGGTCCATTTCTGTACCTTAAAAAGTACAATTACCTACAGCTAAGGTACAATTGGCCCAGAGGATTTAGCCCCAGTGACAAGCAAAAGTACAAGTTTGTACTCTTTTTTCAGAGAGTGTACAGTGAAGGCCATGCCGCAGGATCCATGGCTACACTGTACTTACAGCATCGATTTGACGCAGAAGTATGAATCAGCCTTAAGGATAGGCTGAAGGAAGTCACATGACCTGGGTGTCACAAGCACCGCATTCCGGCACACTCACCAGCTTGGGCCAGTCGGAGACGCCAACCCTGCGGTGGAGGGGTGTGGCAAGAAAGACGAGAAGCAGGCCTAGGAAAAGGAACGCTGCGCAGCTGGCGAACTGAAAGAAGTAGAGTGCTGGGCAGGAGGAACACAGGTAGACGGGCGCTGCCAGGATGAAGGCCAGCAGGGAGAAAAGCTAGGAGAGAAAGGTCACATTAGGAGAGGTCGCCCTGCTGGCATCCTGCCGCACCTCCTGCTGCTAGGTGAGCCTTCTACCTTCTTCTACTCCCCACCTGTGCTGGGACAGAACTTTAACAGATCATTGAACACACTGAGAGCATAAGGGTAATCGAGAGATAAAGGACCATTTTGCTTGCTATTGGTAGGTTGTAGTTAACCCATTTTCCTGAAGGAGAGGGACCAGGATAAACAATCGTGAGGAGCTGAAGAGCCGAGCGCTGCCCCACAAGACGACTTGCACTCCGAGGGCCCAGCATTCAAGGACAAGCCAGCTGACATCTGATTGGTCAGTACAAACTCAAATGTGCCTGATCTGCCAGGAGGCAGAAACATCAAGCCGACATATAAGAACGATCAGCTGCTCCTGTTACACGCCTGGAACAGTTCAGGAGATGCACAGTAGGGACCACAATGCTGGAAGGACAAGAGCGAGGGAACGCCGGAAAAACAGGCAGCATCAGCAGGCCGATTTTACAGCATTGGCCATGTCTCATACTGAGGGAAGACCACCAAAGCTTTGCTCAGACTTCATTGCTTAACAGGCAAGCTTTGTTTTTCATTGACCCCAAAATCACGACTATTCATTTGAATCTATAGTGAAACGGGGCAGACTTGTCAGGAATGCTGAATGTAAACTAACAATTCGATGGCACATATGAGGCTTTGTAGGAATAAAGTCCAGAGAGAGGGAGAGGATAACAAGGTCCCTCAACCTTGTAATAATTCCTGGACAATTTCAGGACTCGTAACAAGAGGTTTTTGCCTTTCGTAACTTTTCTGGGCAGACAGCCCACTGACTATCACACGATTTGACTGTAAGGCTTGTAAATGTGGCTAAATGAAAACATGTAGGGAAGATGGAGCTGAGTACGACCACAGCAGGCTTCCTGGAACAGTGGAGGTAGAGTGAGGGCCTTTGTAGAGCACAGAAGAGCAACACGGATGGCCTTACTGAGCACACGTGGGCTGTGTGCCCTGACATCAGGCTGGCTTTCTCCTAAATGCTTCCATACAGACAGCAGATGAAGTGCTCAGCTCACACAAACAGAAACATGGTGAGCAGAGCAGGCGGCTCATGGCACTCCCTGGGTAGGCCTTCTTCCTCTGACTGTCGCTTAGCAGGCCTGAGTAGACCTTCTCACTCTGTGACTGTCGCGTAGCAGGCCTGAGTAGACCTTCTCGCTCTGTGACTGTCGCTTAACAGGCCTGGGTAGACCTTCTCACTCTGTGACTGTTGCTTAGCAGGCCTGGGTAGGCCTTCTCCCTCTCTGACTGTCGCTTAGCAGGCCTGGGTAGACCTTCTCACTCTGTGACTGTCGCTTAGCAGGCCTGAGTAGGTCTTCTCCCTCTGTGACTGTCGCTTATCAGGCCTGGGTAGGCCTTCTCCCTCTCTGACTGTCGCTTAGCAGTCCTGGGTAGACCTTCTCCCTCTGTGACTGTCGCTTATCAGGCCCGGGTAGACCTTCTCACTCTGTGCCTGTTGCTTAGCAGGCCCGAGTAGACCTTCTCACTCTGTGACTGTCGCTTTCCTTTGGTTACATCTACCCTTCAGATTCAGTGCAGTAAGACACTACTGCTCCTTCTTTCATCTCCTTCTTTAAATCCCTATATCTGATTTGAGGATTCCCTGCAGTTAACCATTGGCCGAACAGCCTGTGGATCAGTGCATAAGTAGGAGAACTGTACAGTGAAACCACTGCAATTCAAAGGAGTATGAAGCAGGTGGGTACAATGCCAGCCAGTGGCCCCAACAGGCCTGTTGAGAGAGCACTTACCGACACAAGACTGCACACACAATGGCTGAGGAAAAGAGACAATCTGTGTGCCAGTATGTAGGAGAACATCCATCCATCTTTCATCCACATATTCTAGTTAGGTTCAAGGAGCCTGCCTTAGATAACATATGGCACAAGCATGTAGTCAACAGGTCTTTTAAAACAACATTGAACTCTGACTGCTATTCAGGATCTGTGATGAAACATTTACTGGTCTATTCAGGATCTGTGATGAAACATTCACTGGTCTCTGTGAGCTCAGACAGCACCTCAGCACGTGCTTTCATTTTGGATTAAGTTGGGGGGGTTGGGCAGTGGTGACAATAAAATCACCATAAAGTTGCAGTGGTGGATATGGCATATAAATATAAAAAATACTGTGAATTCCTTAACACTGATAGATATTGTAAACTCTGGGTTTTTATTCATAGTTAATTTGTTAAAACCTTCATCGTCAGTTGACCACTGATCACCAAATTCAAATTCTAAGAAAACAAATGAATTAATATGAAATTTGGTCGATATACCGTTAGTGATCATAAAGACAATGAAAAAGAATAAAGAGGATAATTATGTAGCGCATTCACCTTTATGAAGTACACCGGACTGTGAGTATAAAGGGAGGGGCACTCACCAAGGCTGCCACCTTAATGCCAAAGCGCCATTTATCCAGATACTCCGAGGGCACGATGAAGCACTTTCCGGCCTTGGGCTCCTGCACCGTCGTGGTGTTATAAACCGCATCCGCTGCTGCCATGGTTAAACTGGGAAAGAATGTTTAATGATTCTTATTACTACTGTTCATTTTTTAAAGCCCTGTGTAGCTGTCTGCTCTACAAGTAATAACAAATTAATTAAACCCCCACATGCAGATCTTCAAGGTCCGTTGAATGCACGTTTACAGACAATTTACCACCGGCACCGGACACGCAACAGGGATACGTGGAAAAAAAAGTTAAGTTTAACCCGAAAATATTCAGAAAAACCGGGTAAAAGTGCACAAAATAAAACAGGTCATTGCTGTTGTAAATACATAAAAAGCAGTAATTCCTGTAAAGACACACCCCTTAAATCGGGGGGGGGGGCAATTAAAAAATATACATTTCGTATGTGTCACCGGGTTCCAGCACACCCACCTGATGGAGACAAGACTTCAGGCTAACAGATCTGCTGTGTAACGTTAAACCCCGAGGATGCGCCGATGTTACAAATCCCGCCCCCCGATTCCGCGGATTACGGCGTTTGGGCTCTGCGCCAACAGTACCTAGGCATTCGTAAAAGTCTATTTCGAATAGGTATGTACAACAGAGTACAGAGAGGGACCACTGCAACGTGCAAACTAGTGGGACTGCTATTTGTTTAGCTCAGGCTGCCCCTCCCCCGATGGGAACGCCCGCTTACTCTCCGGGTTTCGTAACAGTTCAGCTCCCAACTCCACCACATGTTTATAATCTGTCGTTTCCGTGCATTGTGAGCAGAGACGGAATTCGTTCTGGTTCTCGAATGTCTTGTTTTTATGTCGATAAACTTCATGTTAAATCATATTCACTGTGGTGATTTTTTGGGAAAAAAATGATCATTTACGAAGGACGCAAATCTAAATGTGACCCCCGCCGGGATTTGAGATTAAAATTGGGACTTTGCCATCTTGCATTAGACTCCACCCTTCCCTCTTCGAGTCTGGTTCCTTCCCAATGTTTCTTCCTTCTAGGGAGTTTTTTCTTGCCGCTGTCACCTCTGGCTTGCTCACTGGGGACACTGGGGCAGGGATAATGTAAAGCGCTTTGAGACAATGAGATGAGAAAATCTGCCACACAGATAAAATTGAATTGAACTGAATAGTGCTAGAACTATTCATGGGGCAGCACATCGTGTTGGAGCTGTATAGGTGAATGTAAGTAGTGTAAATAGTTCAGTGTAATTGTCATGTCTTTTGTTGTTATTGTGTAGTCTAATAATGTCATGTGTAGCATTAATTGTCTTAAATAGGGCTGTGTGTGTGTGTGTGCCCACCATGTGTGGTGTGGGTACCGGGGCGACCACCATGGTGGGCAGTGTGTGTGGTGTGGGCACTGGGCCGACCCCCGTGGTGGGCAGTGTGTGTGGTGTGGGTACCGGGGCGACCACCATGGTGGGCAGTGTGTGGTGTGGACACTGGGCCGACCCCTGTGGTGGGCAGTGTGTGTGGTATAGGTACTGGGGACGACCCCCGTGGTAGGCAGTGTGTGTGGTATAGGTATTGGGGATGACCCCCGTGGTGGGTAGTGTGTATGGTATAGGTACTGGGGACGACCCCTGTGGTGGGCAGTGTGTGTGGTATAGGTACTGGGGACGACCCCCGTGGTAGGCAGTGTGTGTGGTGTGGGTACCGGGGCGACCCCCATGGTGGGCAGTGTGTGTGGTATAGGTATTGGGGATGACCCCCGTGGTGGGTAGTGTGTATGGTATAGGTACTGGGGACGACC
>JAABNX020000151.1:23010741-23020845 GCA_015163995.2 Mormyrus lacerda | reverse complement strand
GAATGTCCCTTGGGAGTGTCTTTCTGTATAGTTAGTAGTCATTTAGGGAATGCTCCTGTGGAGCATCTGGGAGTATAGTTAGTACTCAGATAGAGAATGCTCCTGTGGAGCATCTTGGAGTATAGTTAGTACTCATTTAGATAATGCTCCTGTGGAGCATCTTGTAGTATAGTTAATATTGAACTAGGGTAAATAGGACACTTACATTCAATACATCCACGCTGACTTTCTGGAAATGCAGACACCGCAGTTCCTGCATGCGCCGACAGTTTTCCTCGTATTTCTCCTCCGCCAGATGTCTGTTGGGTCATAAGATGCTGATAAACATTTATTTCCCAGATAGGGCGTGACCTGTACTCTGTCTGTCCAGCAGAGCTCATCAGAGAAGTTTAATGGGCGCCCAATATAAGGGACAATATCAAATAAGACCTGGTGCCCACAAGGTGGCGCTCTTGATGTCACACTCTGAGCTCAGCATGCTGGGAGCTCCCAGATAAAAGCACAGCCTGTGGACACACTGATTCTAACTGCCCGGTCCCACTGCGGTGAGTTTGATTCATTGCTGTAGATGTCATCCCCACATACTTTAACCTGTTGGCCTCCTCATCAGCAGCTTGTAGCTTCTTCAGCCTCATCCTCTCACGGGGGGTCATCTTCTGCACGTCCGAGTGCCCCAAAGGAACTGTCTTCTGCCTAGGGGAGTGAGATGGGGTGGAGGAGCATCAGACAAGATAGGGAGCCACTACAGGATTAGGGGGTTGAGACTCAAACGTCCTGTGTAGGAGATGCCATTGAACTGTATGGCTACAAACAATGTTAAATAAACCTAAAAACTGGCAACACACAGACAGAAGGTACAGTCATGAAGACTGCTACATGCTAGTGGAGAAAACTAATAATAATAATAATAACAATAATAATAATAACAATAATAATATTCAAGACACCTTCCTAATACTGAATGTGATTACTGCCCTAACGTGTTATAGACACAATCATACAACTATGAAAAGAGCAGAAAATGCATTCTTTCAGAGGGAGATCACTCCATGCACAAACCAACTTGCGATAATCCGATTTATGCTATTCTGATTCGTCCCCAGACACATTTTGATTTGCATGCTGGCCATGCAGCGAGTTACGGCTGAGGAGGACAGGCTGGAGCCTGGCTGCAGGGTCACGCCGAGTGAGCAGCATGTTAATTAGGAGGCGGCACGCTCCAGGATCTCCCGGTTAGCCCTTTTGCCACACGCAGCCGTGGCATATGGCCTGCCCTCGGTTACTTTTAGTCCCTGCCGACAGCCGGCTTCCTCTTGTCACATGATGCACCAGCTGAAGGTGCAGGGGAGGGGTACTACTCACATTGCACCAGCGTGTCTCTCGCTTTTCTGTGCCTTGCTGCAGATCTGAAGTGTTATATTCTGTAGAGAGCAGAGAAACACGCAACACCCACAACCAATGATATGTAAGTGTTTGTTTTCATCTCCCGCGGCATCACAGACTACCTTGTTCCCGCTGCTTATGCTCTGTTAGGGTCATTCTTTATAGACCAATAGATGGCGTCAATCCACGGCGACGCTCATAGTAGAGTGAAGTAGAGATAATAGTTTATGCAGTTAAGGATGAAACCCGGGACATGAGAGACTTGCAGAGAAAGGCATGAAGGCACTCTAGATGGAAGGAGCTGGGGGTATTGTAGTAGGATTTATTATTTAGCAGGATAACTTGTTGGATTTAAAGTAGTCTGAGCTGGATGGACTTTTTCTTTGTTCTCTACATTTAGCCCAGGGTACCTTAACAAGTTATCCAGCTAAACAAGAAATCCTGCTTTGTGAAACAGGTCCGTGCTCACATGTCCTAGAAAGGGGGTTTATATATTGCTGATGGATATGTATCTGCTCCATGTGGCTATAACCAGGCAGAAACACTTTTAGAGTCTGATCCTACGCTGTCTGTTTCATATTTGGTAGAATGGGGTCTGCTAATTAAGGAACTGGACTTGCAGAAGGCGATAAACCCCAAACCACTGATGTCTGACTGCAACATAGTTGACCAGAGCCCACCTGCATGTTCTCCGCGATGAAGCTCATCTTCAGAAGGTCAGCTGCAGACGGCCTTACTGCCGGGTCCTTGCTGAGCATCCTGGGCAGACACAGAGGTGGCAGTACCATCGCGTTAGCTACTCGCTATGACACCAGTGTCGCCATGGGTACTGAAAGCCTCCTGACACTGAAGTATATGTTTCAGATTCTTCTGTCAACACCAGATCATCCATGCTCGAATTTGACTCTTTCTGCACAAATATACTGCTGGTGCAATTTGGATTAACTGAATTAATTGAAATTTCAGCAGTAGGTTGTGCTGAACTGTTTCAGATATGTTAATATAAATATAAATATGAATAAAAATAAATACCACTGACGACCCACTTTTGCCTTCAGAACTGCTGCGAGGGTAGACGAACAGCCGGCTCAGGGACGTCACTTTGCATACCACCTTGCACTGAGCTGTTATTTTCACACTTCCTGTTAGCTTTAACGAGACTGGCCATTCTCCACTGAGCTCCCTCATTAGCAAGGTGTTTGCAGCTGACTGGATGTTTTTTGTTTACTGCATCGTTCTCTATGAACTCTGCCCACAGTACTGTGTGAAAATCCCAGAGGGTGGCGGTTTTTAAGTTGTTGGAACTACTGTATTTGGCACCAACAATCACACCCCCTTCAAAATCCCTTATAACAGGGAATCTAACTCTCAGCCTGATGGTAAGTGAAGCTCTTGACCCTGTCTGTACGCTGTATACATTGTACTGCAGCCAAAGTCCCTTTAGTCTGCTTTTCATGCTACCACACAGAAGACATGACAGGTAACTCCCAGTGTGGAGGGCTTGAAACTTACCCCTCCAGAATGGCACCAAGCTCTTTGGAGTAGCTCTGGGGGAGGGATGGGACAGGACCCTCCAAGATCTTCATCACCACAGAGAGAAAGCTGTGGCCCTTAAAGGCCCTCTCCAGGCTGCACATCTCATACAAGACGCAACCCAAGGACCTGGATATGACATCATCAGGAGGCGCCCATGTCATAGACCAAATCACACACAGGCCAGACGGTCATTTCGAATGTTCTGTGGTCTCAAACACCCTCCCTGTATGTCAATATATTAAACACACTCTCTGAAATGTAGTAGCCCTTAATTCCAGTGTCTGACCATTTACAAATATATTTGTGGAGAATTTACTTGTGCATGCATTTTATCCAGTTACCAAACCTTTGAACAAAGAACTTCCGTAAATATATGTCATATAATTAGAACTTTTTCACTGAGACTGAGTAAAAGATTATGCGGATAAGTACGACAGGCTTATCTGAGTCTTTTACAATGAATAAAAGGATCCTCAGACCATCAGAGATATGGATAGGTGCTCCAATCTGGCCACTCTACTCATGCACACTGTCACAATACAGGTTTTCTGCACCATGGTACTAAAAATATCTCTATACAGGTAACCTTGACAAAGACAATGAGTGAGGATACGATATCAGACAAGTGAGGCTGGCGGCACGAGCTACTGGAGCCGTTTGGAATGAGACACAGGAAGTCAGACAGAAATACTGTCCATTGGACGGGCGTACCGGTCTTGGATGTGTAAGGAGGCTGCAGCACCCCTTTCAGAACATGCGAGATCAAAGCAAGCCTCCACTCCTAAAGGAGATCTCCAACAGCACAGTGAACACACAGACGCTAAAATTACAGGTTCCACTCGTATCATACCCAGAAACAACAGATTGATAATCAGGTTCCCTAGTTAACGATCACAGGGACAGCTGGTCATTATGGGATGTTGGCAACACCTGTGGCCACACGGCAGAGAGACGAGCCAGCTTATATAAACACGCAGCCTCTGACCCCTTGTCAGCGTAAACCCCAAGCTGTGCAGCAGAACTGTGAACGGAGCTGGACTTCACTAACTTCCCAGCATTGTCATCATTTTTACCTGTCAAATGACCAGATCGTTTGAGTGTCAGTAGCCTGATGCAGTATTTCCCAACCCAGTCCTCAGGGAACGCCGGGCAGTCCACATTATTGCTCCCTCCCAGTTCCCAGCCAATCAGGAACGCCAAATACCTGGTACAGGTGTGCTGGGAGCTGAGGGGAAGCAAAAATGTGGACTGTCCGGGGTTCCCCGAGGACTGGGTTGGCAAACACTGGCCTAATGAACTGGGCTACATTCATAATAATAAAATTAAGTTCTCAATAAAATAAAGCAGTTAGCTTTATTGAATTGAAAAAAGGAAAATAGTTGTAACAGTGTAAAGGAAAGTTGGGTCTGATGATCCTGGTTTATGGTCTGGGTCAGTGAGACATAAAGGCTTCATCAGGGAGGCGTCCACACTTCCACATTCAGGAACAGGCGGTCACATGGTACTCAAAGACACTTACTTACAGAGTGAGAGCCAGGGAACATAATGGGAATTCATTTGGGTCGCCCCCCGACCCAGATCCACACGGAGACACACTGCACACACGCTCTGGGTGGCTGTAAGTAGCAGCATGTGGCTGCAGGTCCCAGGCAGTCACTGCTGACCTCTATTACTGGTGGCATCTCTGAGGAGCAGGAGGGCCTGTTAGCAAGACCCCAGGCCGGCGTGCATTGACGAGCTGCGGGTTTCACGTCGGAATCCTTAATTGATATGAAGCTGCTGAAGTGCTCAGGGGAGCCAGAAGAACCCTTAGCAGGAAGTGTCTACATTTCCTGTCAAAACCGGAATCTTCCGGACGGCTCAGAGGGTCCCTTCACTGCCACTCCAAAGTGCTCCTACATCACATGTTCATTTTGCCTTATCTTCTCTTGGAGTAACATGGTGCAGCACCAGGTCCCGGTTCATGTCCACACCCTGCAGCACATCTGTTAGGCCCACCCTGACCACTCATCCACATGCTGACTTCGATGCTGAAGGAGCAAGTGTCCAGACATAGCACCAATCTCCTCTTTATGCTCTTTCTCGTCCATGGCCTTAATGTGTAGTATGATGGAATATCACGGAAACTTCTTGACTTCATACACCAACACATTTTGAGAAACTGATCTGGATTCCATTGACTCCCAGCTCCCAAAACACAAGCATACATGATAAATAATTGAATGTACCTTCCTCAAGAGCTACTGTGATGATCGGCACCTACCATCTTTCAGTCCTATGCCAATCTCCTTTACCACTACACCCCCACCAAACACAGGCTTACCAGATGTCTGACTTGGAGTTGTAACCTTGATGGCTGAGCACCTCTGGACTCATGTAGAAAGGCGTGCCAGTGAAGGTGGTGGCCAGGTCACATGACCCATTCAGGAGGCGGGAAACTCCAAAGTCACCTGACCACATACATAAAACACATGTTATTGGTTCACTGAGAATCATACTACATTTTTATAGTAAGAAAAAACAATAATTAGGCAAGGAAATGTAAGTGCACAAACCTTGCTGACATGGATAGATGAGTAACTGTGGTAATGGATTACCCGTTGTACACCCCCATCTTGTGTATAAAGACCCATTCCTGCCGGATCCCTATGGATCTACTTACCTATTTTAACAATGTTCTTCTTTAGAAAAATGTTTTTGGCCTTGAGATCCCTGTGAAGTATTTTCCTGGGATACAGAAGGAAGATGGATGGATACTCTGTGTTGGTTTAATCATCGGCAATCTGCGTCTTGTTTTTTTATCATAGCTAAATAAATGGGGCATTTGGATATAACATCTGGAAAGGGCCCATCGTGCAAAACAGGCCATTTGTTTAATGCTGCTGCTGGCCCTCAGGAAGATATGTTTGGGTGAGCCCTGTCTTTAACAAAGCTTTCATTACAGAGCACAGTCAAAGGGTAATTAAACAGTGCTGTATGTCACAGAAAGCCCACAGCAGATTATGGGGCTGCGGTCAAAACTGGTTTAGCTCAATGAAATAGAAACTGCTGTAAAGTATATCTGGAACCTATATTGACACAGCAAAGGTTACTAGGGAGACCCATTAAGGTATAGTACAGGAAATGACCCTGGTTTTTCTGCCCCAATAATTGTGGAATATTTGAACAGGTATCTGGTTAGCAAAAGATGCACCCACCTCTGGTGCATGTAATGGACGCCCAGCAGCAGCTGAACGAGCCACTCGGCCACCTGGTTCTCGGGCAGCCTCGCCCCTGCCCGGCGGAGCTCCTCCAGCTTGCAGTCCAGATCCCCATCCTGCAGTCAGAACAAGCACCGTCAAATAGGCCGCTGTCTGAAGCCGCTCTTGGTCGTTACTGTTAGCAGCTGCTGCAGCCCTGCTGCCCCTAACAGCCACACTGCTCACTCTAGATGCTGGAATCAGAACAACACGCTGTCATGTGGAGACAAGGAGGGCAGGGTCAAGAAAACTGGCTGGAAGGGTGGTTCCATTATAGGGGAGCAAAGCAAACCCCCATCTAGAGGGAATCCAGAGGGGTTACTGACATCCAGGAAGATCTGTGGAGTGCCAGTGTCTGGTACACACCCCCCATTCCTCCACTTGCTTGTATACAACCATATGTTTATCACAATCTGCTGGATTGAATCCAGGCAATTACTGGGTCTCTTTGTCTTTCATCTAGAATCTCCCAACATAGATCCCGCTGGGCATTGACTTTGGAAGTGCTTGTAAACATGGCATTTGCAGAGGCATCATGGGTAATGGTGACTATAAGCATGGCATTTTCAGAGACATCATGGGTAATGGTGACTGTAACCATGGCATTTTCAGAGGCATCATGGGTAATGGTGACTGTAACCATGGCATTTTCAGAGGTATCATGGGTAATGGTGACTGTAAGCATGGCATTTTCAGAGGCATCGTGGGTAATGGTGACTGTAAGCATGGCATTTTCAGAGACATCATGGGTAATGGTAACTGTAACCATGGCATTTTCAGAGGCATCATGGGTAATGGTGACTGTAACCATGGCATTTTCAGAGGTATCATGGGTAATGGTGACTGTAAGCATGGCATTTTCAGAGGCATCATGGGTGTCGGGGGTGTGGCTCAGTGGCTTCTGGATCTGTGCCCATGTCTGGAAGTTTGTAGGTTTGAATCCTGCCATCTGAATAATCATTACAACGTTGAGTAAGACCATTAACCCCAACTACTCCACGGTTACAGAATAAAAGGAGTCAAAGTCTGATTTAACCAAAATGTAAATACAATGGCGAATGGGGTGGTCAGGTTTCAGTCTGGGGGGCCATGGTCACCCCTTAGCGCCCCCCAGATCTGCATACGAGTACAGTACTTTGCCACAGCACCTATTGTACAAGAGCACATTAGGTAACATAGTGTCGCTTGACATAGGACCTCCCTAAATTTATTTCTACATATATTTACTTTTTTAACACTTTGGTCTATGTGCATGTCATCATAAGTTGTATGAGTTGTAAGTCTGAGAGAGTCTATAAATAAATGTGATGTCAACATATTTAATAGCCAAACTCACTGCATCATCCAGTTACAATATTTTTGGTCATTTATGTAGTTGATTAAAATGGAACACACTGACTGTTTTCCAAAGCATTTAGGGCTTGCCTTATTTCATGGCTAGATTCCTGTGGGCAGTGAATCATGATTTGTACTGGTAATTAACAGGAAATTGGAGCGATTGATGCAGAGGAATGAGTTGGAATGAAAGCCAGAAGACACGCGGCCCATAGGGGGCTCGGCCCCAGATTGAGCAGTTCTGTTCTGCTCTGTGACGGGTGTCTGAGTGCTCCAGTGTCTGAAGGGCTCACTGCATTTCTCTCGCTGTTGTCATCAGAGGCATCTAACAGCTCCCTCAGCTTCATGCTTACTGTGTAATGACAGCTTCGGCTGGTGGGAGGGGGGCATTGCGGGGCTGTCCAGGTGAGTTTGAACCCAAGGGCACCAAAAATACATGTACCGCACCCCCATGGTTGGAGCTACCCCACCCATCTTGAGTCAATACTGCACAGTATTGATCTCAGTTGTACTTGCCTGCCATTATACCTCTGTGTCAGTCACATAAAAGCACAGAATTTTAAACCAGAAGAATCCAGCAAACATTGATACAAGTAACCTGTGATCAGCTGATTAAAGAACAGATTAAACAATTTTTCAGTTAAAATTCCTACATGGAATTTTACATGGAACGATCACATCTTTCATAAGCAAACAAGGTGACTCGCATGGATGCTAGCAGATTTAACGAGTTCATTCATTCACGGAGACTGCATCCAGAACCATCAATTGTAAATGCTTTATAAAATGCTTCATAAAGTGAAGTGAAAAGTAGTCATTGTTGACACACCACAGTGAAATGTGTCTTTTGCATGTAACCCATATGTGACATAGCAGGGGCAGCTAATTCAGCGCCCAGGGAGCAGTGCTTGGGGGCGGTACCTTGCTCAAGGTACCTCAGTGGTATTTTGATGGTCAGATATTCAAAATAAAAATCATGTACATGTATACCACCACCATGATTAACTTAAGAGTTAAAACCAGGCATAATAAAACAAACTTAAGTTAAACCAGCAAAAGTATAACGGAATGCAGAAACATTTGAGTGACTGACATGAGTGCTGGAGACACATACACACACATTTGCTGAGAAACTCCAGTGACTCCAGCTGAGTAGCATTTTGTCGTAAACAATGACTATCCAGCGTTTCCGGGTCTCCTGCATGACACCCTTAGATCTACGTCTCCCGGCTGCCCAGCAGCCCTAAACACAGTTGCAATGGGCCAATCAATCCCTTAATTGATTAAACATATTTCTTTTGCACAATAAGCTGTTGAGGTATAATGGGGCAAAGAGGCTGCATGTAGATTACATTCCAATTCGCTCAAGGTACAATTACCAGACATGCCTTTGTGAAGAGCCGTTAAATGAATCGTGTTCGATTCACTATCTTTGGCTTATGAAGGCTCATTTTATTCTTTTTCTTTTCTTTCATTTCCGGTTTGAGATTATGACTCCATGCCATTCCTGCACTCCGCATCCCACAGGAATATAAATCTATTCCGCTGGCATTCTCAGTCGTGTCCCTCCACATGTCTGTCCCATGGGAACTAAAATCTATTTCACAGGTGCCAGACCATTGCAGAGCTCACACAACGGTCTATTTAGAAACACCAATTACCCTAACTGAAGGTCGACAGGAGGCAACCTGTACAATGTGGGGGGAAGACGCAAACTCCACCCACACGGAGCAGGGAGGGGGGTGTAAAACCCCCAACTCTGGAGATGTGAGGCAAATAGTGCACCCAGCCAATCACATGGCAGTATTAGGGCGTGATGTGTCATGTGGTAATTAATATCTCCCCATAAAGCCATAACGGCCGCTCAAGCACAATCATCCTATTCTTTATCGACATCACTGCTCAGCCACTCATTAAAAGAAGTTACATTTGTCAAGACATGGCTGTTCCAAATGTACTTTGATTTGGGGGAGTCGACATCAGTCAACAAAATCAAATCCTGTTCATGAAGATAAAAAAGTACTTGGGCGGCTTGAATGTCCTGCAGTGAATGCGTGAGACAACCCAGTGCTTCACTGGTAGGTCATTCATTAGAGAGCTGCCAGTTATCAATATCGGGCTATCAGCTGCATGAGACCTCAGAGGCGCCCCCTGGTGTGTATGTGTAAGAACATGGCCTGCTGAGCACTCAAGAGGATTCTCGCAGATCCCCATTGGCTAGCAGGCACAGCACCATGGTGCAGATCAGTCATGAGTCACTGCACAGGGCCAGGCAGACGATGACCTGAACCGGCAAAGGGCTCACAGAGAGAAACAGGCAAAGGTGGAAAGCTCTGGTTCCAAAAGGACAAATCCAGACCAAGATTTTGTTTCAACTAACCAGTCCAGTATAAACATGTGTCTTATTCACAGAGGACTCCAATGGTGGGTGAAATTAAATCTTGGTCTAAATTTGGACTTTCTGGACCTGAGCTTTCCACCTCAGGAAATAGCCCAGAGAGGCACTGCACTGACACAGCAGGTACGATCACCGCATCTCAACCTTCACGTCAGCGTACGTGACAGTCCAACCGGAATCCCGACTCCATCACAGCTGACTGTCCCATGGACG
>JAABNX020000151.1:22982371-22995430 GCA_015163995.2 Mormyrus lacerda | reverse complement strand
TTTTTTTTCCCTATGACTAAGTAAAGAGATTTTAGCTTAACTTATTGAATGTTTGAACCCTGCAGACTATCACAGTCCTTGCGATGTGACAATTGCATGTGCATGAAATGCCATGTGGATGTTAACATCACACATCGCGCAAGCCTTTTGGGTGGTAGAGCGTTGCAGTGGGTAGTGCTGTCACCACACACTGCCGCTTTATGTATGTGGAGTTTGCATGTTCATTCTGGGTGTGTGTAGCATTTTGGCTGGAAGAGAGTCGCCATAAATGTCATAAACGTAATATGTCTGAATAACAAAGCCCAAGAGAAGCTAATTTGCACGTGATCAACTTCAGTATGACAGAGCCAGCAGTCTTGGTCATATCAACTACTTTATCTCCAGTGCTGGTGTAATTTTCACTGGGAAACCAAAATGTTCCAAAACAGCCTATTGTCACTGACTATAACCAACAATAACTCATTAGCATAATGTTTTTTTGTGTTGAACATCTACTTGCGAATTTAGGTTCTTTCTATGTCAATAAATGTTTTCATTGTGCACCCTGAACTGGAAATGAAGTACCGAACAGGCAATGAGTATGTGTACCGTTATAACCCCAGATCACAGGAACATGAACCATCTGTTGTTAATCAGCCACAGGATCTTGGACAAAAGACGGAAGGAAATGCTTTATTTAGTAACATGGATTCTGGAGGCTGGACAGATTCATAACTAGGAGTCTGGTGCCTTGATCACAAACACATATTTGGGTGGTAGATTGAAACATTATTCTTACTCTCACAATTTTCTGTATGAATATTTGTACAGGATGTGTGGTACATTATTTCAGCTGTTTTTAGTGCTTCAGCGTAAAGTGACTATCAGTATTAGAAGGCTTCTTGATTATAAAGTGCATGATGACAATTATCTCCAGTAGTGGAGCAAAAGAAGGAGATGAGATCACCGGTCCTCATACTGACAGCCATAAATCATGGCCGCTTCCTCTTGTGACTGCCTGATGAAACTAAAATAGTGTTCTTAAATGGTAAGGCTTTCATAATGACGAACAAAAGATTTTATTGGTGATTCTTTAGTCAGATGATTTGCATTTCCCAAATATAGACAACGGAAAATGACTCCTTTTATATTAGACAAGAAATGCCAGCACAGAATTTATGTGAAATATGCTTCTGAGCTTATTATGAGCTTATTTGTTTGCTATTTTTTTTGGCTTGTTTATATCTGTCCAATCGCACTGTGGTCTTCCTCACCATTTGATGTTGCTGGCTTTATGCTGATTAATCACACAGCTCCATTGCTGTACCATTATTTTGCTGGCCAGTTTCATGATGCAAGTTAGTTACTGGTGCTTTAAAAAAAAACACTTGGCTAGTTAGCTAATATATAGGTTCATTGGACGGGGTGGATGGAGTCAACATCATGACTGCAATTTCCCCCAGATGCCCCCAAAAGGGGAAACTGCCGGTTCATTGAAACCAATGACACGGTAAATGAAATTTTGTGGTATGTGTGAAGTTCAAATCTGTGAGCTTTTTCAGTCTGTGTTTTGGTGTGTTTTGACAGATCCCCACTGGGGTGAATCCCTCCCCCTTCCCCCTCCGATATCACGATGGCCCACCGTTCGCAGCGTTCCTCGCTGGAGGACAACCCGTTTGCCCCAAACTACCTACCACCGCACTATCGGGAGGAGTACCGGCTGGCCATCGATGCACTGGTGGAGCATGACTTGGAAGGGTACTACAGCTTCCTGCAGAGAGCAGGCATTGTGGACTTCCTCTCCCAACTGGAAGTGGAGCGCATTCGGAATACAGTGCAGGCACCCCGACAGATCTCCCAGCCAGAGTTACTCTACTTGGAGACTGAGCCCGATGGCTCTTCTGATACCTACTGGCCTGTCCACTCTGACCTGGAGGCACCATGCCTGGACCTGGGCTGGCCGATGAACCAGGGCTTCATTGGCCCCACAGAGGTCACCACATTGGTTAACCCCTCAGATCCGGAGATGCCCAGCATCAAGGAGCAGGTCCGCCAACTCATCAGAGGTGCCCAGCAGGTGAGTCCAAAATGGTGTTGGTGGTCTAATGGTTAGGAAGTTCCTCTGGACCTAGAAATCGCAGGTTCAAGTCCCATCTCTGGCACTACCATCATTGGGTCCCTGAGCAAGACCTTAACCCCAGCTTGCTCCAGGGGCACTGTCCCTGAATTTAGAAAAATATAAGTTGCTCTGGATAATAGCATCTGCTAAATATTGTGAATGGGTTATTCTCACACTGGTGAGCTTGGAATTGAGGTTTTACACTCCTTTTTACACTGGCATGTAGCAAAATTAAATAGGGTCTGTTCAGGCAAGAGTTGTGTTTGCATCAGTGAGTTGGGCAATGTGTAGCTCTGCAGAAGGTCATGAGGTCAAACCCCACAGCTGGCAGAGAAATCACATTGCCATTGTTCCCAGTTGCTCCAGGGACAGTGGCTGACCAAAGTAACCATGCTCTCCGATCCGCACCTCACTCTTGGACAAAACCATTTTTTAAATAAATAAAAATGTAAATGTCTTGTAATCAGGAAATGTAGTTCTGAAGCATTTGACAATTGCAAATACAACCAGACTGTACTTTTTTTGTACAGCAGTAAACTGCCTCAGAACACAATTTGACTATTAGACCTGGTCCTTTGTCACATTCCTGTTATAATGTGTTGCCTGAATTAGTCTTAATGCTTGGTATACATTTTAGAAACTATATTATTGAATGTATAAAATGTTTAGAAATGTTTATGACCAAAGTATAGGCAACCCTAAAATGGCTGGTTTGTGCTGATGTGCTTCCTGCAGGTGATCGCCGTGGCGATGGACATGTTCACAGACGTCGACATATTTGCTGACCTGCTGGATGCTGCAGCGCGCCGTGTGGCCGTCTACATACTGCTGGATGAGCAGAATGCACACTACTTCTCCACCATGGTCACCAACTGCAGAGTCAACTTAGAGATGGTCCAGGTGAGCCGGTTCTTCAAGCAGAAGCAAGAAGTGTGTGATGTCAAATGATGACCAATTAACCAAAAGATGTTTCTTCAGTTTTATTAGTTTAATTATGAATTTAATTATTCTATATTCTGCTACCTTTGAAATTGTGAAAAAGATTAAGAGGTTTTAAATATATTGTGTATATTAGAGTGAATCTCAGATATGTGTTGCACAGAAAAATTTGTTTTGCCCCCGAAATAAGATCTACTAACCCTATGTGTTGGTGTTGCAGTCAATGCGGGTGAGAACTGTGTCAGGAAGCACCTACTTCTGCTGCACAGGAAAGTCCTTCAAGGGCCAAATGATGGATCGCTTTCTGATGGTGGATTGCAAAGCTGTGCTGAGTGGGAACTACAGGTAAGATTTAGCCATCTGTTGATAACTACATGTTGATTTAGGTGGAGTATAAACGGGTGTCAGTGTTTGCAATATAAGTGACTGTCAGGAAGTAACGGTAATAATATGTACTGTTACTACAGTCATGTCCTGTCTACATAATGTCCCGTACTCATGTTATAGTCAATATTATCTCATGGAGTCTCTAGCTTTCAGCCTCTATTTGACCAAAATATTGTTCTCACAGCTTCATGTGGACGTTTGAGAAGATTCACCGCTGCATTGCACACCTGTTTCTTGGAGAACTGGTCATCACATTTGATGAGGAATTTCGGATTCTTTATGCTCAATCTGAGCCACTGGTCATTGAGAATTCCCTGGTACCGGTACCGGTACCTGAGAGAAGCAGCTATGGTGTCAGGCAGTTTTTGAACCCCAATCCCATGCAAATGAGAAACCCCAGAGAGTTTCTGCACATAGAGAACCCCCACTTTTCTCAACTGCTGGGCTATCCGTTGGAGGACCATATGGAGATGGAACGCAATATGCCACTTTTTAGGAGGAAGGACCTTTTCCGTGGTTTTCAAGACCCTGAGGCACTGCAGGTCTACAGTAATAAATACTCCTCTCAGCAGTTGAGGATGGAGCGATCTTTTCTGGGCTATGACCGGTCTGTAATGGCCGCCAGGCAGATGGAGATGAACACCTACAAGAGGCATTGCTATGCAGAAGGGAAGCAGGAGAGCTTTTCCTCCTCACAACAAATTATGAAGCATCGTATCAGATACCACCCAGAGGATGTGGAGTCCCTTAACAGCTACCAAAGGGAGCAGCACTACCGCCAAGGTGGAGGACAGGGCTTGTACAATAAGCTACAGGCCCATGAACATCCCTATGCAGATCAGTATTCTGAGCAGTATGAATACCAGCCTGAGTTAGAGCCACCTGATAGTTATAATCGTGTGTTGGATTATGTATCCGCAGACTCAGGAGAGATCAGGCACAGTTATGAACCAAAACCAACTCTTGTCGAGGGCCACCGTGGCCGATCAAGCACAAAGAGGCCAAGCCTTGGCCAGCCATATCCTTGCCAGAGCTCACCTGTTCAGTCACATCCACCTGACCATAAGCAGCTCTTTGTTAAATCCAATCAGGATCACCAGCCACGAGACCCCAGTGTTAAACAAGGGCTGCGTAAGTGGAGAATCAGCTCATACCTCAGTGCTTTAGAGGATGCCATGGATGAGGGTATGCCTGAACCCCTTGGTCCCGATGCCTTTGACGAACCAGTACATCCATCGGAGGAAGAATTGTATGGTCTAGAAGCTGAACATTCCAAGTTTAGCGCCAGAGACCATCCACAGATTCCCACAATAAGGCCAAATCTGCTCCCACGCTTCGGTAAGCCAGTGCTTAAAGGATCTGAAAACCAGCCTTACTTCAGGCCAGACTCTCAAAAACCAGCAGAGGCAGCAGAAGCAGTGTCAGATTCAGATTCAGGGTCAGCATCCATCACCGGGGGAGACAAAGCAGAGGAGGTGGAGCTCAGGAAGCCTAGAGAAATAATGAGGCATGAATCTTTCCGGAACAGGGCCAATCTTTCTGTCCTGAGAAGCTCCAGACTACGGTCTTCTTTGATCTTCAGCTCTTCCCAGTTGGAACAGCACTTTTCCACAGAGATGAAATCTGCTACAGAACTGAAGAATAATGAAAACCCTGTTGAAGAAAAGGAAACTGATCCACTGAAAACATCCACTGTGGTTGCTGAGATTTTGGGGAAGAGGAGATTTATACCAAGAGAGCCGTATGATTGGAGCATTCACAAGCAGAGGACTGTACAGAATGCTTCTTCAACCTCAATAAATAAAACAGATGAGTGTACTAATATTTCTGGTGAGAAAATGAACCTTTATAAAGCCTCATCTGAAAGTTCACTTAAGTTAATGGAGATGCCAGACTGCACTAATATTTCAGAAAACAAGGACATATCCAAGGATCCAGGACAAGACAATCAAGCCAGTGTTGGACCTCAAGAAAAAACAGAGATAGCAGCAGGGGAGACATCCAGACCCTTACATGGATTAACGTCATTCATAAATATGAATGATCCAGAGGCTAGGTTAAAATATTTTAAAGAATTAGCTGCTAAGCGAAAGTCTTCGAAAACTGAAAATAAGTGTGAAGCGAAAAACCCAGAACCTCCTGTCAGAAATACAGATCTGTCCCAGATACCAGCTAAGAATTCCTCAACAACACATGTAGGGTCTGGCACCACAAGTGTTTCAAAGGAACACAAAATACCAATGGATTCTGCAAATGTACATACAACGGAACAACACAAGACTGTGCTGGAGGAACCAACTAAGATGACTGAAGGCTCCCATAAAGCTTCAGAAAGCACAACCTCATTCATAAATATGAATGATCCGGAGATTAGGTTCAAATATTTTAAAGAATTAGCTGCTAAGCGAAACGTTTCAAAAACTGAAAATAAGTCTGAACCAAAAAAAACAGAACCTCTTGTCAGAAATACAGATCTGTCCCAGATACCAACTAAGAATTCCTCAACAACACATGTAGGGTCTGGCACCACAAGTGTTTCAAAGGAACACAAAATACCAATGGATTCTGCAAATGTCCATACAACGGAACAACACAAGACTCTGCTGGAGGAACCAACTAAGATGACCGAAGGCTCCCATAAAGCTTCAGAAAGCACAACCTCATTCATAAATATGAATGATCCGGAGACTAGGTTCAAATATTTTAAAGAATTAGCTGCTAAGCGACATGTTTCAAAACCTCAAGATAAGTTTGAGCCAAAAAACACAGACCCTCCTGTTAGAAATACAGATCAGTCCCAGACACTAACTAATAATTCCGTAACACACATGCATGTTGAATCTGGCACTACCAGTCATTCTAAGGAACACATAAAAGTAATGGATTCTGTAAATGAACATTCAAAGGAAAAACATAAAATTGTGCAAGAGGAACCAGCTAAGATGACAAAAGGGTCTCACAAAGCTTCAGAAAGTTTAATCTCATTTATGAACATGAACGATCCAGAGACTAGGTTCCTGTATTTTAAAGAATTGGCTGCTAAGCGAAAGGCCTCCAAGATCGCATCCGAGTCAGTCGCTAAACCTTTAAATCCTACAGACCCTTCTGAAGCTTCAGCAGATAGTTTATGCATTAAGCCTGAGATCTCAGTAACTGGGTCAAAACCTACTGTTTCAATTTCTGAAGTCTCACAGAGTCAAGCTGTGGTTCCACCGATCCCAGAATCTTTGACATTTGATCATCTGGAGCAAGACATAAAGAATGCAAGTCAGCAAGAGCTTAACCGCATAGCTGAGGTGGTCAAGAAGGAACCAGCAGTCAAACAGCAACCTAGTGTTTTAGGTGAACAGGACTCTTTGAGAGCATTCATGTCAACACCTACTACTGCTTCTGCTTTGTCTTGCAATGAGGAGCTTTTGCGAGATGCTACTGATGCACAGAAGACTCAGCTAATGAAGTCACGCCATTACAATGCCAGCAACATTTTCTTTTGTGAGCCAAGTAAGGCATTAGACAAGAGTCAAGGGTCTGGCTCATCTCCCGACACCGTCCAACTCACTCGAGGCGTCAAGCAGGATTTTGAGGTCCATGACCACCTTGACAGTCAAGTTCAGGAAGTGAAGGGAAGAGAAGGTGATGCTAAACCTGTAACTAAGGATGTATCGACTCTCACTGTAATCACTGGCACTGAAAAATCAGAGCACTTAGCCAGTGAAGCAGAGCACGTCTCCATGCCTGAGAGCAGTGTTGATGTACCTGGGGCAGCTCAGAGCAAAGGGGAGGATGTCAACCCAAGTGCACATGTTTTAACATCCTCAAGAAACAGTCAGTCCCGTTACCAGGCCGCCACCACTAACATTCTGTATAGCAGTAACCTCCGGGATGACACCAAGGTCATACTGGAACGGATTTCTGCAAACAGCCAAAGCAGGATGGAGTTGGCCAAGCAAGCTGCCCCCATTACGGATGATGCCAAAGAAGGTGACACTGCACACGGTGCAGACAAGGCCCCGGAAAGCGTGGCAGCTGGGCAGAGCACAACCAAAGTTCAGCACAACAGGGATAACTCTCAGGACAGAGATGTCCTTTTGAAGAGGATTGAGAACATGCGCAAAGAGAAGAAGGTCTACAGTCGCTTTGAGGTACTCTGCAGTAATTAAATATTAGGTGCTCTATGAAGGGGAACACAGGGGCCCCTCAAGGGTTCTAGGTTCAAAACAGAACTGCAGTATAATGCAGGATATAGTAAAAACCTCTGGCTCTCATATCTTCTGCTTCTCAGGGTTTATTTCTCCAATCTGAAAATATCTAGCATGAAGTTATTTGTGTATACGTGTATGCATGTATTTGTGGAGTATGACTGTCTTCTGTTGACTCTTATTCTGTATTTTAAACAGATGGGATCATGACCTTGGATGACAAAGCAGAGGAAAGACAACAGGTGCTTCACAAAAGATCTAACAATCTTCTGCTGTGGATCTTGCGACCAGAAGTACGACTTTGAAACATGTGTTGTGCACACATTTTTGTACATCTTGCTAGATTGCATTAGGTTTTGGAACATGACTGCTCCTGCCACAACTACATGTGAAGAACTATCTGACTGCTTCCATAATATATGTATTATGTGTAGGTTTCAATGTGGACATGACTGCTGGCATATGGTGTGCAGCCCCATCTGTGGGGAGCAAGCAGATAATGGATGTACATACATATAGGCAGGTACACCTGCATGAGCAACCTCAGACAGTCACTCAGAATCCTCAGTTTGGACTCCATACCAGGCAAACGCCAGGCTACAGCCTTTTAGTTAGCGGCCACAGCTGTTCCTCACACTCTTCAAGCAGGGTAATTCCGTGCATGACATCTAAGGGTTTTTGTTTGTTTAAACCAATGTCTGTGTGATTTTTTTTGGGCCACAAAGTGCAATGCAGTTCATATCACCAATAGTCCTTGTTTACATTAAACCTCCCATGCGCCTTAAGCCGTTCAAGGCAGAGATTCAGCACATATGCAGGTAAACACAGAACATGGTCAGCAGCAGGTCGACATGGAGGCGCAGTGCTCAGCACTGTTCCCTCACACCTCTCGGACCAGGGTTCGAGTCTCCACCTTGGCTCCATGTGTGAGGCGTTTGCATGTTCTCCCCATGTCGTTATGGGGATTCCTCTGGGTACTCTGGTTTCCCCCCTCAGTCCAAAAAAATATGGAGAGATTAATTGGAGTTACCAGATTGCCCATAGGTGTGACTGATGTGTGTTATTGTGCCCTGCGATGGGTTGGCACCACATCCCGGATTCTTACGTACTTTGCACCCATAGCCTCCAGGATAGGCTCCAGACCCCCCGCAACTCTGAACAGGACAAGCGATTACAGAAAACGGGTGGATGGATCAGCAGCAGCACACAGACTCCTCTAATATATTGAAATGAAAGACACTGTTATTGCTGTGGTTGGAGGCAATGGTGTCAGGTTAGCAGAAGTAATATTATTATTATGATGTTTCTGAATGAGTGCAATATGATTTATGCATGGCAATGTCAAATGCTATTTGGACAGATAACCTGCCCTTCAACACTGTGGGTTACATAATTATATTAATAATGTCAAGAACGAATCTCAAATCTGCAGGGGTAGCCGGTCACAATGCTGGAGGGCGGCTCCAGGGCAGGACTGATGTTTAAGCTGATACTAATAACCTGTTAGTGACACGGAGACCTGACTGGCGTTTAAAGCACCTGAGGTTCCAGTCACCGTTTGACCTTTGCCACAATGCCTTCTGTAAAATGCACTTTTTAAATTAATGTTCTCTCAGAGGAAAAAAAAAAGGTTTGTCATTTTGTTCAAATAACCACTATCAAAAAGCAATAGTTCACCATGAACCTATTTAGATTGACTTTTAAAATGTTTTTAATGTTCTGTATGGGGTTTTCTTTGTAATAGATTGTGGAAATGTTATTTCCGCAGTGCCAAAGCAGGGGGCTCATTATTTGTCACGATTATTAAGGGCCAAATATTGTAATAAAGGGCTAGCGTTGAGTATTGCTTGTCTGTTATGAACTTTTTTGGTAGAAAAATGATTCTTTAGTTTCACACACCAGCTGCTTGCAGATGTTTGATTATAATAAGGCCTTAGGTCTTCACTGCATGTTTTCATGGAGACAGAACTGCCCTGAATGCTGCCTTCTCATCCAACTGTCCTTCTGTATTAATACTGTTAGCTCTAGACTCCTGTCCCTTGTAAATTCTGCCTCTGATCAAGTATCCAATTTCTTTTCATATTTTTTAGTTATTAAACCAAAGCTACCAGTGTCCTCCTACCCCCATCTCCTTACCCATCGTGTCAGTTAGCCCCTGCCTGTAGCCTAAACCTAACCCCCATCTCCTTGCCCATCGTGTCAGTTAGCCCCTGCCTGCAGCCTAAACCTAACCTATATCTCCTTACCCATCGTGTCAGTTAGCTCCTGCCTATAGCCTAACCCTAACCCCCATCTCCTTACCCATCGTGTCAGTTAGCCCCTACCTGTAGCCTAACCCTAACCCCCATTTCCTTACCCATCGTGTCAGTTAGCCCCTGCCTGCAGCCTAAACCTAACCCACATCTCCTTACCCATCGTGTCAGTTAGCCCCTGCCTGCAGCCTAAGCCTAACCTTAATCCTAATTCCTAAAACTTGTTTTTTTGATATTTCAGCCCCAGTTCCTCACCCAGGTAACCAGATCACCTGTCTCTGACATTGTTCCATTGGATTTAAATAACTGCTGTTCTCACAACCTCTGGTTTATATTCTGTTCATTTCCACAGACTTGTCTTTCATTCCCATTGTGATGCTCCTACTGTCTGGAACTTACTTCTTCACAGTGGCTGGGACACTTGGTCTATTTAATCCCTAAAGCCTTTTCACTCAGTGCTCTCTTTATATTGAGTTGCTAATTTCACATGCTCATGCCCCCCCCCTAATTTGTGTAACTTTTGTTTTATCTTGTTATTCTTTACCTTCTGTACACTCCTGCATGTATTTTTGCTCATTTATATACTTGTATGCTGTTATGCAACTGTCTATTTTTCTTTTGTTCTGATTTTGTAAATCATCCTTGAATATTAGAAAAGCACTATATAAATAAAAGATTTCTATTATGATTATAGACTTAATATCCTGTGACTTTGGGCAACAGGGTTAGTTCAGGGTACTGCAGATCTAAAAATAGTTTAGTGCTTTGTTCATTGCTTCAACTATTTTTAATTAAAGATATGCATGAAATGAGTGAAGTACATAAGACAATTTAGCAACTAAATTTAGTAACAATGAAAAAATTAATTTCATTGTGTGCGAACAGGGGGTGATGTGTGTTTGTGTGTATGTCATAAATTGCAAGAGTGCGATTCAAGATATTGTCCAATATGGTCATTTAAATAGATTGATTGTTTTCTTGTCATACGTATTTTGTCAGTAGTGTCAAGCATCATATGGAGAGACGTTCTGGGATCAAACACTTAAAGAAACATAAGTTTGGTGTTTACACTGTGCCCAAGCTGCAGGACGTGGAAGCAGTTTTTAGTGCGTCAAGTGCAGTACCAGTTAAGTCCTGTTTTTGCTGTTTTTCAATCATTGTTCCTATGTTGGTTATTGGTTAGTTAGTTATTCTGAAAGTACTGCCAATCTTGATCCAGCAGTCAGTGATGGTGCTAATCTCAAGAATCTGTAATTGTTAGTAGAGTGTACAATCTAAAAAGTATTTTCTTTGAGCTAACTATTTTGTCAGTTTATCATTAGCTGCATTGACTAATTATCACACTCTTAAGTTAAAGATATTGTACATGTTGCTCTTGCACATATGGCGGACTGGATGTCAGACTGGATGAAGTTGCTGGAAGTATACACTTTATTAGGAACACCTGCTTATTCATGCTATGATCGACCAGTCATGTCGCAACAGCGTAATGCATAACATCATGCAAACAGGTCAGGAGTTGCAGTTAATGTTCACATCAAACTGCAAAATGGCTATAAAATGTGATCCCAGTGATTTTGACCATGGTATGATCTTTGGTTCCAGATGGGCTGCTTTTGAGTATTTGTGTTACTGACGATCTCCTGGGATATTCACGACAGTTTCTAGAGTTTACCCAGAACGGTGCGAAAAACAAACCGTATCCAGTGAACGGCAGTTCTGCAGACATATCGCCTTGTTCATGAGAGAGGTCAGAGAATAGCCACATCGTTCAAGCTGACAGAAAGGACAAAGTAACTCAACCAGCCTGTTCAACTGTGATGAACAAAAAAGTATCTCTGGATACGTAACTCGTTGAACCTTGAAGGCAGATGATGTACAACAGCAAAAGACTGTCAAGTTCCACTCCTGTCAGCCAGAAACCGAAAGCAGGTGAAGACCGAAAAAATGTAGCCTGATCTGATGAATCTTGATTTCTGCTGCGGCACATGGATGGTAGAGTCACAGTTTGTTGTCGCCAGCATGGATCCATGGGTTCAACCTGCCTTGTGTCAATAACCCAACCTGGTCATGGTGGAACAGTGTGAAGGATGTTACCTTTGCACACTTTGGGCCTGTTGATATCAGTCGATCAAAGCTGGACTGTCTCAGCCATTGTGATTATTCTGTTAATCATGTGCATCACTCCATTACCACGATGGTCCCATCGTCTCAGGAATACCTCCAGCATGATAATGCACTGCGTCACAAAACAAAGGTCATCTGAAACTGGTTTTATGAATAAGGTTTTATGACAATGATTTGTGTTCTGCGGTGGCCTTGCCAGTCACTACATCTGAATCCAACAGAACATGAGATTGGCAGCATGGACGTGCAGCTGACAGATCTGCAGAAATTGTATGATGCAATCATGTCAGCATAGACAAAAATCTCAAAGGAATGTTACCAGCATCTTTTGGAATCCATGCCCTGATGACCTCACCCAGCATTAGTATAGAGTTCCTAATGAAGTATGCAGTGAATGTATAATTCTTTTTTTCTCCCTTCTAAGCATACAGGTGGTGTCTTGTTAACAAGTTTGGATTGTGCAGTATGGGTGTGTCTTTGGATGGGCTTATAACAAAATTACATTCATTTTCCGCTAACCTGTCAGAGCTGTTGTGGTTACAGGATTTTTAAATTGATTCTGGTGCTTTTCCTATTAATGAGATTGTCAGTAGATATTTTTCTGCATCTTCTTGGCTCTTTTTATTTTCGTAGCAGTTTCCATGCGTCTGTTAGGTTAAAAACTGATTTTTCATGTAATGATGGTACACTGGTCCCTAAGTCCCCATAAGTTTTCTGATTTCATTCCTTTTATGTGCAGTTTTTTGGTTCTCCATTGAATTTCTGATTAAGCTATATAATTTGTTAAAACACTACTAACCCCATACTGGTTTATCACAAATAGCAAATTTTGAGAAATATTCATTAATTTTGGGAAGTTATTAAAATGCTTCTAAATTTTGAAATTTATAGATTCATAGGGAGGTCATCTAGTAATCTTAAACACTTTTTAATACTTTAAATTTGAGATTAATCGGCTCTGGCAGAATAGAGGAAATGTGTTGAGCTATAGACAGCAGGTCAGGGATTGAATGTGCTAGAGTTTTCAGATGTTGCTTCAAGGTTGAGATGAACTGAC
>JAABNX020000151.1:22944586-22968708 GCA_015163995.2 Mormyrus lacerda | reverse complement strand
TTCTTCCTCCTAGGGAGTTTTTCCTTGCCACCGTCGCCATCGGCTTACTCACTGGGGGGGTATTTATGTGGCAGAAACGTGAAGCGCATTGAGACAATGTAATGTTGTGATAACGCGCTATATAAATAAAATTGCATTGCATTGCAAACGCTCACGCAAGAAATCTTACTACAAATGTATTATTCCATTACAAACCTAAAATTAGCCACATCAGAAGCGTTTGGGTAGTTTGCACACCCTGAACCTGACTGTAGCAGGATTCTGCATGAAAACAGGCACAAACTCAAACCCCCTTTCATCATAGTACAGAAATACTCTCCTACCTAAGCCCCGTTTCACTTCTCACTTCAAAATTTCTTGGTTCAGACCCAGAGTGGAGTGTTCCAACTTTGGCTCAGATACCTCCAGATTGTCCTCTGCTGGCTCTGGACTCTTCTATGGGTCCCACAATCAGCAGAATCTTTCCATCGCAGACGAGCCCCCAAATTCAGTGGCCCACAAAACTTAGACATGGAATCAGAATAAGATTTCTAATATGATTTAATATTTCTTGATTAGTTTAGTATTTGATCATTATTAAGAGAAGCTCACACACTAACCAAAATTCTTTCCCAAGTTTCTGGATATTTCTTTCCTCAGGCTTCTTATACCTATAGAATATTTTTTCAGAAGGTGGTTCAAGGTCTCATGCTGAGATTCCTCCTCACTTGGAGGTACAGGGCCCCACTTGTTTCCTCATAGCTGTCCCGATAGACGGCCCTTATCAGTCTCACACTTAGCCAGTTGCTAGGCCAGCCAGACTCGTCCTTGACCACATTATCTTCCTTTCTTACATTCCTGCTTGACACAAAAAACTTTTTGTAATTAGGTTAATATACACATAAAGTTATAACATGGTTACAATATTCTGGTTATAGGTTATACACATGAAGGTTTAACAGGGATAATACTGATCAAGTACTTGATTTGTACCTTTGAACTTTAAGCTTGCATAAGTAATAGGTTTTCACTTTTAGATAAATAGCATTTTGCAAGGAACTAACGTGTTGGTATGATAGCCTATTCTGCAAGAGGACTGAATCTAGGTACGGACCTGACCCGAGAAGTAAAGCTGCTGCGGAAAGCAATACGAGAAATGCATGTATGTTATTGGTCAAGGATTTGTGGAAAGAGAACAAGGAACATATCGTCGTTGCCAAGGTAATACCTCGTATGTCCACATATAATATAATATGTGGACATACGAGGTATTACCTTGGCAACGACGATATGGAGAAATGAGATAAAGAAACTGGCAGAACTCAACTTGTTTAAATAAGGTATGAAACCACAAGGATGATCATGAATAGGTCGACCCTACCTTGAACTGATAGTGGGCCCCATTAAGCAGAAGTAGCTGGTGTCCAAAGATATCTGACCCACCCTTGAACTGTCTGTGAACTGGTGCATTTTTGGCTATAAAAGATGTATGCACGTGTTCAAGGAACAGAGCAAAAAATGCATGAGAGACTGTTGAGTACCTGTTTCCCCCAAAGCTTTGCTGTACAATAAAGTTTGTTTGACTCTTAAACAATCGACGCAGTGAAATTTCCATGACAAAAGCACCCATGTATACTGCATTATAAAGCATTCAGAAAGTATTATAAACATGGCTGTAACCATTTATAAAAAGCATAACACATTATAGCCATGTTTATTTTGCATTATGAATGCTCTATGAAGTTCTTCTCTATAATGCACTAAAAAACACAATATATTATATTAAGTATTCTCCAAAACTTCTTCTCCAAAATGCAGATAGCATCGTGTTCAGAACCCCGGTATAGTGTTTTTTTCAATACAATTTTACCCTACCTTTAAATAACCTATAAATATTGAATTTTGCAATTAACAGGTATAATTGTGCAAGTATACAGAATAATGTAACCAGCAGTTATAATGTTTTATGCATGAACCTGACTGTGGGAATTGATCTACTTGAGAGATGGTGATTTTTTTGAAAGAACAATGTGAGAAAAGTGAGATGTGACCAAGGACTTGAGGGCTCCTTCCCTAGAAAGGGGTCAATTCTGAGACTGATGTTACTAAGTAAGAAGGGATCTAAGCTTGAGCCACTGTGTGTAAAACAACTAGCAAATAATCAAGAGGCCTGAGGAAAGACTTGGGGTATAAGCTCAGGAAAGGAACATTGTTGCTGATTATCGTGAACCTCCCTTTGATTAATGAAATATCAAACCACTATATTAGAAATATTCTCCTGCTTCTTTCAGTTTTGTGACCACATAAGCTTAATGGCATCTTTCAGTTACCCATAGTGCATGGTGGTATGTGTCCCGTAACGGAAAGGCACCCCATCCACAAGCTACTCCCATAGGCTCCAGGCATCCCGTAACCCAGATGGCCTCATAAAGCCCTGCATGGCTTTCAAGATGCCTCATGATTATTCAAGAAACTGAAGAATGAAGCAATGATGCATCTTCCTTGGTTTTCTAGTATTCTCAATTGTGCTAGTAATATTGACAGTAGTAATCTGGTGCATAGCACACATACTAACTAGATTGTTGGACATGATCCTGGTACAGGGTGTTCCTGCTTCTGCCATCACCTCCTGAAAGAAGTCGATATTCGGTCTGAAGCGATGACTCCCCAGGGGTAAGCCTACAGCCTCCTGATTATCACTACATAGAGCATTACCTCTGCAGGGGGTGTCAAGTTCCAGAGAGGGGCCTGCGACACCATTGTGTGATGTGCGTGTGCTCATTTGTTAAATTTAATCCACAATGCAAAATATGTCTGCTGTATCCGAAAACATAAGGGCATCACATAAATTAAGGGCCAGAAAATGTTTCAGACAATATTAGACATGATACAAATAATTCAGAGCCACAATCATTTATTTATTAAAACCACATACACACTGGTAAAAAATGAGTAAGACAACTGATATAATTTACTTCTATATAAGAACACTGTTTTTCAGTCCATATAGTGATATTCAGCACACCGGACTCACGCAGCATCTTTCACCCGTAAATCATGCACTCCAGGTGACTGAGTACACAGCAGCATTGTTGTGGAGAATCTACTCTTTCACTGCCCTTAGCCTCAGTAAAAGTTACAACTGGTTTTTGAAACCAATAGCCGGAGGTGTTGTATGGTAGAAAAACTGGAGAACGGGAAAGAAGGCCTACTGGAGAAGTGCGTGATGAGACTGTGGTCAGGTGTTGGCTTGTTGGTATTTGATGGCAATTGTAAATGTCCCTGCCAGTCGGGAACTGGGGAAAGCTGCAGGGCAGCATGACAGGGGAAAGAACAGTGTGGATTTACCAAGAGATGAGAAAAACTGGAAACTGCCCATCAGCACCGGAGAACATATTAACCAGTAAAAAGCATGCGTCCCTGGTCCTGTGGGGTGGGGAATAATATTCAAAACAATATTCAATTATGCATTTATTAATTATTATTTTCTCTTTGCTGTATTACATTTATTTTTAAAATCTAATTCTTATTTTGCATATGCATGTTTTCATGTTGTTGTTCTTATATATTACTATCTATGTAATACCTGTTAATCCATTTTTCCATCAACTGGAAAGCACTTCGGGTGCAACCCCTGCTATTTTTAAATGCGCTATACAAATAAGTGACATGACTTGACTATTTAGCCATAAGGGTCGAGCTAACCTCACAGGATCTGCAGTGTCTGGATGGGAGAAAACAAGACTGTCTGCCCTTGGAACTTATGGTGATCCAGGAGTCAGCAGATGGCTGCTATTTTTTCCTGTTATACTGTACAAATATAGAATCATTTCCTGTAATTCAGTTTTTATAAGAATCATATAAATGTCATATTAGCACTGGAAACAATTTTTTAGAGATTGAGTACTGGAAATATATTTAGTGACGTGACTTAGGAGAAAATTGAGTGACAAGGGTTGTGTTACAACCCACTCCCCATGTGTACAAAGCATGGTGACTTTGCCTGGGGGACCACCTGCATGACAAATTCAATAAAGAAATCATCTCCGGTTACAGTGTGTCTATTTTAAATTCTTTTTGTCCTTCTGAAATTCAAACTTCCACAGATGGTAAGGAAAAATAATGTATAAAATAATTAAACTTAAAGTCATTAAGGCAACACCCCCCCCCCCCCCCCACCAAAATGAACACACACACACACTTCCAATCGCACTTGCAAACTCACAACTTAAAAGAATCACCTGAAGCCCCTAGGTAATTGTCAAGTCCAGGGGTGTCAAACTGCAGTCCTGGGGGGCCGGAGCCTTGAGTAGCTTAGTTCTTTCCCTGTTCCACCACAAATGACTCAGCTCAAGAGCTGTGTGGTAATTAGCATAAGGAGTTAAATCAGGTGCGTTAAATGAGGGGAAACCAAAACCTGTGCAGGGCTCCGGCCCCCCAGGATTGCAGTTTGAGACCCCAGGTCTACTCAATATTTTTTTAAACAAAATATTCAAACTGGCTCTGCATGTCAGACTGTCAGCCAAATCATACTAATCTTGAAATATTCCTAGGGGTGCTTTAATGCACAGCCTTACCCGGGCTAAAGTCTGGGGGGGCTGCTTTGGCAATTTAACCATGGTAATGTGTTTTTGAATATTCCAGAATGTTATGCTTAGTTCATAGTTCAGCAAGGTATCCACGAAAATATCAACCTCAACAGAAAAATACAAAAAGATCCTTTTTTCATATGTAAAACTGTTGATCTTGTTCTGTTTAGACGAGCTAGGTAGGAGTAACCTGTGTGTGTAATGTTGATCCATTGCAGATAAAATACCTCGTAAAACATTGAGGGGGGAGACAAAAGAAAAAATTTTAAACTGACTGAAACTGAAAACATTCTTTGAACTGTCCGCTCAGCCTCCTGTTACCTGTGCATCCAGGAAGGATGGAACATTTTCTCAGCATGGCTGTGGCTAATAAAAACAGTGGCTTCAGGATCCTGATCGCTGCCTAAAGCTCATCATGCTCTTGTAACTCATCTGCCTTCAGTTTGAACTCATCCTCCGTAATTCTGCCATCGCCATTGCGATCCTGGTTGGTGAACATGTTCTCGATTATCCTGTGTGGGTCGAAGCCAGGGGCAAGTCGACCTTTACCCTCATTTACCTGCTGCAGGATGTAGTCTGAGAACTGCAAAGAGAGTGGGGGTAGGTTGGGGGGACATGGATGATGTTACAATTGCGATTCGTCAAATTTACGACTAATATCAGTTAAAAAAATAAATACATTTTAAAAAATAAATTTCAATTTAAGCATGCATTACTGAAATGATGTTATTCACACTGGGTACTGCTGATATATTTGCCCAATTGCACACAGCCTGGTTTGTTAAGGGACTGACATGCGCATGGTGCTGTCATGAATGTGTTAGCGGAGCAGAGACTTCCTGCATCTCAATTTAAATCCACAACTAACCGCAAGTTTCTTAACGTCGCCGACACTCACACTACAGGATTTGGAGTTGCCAATAGGTCCAGATATTTATCCTGCAAGATATCTAATGGGTGTCTGCGACGTGTCAGCAACTCTGTCCGGCCGCATCTTTGATGTAACAGTGATTGCATGCTGGTTTTCCAGCACCAGGTGAACACTGATTTACCTCAGACCTGGGGCTTTTGTACTGATCACCAAAAACTTTTAGCAAGCGGAAATTTGGGGGTAAAATCAGGTGTAGACGCTCCTCTACTTACAAACTTTCAGACATACGAACGAAGAGGACTGCAAGTCCAAATTATGTTCAATGGGCTCCCCTTTCCTGTCCGCAACCTCAAATTTTTTTTTCTTCTGTGTGCCAATTCCGCCTAGTATGACTTCTGGCCGCTACTCCCGCCACGCGGCAGTGTAACATGCGTACTCCCAGCATCCTAGTTCTTTGTTCTTGCGTATACCCTTAAAATGATGTTGAATGATGACTTTAGTTATTTTTTTCTAAACCCAGTCTGAATTTCCTGGCAAAAGCACACACTCGGGTGATGATGTAGTCAAAAATGAGTTAGCATGATGAATGTGTTTCCAGTATAACATTCAGTAGAACAGAACTGACAGACATTCTTAGTCTTAGTTCAGATACTCTCTTTTTCTGGTGTTGGCATAATATATTGGGAAACCAAAATGTTCCCAAACTACTGATTTCAGTGATGTGTCTTTGAGCTCCCTAGCACCAGCTGTAACCAACTCAAAGCCAGTTAGTCATAATGTTTTCATGTTGAACATTTACTTGTGAATTTAGGTTTCATCCATGTCTAGAAATGTATTAATTCTTCTCATTCTGCATTTCCAAACTGAAAATGCTGTTAGCAAAAGGCGCGCATTGTTACATCTGCCATCTTCACTTTTAATGTAGACCTGAAATGCTCTTCAGCAAAATCTGTCTAAATATTGCAATACATATGAAAATCGGCAAACATAATCAATATAATATCGATTTGGGAGGTTATTCCCCCCTAGCAGAGAGGTGGACAGGATGATCAAATGGCATGTGTGTGTTTCTATGATGCACAGTAAGAGATACATGAAGTTTTATTTTTTAGGGTTTCGTCTTCAGATGAGCGGGTGTATAAACACTCCTGTTTAATGTAATATTCCTCAATCCAGTCCTAGGGGACCCACAGACAGTCCACATTTTTGTTCCTTCCCAGCTCCCCGCACACCTGTACCACACAATCAAGAACACAGAATACCTGGTTCAGGTGGGCTGGGAGTTGGGAGGGAGCAAAAATGTGGGTTGTCCGTAATTTAATGCATAAAGTTTGGCCCAGGAGGATCAGGACACCTACCTCTGTGGGTTCCACTATAGCATCCTTATTCTTATCCATCTCTGCAAAAAGATTGGGGGAGACGTTTTCTTTCCACACAAACATGTAGCCCTCAGGAAGCCCCTCTTCCATGTCAATCAGCTCGATGTCAAACGCCAGGACAGCGCTGCCTGGGACCTCCCCATCTGCTCACATAAGCAGAGGACACTCCGTCAAATGCTGACGCATCAGGCTTCTAACACTACTTGAAAACCACAGGCCATATCTAGCGGACACTCACCAACGCCCCTCTCGCCATAGGCCAGATGAGGCGGGATGATCAGCGTGCGTCTCTCACCCACACACATGTCCTGCAGACCCATCTCCATCCCCAGCACTACCTGCCCTGCACCCAGGACTATGTCGTAAGTCTTGCCATAGCGATACCTGTAGTAAAATGCAGTTAGAAGCAAAAGCACATGCAAGGTTACCTGATCCTGGGCCCTCATACTGTGGGTGGTCCATACTCACGTGGAGTCGATGAAGGTGCCGTCCATCAGGCTGGCATTGTAGTGGTACTTGACAAAGTCGCCCTTCTTGCTACGTGTATCACAGACCTCGGGCCTGAAACTGGTAGTGATCTGCACTGTATCTGAGGGGTTGTGGAAGTCCACCACAAGGACGTCAAACACCAGCACTGCTGAACCAGGAATATTGATGCCTGAGGGACAAGCAGAGCAATCATTCAGACTTTGGGACGGCAAAACACTAAGCGCCAATGAAAGATCTCTCAAATACATCTCCACCATTCCACATTACCTGAATGCTGATACTGTTGTACTTCATGAGAGAGTTGTACCAGCTAAGCCCAAGTTTGATCGTAAAGTTGAGGGTTAGGTGTACCTTAAATCATGCGTTGAAACTAGGTAATTATATACTTATGTATCATATGCGCCTGGATCTTCATTTGGTTCAGAGCAGGGCCCCAAAGTAACGGACTGGTCTGCCAGCAAACGCCTTCGCAAAGTCAAAGCTAAAAACTCACTTGTGTAACTTAAGCTATGGGCCAGTGGCTTACCTGTTCCCTCTTCGCCATAAGCCAGGTGTGGTGGGATGGTGATTCGCCTCTTCTCCCCGATGCACACACCCAGCAGACCCTCATCCATGCCTGCGATCACGTAGCCTTTCCCAATGTATGTGTTATAGGTCCTGTTCCGGGAGTAGCTATTTGCACAGTTACAAAGTTTAGTTTTTTTTACATATTTATGATGGTTGCTAATCTATTAATATGACTTTTTTTGGCTGATTACAGGATTAACATTGGCTGATTTACAGTTGTTAGTTTCTGTAAACTCCTGGTAGGCTGTTTTGTTCTTCATTAGAAAAGGAACAACAATTAAAGAAGTAAAGCAGGTATGAACAAGACTAACGATAGATTACATCAATGGACACATGCAGCAACACACACAGACACAAGGTCCATACGCACAAGTTTCAACTGATCAAATAAGCCGTTTTTAAAAATAAAGGAAACCCCACTGTCACGCCCAGCTCTGTCCGATCCTCGTGTGTGCCAAGCCCACCTCGTTACCTTGTGTGATTCCTGATTGTACTCACCTGTGTCTTGCTCAGTTTAGCTTGTCATGTGTATTTAGTCCGTGTCTCAGTCTGTATTCCCCAGATCCGTCACTGTATTGTCTCGTGTTCGTTACTCTGACCCGACTAAACCCTCGTTGCTAGTTCTCCCGCCTGCCTGGCTGCCTGTTTTCTTGGTCGCTGCTCGCCTGCTCGTCCCCGGCAAACGTGACACCCACCCCCCGGCCTCTAAAAGCCTTTCTCAGTCTCTTCTTGCAACTTTAATAGCAATGGTGATACTTTATTCATCCCCATGGGGAAATTGGGCAGTTTTATGCAAATTCCTGCTTGCTCTCCACAAAACACACAGACATTTACAGATGGGAGCAAGTTTTGGGGTCAAAGCCCAGCATGCATGACGGCAAAACCTTCCTTTCACAGAGTCCTAACTAATACAGCCACACACTGCCAGGTCACTGTTTGACACATGACATAAAACATTATACTGTGAAAACTGTTTGTGTGATGATGTCTCCCTCTTGTGGGATTCAGTTATTGCCCATTTTCCAGTTATTAAACTTTCACAGCAGTGTTCTACAGTGCAGTCCAGTGAGGTTCAGTGCGGTACTGTAACAGGTCTAAATCAAAAGGTACGTAGCTCCAGAATGCCAGTTAAAAAAAAAAAAAAAAAAAGTTAGTTCTAGTCCTAATTTGCCAGTAACAGAGAAGCAGTAAGAATGAGCTCACCTGGAGTCAAAGAAGGTACCGTCCAACAGGGTGCCATTGTAATGGTACCTCATATAGTCGCCCTCCTGACTCTTGCGAGGGCACATCTCAGGTACGACTTGGGGCTGCACCATGATGCCATCCTTGGGGTTATGAAGGTCCAGGAGAACAACATCGAAGACAAGTGAGGCCTGGCCTGGGATATCACTGCCTGCAGAGGTGAGTGAGGTCAGATTTTCCAAGGATGTCACTCTCCATCTGCTAAATACTGCACATTGAAAAGTCATAAGGACAAGACAGCTCCCCAGGACATCCGATGCAGGACAGCCCCCCCAGGACATCGAAACAGCTTTCAAATTGTGAAAGAATTGTAAAGAACATTGCCGCCTTTAGCTGTTAGATTCATTCAACTGTTTTTAACACTAATTTGCCATTAGTCAAAAACAAAAGGTTTTATGTCTTGATTGTCAGCTAAAGGAGGCTGACCTTCATTTAGTATATTTACATTCACACTAAGAACATCAAAATGTGTTATTCTGACTCAAACCAGACTTTTACAGTACATGTTAACATGTTAGTCAGACTGAAATCGTACTGAATCGAATTTCTCGAAGTCAGACAAAGACACCCGGATGATGCGATTCGGAGTCAAATTACTCCTGCATGTATAAGTTCAGTCATTTAAACTGGCTTGGGGACTCTGCGCATGCTCCAGTTCCCAAACGTCTATACAAGGTGCGATGTTGGTATTAATATCCCACATTATGTACATGCAATTCTTACATTGCCAGTCAGATGGATTAAGATCGGGCTTTTGCTTACCTTTAATTTGGTTTGAATATTATAGCGCAGGGAGTTTAAGCCACTAAAACATTTTTACTCTGTCATAGGGAAAATAAACTATCAAGTTTTGCAATTTTAATGATTATTTAAGATTATCCACTATATGTTTAAAAGTCTACTTAAAGTTTACGCCCGTTACTTTTGCATGAGCGCTGCATGCGTTCTCCAGACAATGAAGATCATTTTCCTCCTTGCAGTTTACGTCACTCCTAGATGGGTTTGTGAGAAATTTGTTAAACTCCTCTTCTGTTTCTTAAATACCCCAATATTTATTACAACAAAATCACATTTTAATACTTGAAAAATTTCCAATACCGTGCTGTCATAGTACATTATACAAAATACTTTATTTCTTGTTATGCTATCTTGATCTTGTATCTGTTCTTCCGACCAGTGCTGAGTTTCCCCAAAGCCTTCTTAACGCGACATCATTCGCAAGTTATATCTTTTAAAACAACACTTTTATTGCTTTTTACATCTGCGACATAACAGGTCAATCAGAAAAAGCCTGATACTAACAAGCTGAATGGCGCCATATCGCCACCTACTGTAGCGGAGTCATACTTTGGTCAATAATGCAACACATGGTGAGATAAGTTCAGTAATCCAATTAAATGCCGTAGGCCAGCTATAACCGTAGCTTGACTTAGCCGTGCATGTAAACGTACTGAGTGTCATTTGTCTATATAACGGCATGCAGTGTTGAAAAAAAATAAATCTACTTATCTCCATCTTGTTGTATTTATAATTTTTCAACTAAAAAGGTCAAAAACAAAATTAATTGACAACATTAATTTAAATTGGTAAATAAATGATCAAGTAGACACCCCAGGTGGGCAGTGCTGGCTTGATGGTCAGGGAAGCGCACTCATAAATGAAAGATTGCAGGTTTGAATCTCTGACCAGCATGTCACCACTGAGGTACCCTGAGCGAGGTACCGCCCCCCAGCACTGCTCCCCGGGTGCTGAATTAGCCGCCCCCTGCTATGTCACTTTGGCACATATGGGTTAAATGCAGAGGACACATTTCGTTGTTGTGCGCTGTGGTATGTCAACAATGACAATTAATCACTAAACTCTAATTCAAAAGTTTATTTTGGCTTTGATTTTCAGCAAAGAAAAAAATATAATAGATTCTGGTTTTGGTTAAACATTAATTTAGGTGCCATCACTATTTACTACTATATCTGTTGCCCAAATCAAAAAAGAAATCCTTTATTCTTGTAAAGGCCCATTTCCAATGACCTATTAGCAGTAACAGCCGGAATCTCTGTGCTGGTGAAATTCTACTGTGTTTGAAACAGGACAGCTCCTGCTGGTCCAGCATTCGACTAGATCAACCACTGTTATCTTCACTGATTATTAAACATCTGACAGTTAAACATACAGAAGTATTTCACTTGTTAAACAACTATACCCACAAGTAAACAAAAGCACAATTCCTGGCCCCACTTACCATCTCCATTCTCGCCATAGCCCAGGAAAGGCGGCATGGTAATCACACGCTTCTCACCCACACACATTCCCAGCAGTCCCTTGTCCATGCCGGCAATGAGCCAACCAATGCCCACGTAGGTGTCATACGTACGTAGACGCGTGTGGCTGGAAGACAGATGGGTGGAGTGAGAGGTGAAGTCTATAGAATGGTTCAGCATACGGTTGTTGTAGACATTTTATTCCGTGCTCAAAACAAAATCTACATATCGATCTGATAATGAGAAGCTGAATTTCCTCTGCCTTCACATTGGCAGCATTCTGGAAAAATCCCCCTGGCCAAAGCCAATGAGGGTGTCACTCTTACCTAGAGTCAAAGAGTGTACCGTCAAGCAGTGTGCCATTGTAGTGGTACCGCACAAAGTCGGATACATCTACAGTGCGGGTACACGTCTCAGGCTTGTAGTAGGTCTTCACCTCGACCTGGTCCTGCGGATTCCAGATATCCAGCAGCAGCACATCGAAATGCAGCACAGAATCAGGTGGGATGATGTCACCTGTGGAAAGCGGAATATCAACTATCAATAACTTATGGGCCAACGTATCTCTGAGGGCTCAGCCAATCAGATTTCCCTGCCATGTTCCCCTTCAGGGAATGGCCAACAGTGGAAGTGATTCAGATTTATTATCAAACATCAGAGCAGCATCAATCACAATTCCATAATTCCCTGCCAATAAGGGTCATCCAGACAGCTGCACAGGTAGCATACAGCCAGAGCTGCCAGCTCTCACGCGTCTGGTGTGACACACACTTTCAGATTCTCACACAAGAAATCTTACTGCAAATGTATATTATTCCATTATAAACCTAGAATTAGCTATATCAAAAGCATTGGGGTAGTTTGCAAACCCTACAGACCAATTACAAGGTAATAAAACTGTTACATGCAGGTAGATTTGTGTGCAGACTTGTCTCAAATTGAAGATCTCACTGCAGTCAGCTGACCAAAGTTAGCAACCCTGATACACATCTATGTATAAATGTATACTGTATTTGGGAGTTGCTTATGTCCTAAATGACACACATGTGAGGCAAATAATGCATAACATGAATAGAGCTCTGAAGTAAATGTACAGCTAGGTTAAGTTCCCAGAAATCAGTACAAGACAGTTGTGGGGGAAAGAGCTTTTGTAACTGGAAATGCTTGAAACTTTTTATGATGCATGTGGTTACCATATCCATCCTTTCCGTAGGCCAACTGTGGTGGAATCTTGACCAGACGCCTCTCGTTCACACACATGTCCAGAAGAGCCTTGTCCATGCCCTCAATCAACTGCCTTCTGCCCACAAACACATTGTAGGTAGAGCCTTTGTCATAGCTGTGGGGCAAAAGGCAGGAGTCAGAGTTGATCACATGACTAAGATTAACCTATGACCTCACCCATCAGCCCCTTCACCTAACATGCCAAATGACTGATTAACCAATGAGTTTAATAAAGACATGATGAAGCAGGTTTAGTTTGTTTTAATTGATGTTTCTTTTTGTTAGTGATTCAAAAGGTGGTCAAATCACATCGGCTTCTTTGTAACGGGGGGGGTGTTATATTTGTTATTTTGGACCATTTCTTTCTTGCCATTACATTACTGACTTTAATGTGGTAATTCGTCCGTACATTGAAAACCCAAGGTTTCACGATAATGTCCAGAGCTTAAGGGCACGACCGCTCATGAACAAAACCAAAAATAGCGGATCTAAAAGTAGGCAAATTTGTATATGTAATAGCTAATAACCCGGACTCTGCAGGTCTGCTTTACGATCATAACTTAAAACTGAATGAACTTGGATGTCCCTAAAGCTGAATATCAAAATAATTAAATGCAGTCATCGTAGTTTCTAACAATCTAAGAACTTCAATAACTTAATCAAAAAGGCAAGTTGTCCAGGCGTGCGATGCCCGTTTATCAAGATACTGATTTTCCGAACAAGACTCTTCGTCACTGCAGTGTGTGAATAACATCAAAGCATATCTCGTTTGTCTGTAAAACATCTTGCAATTCCTGCTTAGTACGCTCCTCCGTTTTCTCTTTAAGCAATTGCCTTCTGCCTGCGTGGCTGGCTGCCGCCCCTGCACCGCAGTAAAACAGCGTGGCCCTCCCCGATGGACCGCTTACCTGGAGTCGAACTTTCTTCCATCGGGAAACGTGCCGATGTAATGGTACCTGACGAAGTCCCCGGCTTTCACAGCTCTGTCGCAGTGCTCCGGGATGAAAGTCTTTTCTATCACGATGTCATCTAACGGCACCGTTGGTGTGTTGCAAGCAACAGTGCTTATCAGTTGTGCTAAATAAAGTACGCTGGGCCATATCTCTCTCATTTTACTGGGTAAATGTTAATCTGGACAATCTGTCGACCTGAGATATACCGATACCCGTTACACCCCCGATTGATTCTTGCCTGGACCACGACCTTCTCCGCAGATACAAAACGCGAAAACTGCTTTGGCGTTAGGGAATCCCGCACAGATATGCGATCTGGATCTTGCAGCAAATTTATGTGGATGCCGACGGAAAGCCGAGCTCGCTTCTTCCGCTTCTGGACAGAGCTGAAACGTGATCAAAGACTAGAAGAGAGTGGGACTGGCTTCATACGTGGCACTTCGAGGGTCTTGGCGTACGAGGAGCACGGCTGCAGTTCGGAGCGCATTCCGCTGCAGTCGGCAAACCGCGCTTGCGGCTCTAGTCTGGGAAGTTTATTTTATTATGCATAGGCGGCGTGCTGGTTGACGACTTGGAAATGCAACCAGAAGTCTTCTGGAAGTCGCGAGGAGTCTGTAAAACGAATCAAAACAAACATAATCTAAAATGACATTAGTTGCGCTATAAAAATTGTAATCAAAAGCCCCATTGAAATATCAATATTATACTAATATTAATGAGTCATAGATAGATCTATGTTTTTGATGAGTGTGTAGTAGGAGATAGACGACGTTCGTTGTACCACTCCAGACGTATTCTAAATAAGTGCGCAGTTTTGTGGGGATCCACATACAACAAAATGAACAAATATACAGTTCATCTAACTATTTGAGTGTATGTATGGTGATACTTACCGTATTTTTTTCTATAGCCTTAGGTGTAGTGCTGCGTGGCTGCAGTGTTCAAGTTTGTTTAGCTGCCTTTTGGCAAGTCTCTACAATCAATCCTTATACCGGTTTAGGCAACAAAATGCTTATATAAACAGTTCAAAAGGGACTGACTGAACCCATCGTGGTGATTTTACAGTAAGGTTACTATTCTAAAATTGGACGGTATAAGTTAAATCCATGCAATCCGGCCATTTCCGCTGCAGTCTATCGGGGACGCCCAGTCACAAACCCCTTTTCCCCGCCCCGTAGTTGGGCAGAATTTGCTAGCGGTTTGAGTAGTTGTCCTGGCTGGGGAATGTCTGTGTGAAGGATCTGAAATGGCACGAATGTCTCATTTGTCTTTCGGAACGCTTCTCTGCTTGTTTGCCTTTTGTGCTGATGCGCAATTCGAAACTTATAGTTTCCGAAGTTTTCCAAGCAACGAACTTATGCCACTTGAATCCGCTTACAAATATGCACTAGATCAATACACTAAAGAAAACTGGCAAGAATGCGTGGAATATTTGGAAGTGAGCCTGAGACTGTACCGACTCTTTAAAGACAGTGAGGCTTTCTGCAATCTGAACTGCAGCTCTGTGCGATTAGACAATGAAGAGAAGTTTGAGGAGTTTCCTGAGCTCCATGCATTCGGGAATATCATGAAAAGGGCCCAGTGTCTGAAAAGGTGCAAGCACGGCTTGCCTGCTTTCAGACAGACCATGCCCAGCCGAGACACACTGGAGGAATTCGAGAACCGGGAGCCCTACAAGTATCTTCAATTCGCCTTCTTCAAAGTAAGTCGGACCTGGGTGCTTCCGATACATAAAAAAATAACTTTTAAAACGGTCTTCAGGAACAATATAGTATGTGCGTCAGTATATCTAATAGAGTGGACTGGCGGCATTTTAATATGTATAGTGGAAAAATAATTATATTTTAAATGATTTTCTTCGTGAGCTGGACCTTTGACGACAGTGCAGAATTAATTTAACTAGAAACTTAAATTACCTTTAAACATCGTTTTCTTCGGTAGATTTTTATGGAGGAAAATGTAGAATGTTTTGAACTGACTAGATAGACGTCTGATAAGGGTTATGGCTTGCGGACAGATGGGGGGGGGAGTGCTTGGGGACTGCATGCTGCTTATTAGATGCGTTAACGCACGAATTTGATGCACACGTATCCTATTTGTCTACCGATAGGGTACCAAAAGACCGCTTATGCAAAGGCGCAGAGTGCCACCGCATGACACGTGCAGTGCTGGACTTGCAATTTCGACACATCTGACTGGGCGGCAGTAACCCCCCCAAGTGGAGACTTGTCGTGACCTGTTGTTCATGTTTTGACTTTAGTCCAACAACCTGGCAAAGGCTGTAGCTGCAGCACATACCTTCATGCTGAAGCACCCAGATGATGAGATGATGAAGAGGAACATGGACTATTACAAAAGCCTTCCAGGATCAGAGGACCACCTTAAAGACCTAGAGGCTAAATCTTATGAGGTAAGCAGATATCTACAAACATTCTGTCTTAGTGACCTCTGATTTCATATAGAGATATTCTTTATCTTTGTATTACTTTGTATCTTATGAAGGGAAATAGGCTAAATTAGTGAAATGGTAGGATAGTCCAATGGATGTGATTGTGTAATGTATGGTTGTGTCAGGACTTCAAAAACTTATCAATGTGTGCAATATCCCTATTTCGAGGTATTGATTGTCAGAACAAGACTCTTTGTCACTGCAGTGTGTGAATAACACATCAAAGCCCATTTCGTTTAAGTCTTTACAAGCTCCTGCAATTCCTGCTTATTACACTACTTTGCTGTGTGAGGTAGTGGTTTCTTTAAGGATGTTGGTTTCGGGTCAGTGTTGAGGCATCCTCTCCTTTCGGTGGTGGTTCTGAGCAAATGTCACAGAGTTTTGTCCAGCTGAGCTTGTGTTTGTTGGGTTTGTAGGCACTGTTTATCAGAGCAGTGAGAGCGTTCAACGCTGGCATCTTCCGCACCTCTGTGGTAGACATGGAGCTGGCCCTGCGAAACTTCTTTACGGCTTATGACGAGTGCCTTGCTGCAGCTGAGAGCTCCAGAGAAATCCAGGATTTCAAGGACTTCTATCCATCCATAGCAGGTAGCTCGCCTTCCATGACCTTTACTTCTCTAAGACAATACTTTTTATTTTTGAATTTGTGCTATGTTAGATGCAAATATCAGAAATGTAACAATCTATAGCTCTCTCTAACCTCTGCTTATGGGTAATGACTGAAAGAACAAGGTTTCACAGTTCAAGCGACCTAAATGAGGCCTCTCTGCATGATTGCTGGGCTCTGAGCTCTGGAGGGACTTCAAAATGGAGCCACTTATTCTTTAGAGTCGGAGAAGTCAACTATGGGAGTTTGGAACAGAAAAAATCTGGAATACACTGGAAATTATTCCTACCAGCTGGGTGGGAATGTCTTGGGAGCCATAGATGTTTCCATACTACCACCATGACCAGGGGTGTAGGACCCCTATCAAAATGTCACCCTGGGCCCCGTTGCCCAATTTTCCTTCATCTTACATATTCAAGGGTCCCCTGAATCTGTCAGAGTATCCATGTCCCTCATCTGTAAATGCACTATGAAGATGAGATGAGATTTGTATTAGAGTTACTCTGCAGGGGTTAATATGACTGGGACTTTATTAGCTGCCCAGTGGCAGTTAGTCGGTGGGTCATGTGGCTGTACATGCATGCGTTCTCATTGGCTGTTTCTGTCTTCCCTTTTTAGATCACTACACAGAGGTTTTGGAGAGAAAGATCAGGTGCGAGAGTCAGCTCACACCTGTCGTAGGCGGCTTCATCGTGGACAAGTTTGTCGCCACCATGTACCACTATCTCCAGTTTGCTTATTATAAGCGTAAGTGTTACACTTCAGTCTGTGGTGCCATGCAGCGTAGCAGGAGGCCTACATGCCAAATAAGACCTTGGGATCAACTGGAGTTTTCTCACTGGCATACAGGAACCTGAGCCGTAGTACCTGAGTGTAGTACAGCGCAATTCCAGCTCAGCGCGGTTTTCCTCAGCAGAAGGACGGCTCAGTAAAGGCATTGCAGTGACTGGAGGGCGACTGAGACGTAACGCCGAAGAGATGCTTATTTACTGGTCACACAGTGCACACCATCATTTACTGTGTGTTAATTTCTGCTACGAAGTCTGAGAGAATCACCATCTTATGTTAGCATCTTGCGCTAGTGGAATTAGCATTCGCTTGCAGAAATTAGCATTACGAATACATTCTATTCAGCTTTTTTCTATCACTTTTTTAAGTAGGGGGTTGGAAATTTTCAAGTTGCGAGTCATCAGGAAAGCATCAATACATGTGCAGTACTACTAAAAATGAATAAAATATAGAATGAATAATATATAGAATATGGCTTTTTCATTCAGACAGTCCATGCATGTGGACAAGAGAACCAGTTTCCCTGCATTTTGACCAATCAGATGGTGGTGACACAATCAGCTAGGTTTGGTTACGCTTTGGCGCTGTTCGTAAGCAGGCCCATGTCGGCACTGGTATGGCTCAGGTCATTTACAATGGAAAACCATCAGTTCATGGTGCAGCTCAGTTCTCTGTAGCAGTGGAAAAACACCAAAAGATGGTCACCAAGGTGATGACTTTCCTGTCCACATACCTTTATCTTAATCATTCAGCAACATACCTAGTTTTCATACAAAACATCATCCTTTTAATCTGAGTTGGGTTCTCTGAAGATGAATGGCTCTAAACACAGAGGTTAATCTTTATTTTTGCAAATGAAGTAGTTACAAAATACCCTGCAACTAATCTTGATAAAAAGTAAAAATATGTTTATACACAGTTATTCACTCAGTATATCAAAAGATCATTTTCATTCCAGCAAAACCCACACCCAGATGCCTGTAATGTAAGGGGTACGGGGGCAACAAGTCTTAGCAGCCGCCTGCTATTCTGGGAACCCTTCATGCAATTTAGCCCTTTATCTAAATGGTTTCAGCCAAAGTTCCTGCTTTATGAAGCGGTCTGAAACTGCTTTCTTTAATTTTGGAAGAAATTAGACAGTCAGAACAGCAGCTACTTCACTGGATCATGATGGTACTGATTTGGACATCAGATAACTGACCATGTGACAGGTAAATGTATTAAGCTCAGTCTTCACCAGCCCGATCTATGGCTGTATGCCAGCAGTGCTGCAGGTTCCTGATCTATGGCTGTATGCCGGCAGTGCTGCAGGATCCTGATCTATGGCTGTATGCCAGCAGTGATGCAGGTTCCTGATCTATGGCTCTATGCCGGCAGTACTGCAGGTTCCTGATCTATGGCTGTATGCCGGCAGTGCTGCAGGTTCCTGATCTATGGCTGTATGCCGGCAGTGCAGCAGGTTCCTGATCTATGGCTGTTTGCCGGCAGTGCAGCAGGTTCCTGATCTATGGCTGTATCCCGGCAGTGCTGCAGGTTCCTGATCTATGGCTGTATGCCGGCAGTGCTGCAGGTTCCTGATCTATGGCTGTATGCCGGCAGTGCTGCACGTTCCTGCAGTGTTTATAGGTGTGTAACGTTATAGCGTCATAAAGCTGGTTTGTCTGACCTTCCAGCCATGTTTCTGTGTGCAGTGAATGATCTGAAGAACGCTGTACCCTGCGCAGCCAGCTACAGTCTGCTGGACCCCGGTGATGAGGTCATGAAGAACAATATTGTCTACTATCAGTACCACAAGGACAAGTGGGCGCTCTCCGAGGAGGACTTCTTACCCAGAGCTGTGAGTCTGTCCTCTGTCTTTGTAAAGCACTTTGAATTGCCTTGTATCTGAATAGTGCTATATAAATAACCTTCCCTTGCCTCTTTGGTGGTGCATTTTCTCTACTAGATTGGATTCTGATGCATTGTCATCTCATCAATTAAGGAGTTGCATCAATTGGATTGAAACTCTCCTGTTACCATAGCAATTCATTTTTTTTCTTCCCTTATGAACCCAATAATCAACACAGAAATGCTGTATGATGAGTATAGTTTAGCTCTTTGCCAGCAGAGGGCAGCATTTAACTAAATATAAGTTGCAATTATACTTTTTTTTAACACTGTACTTACACAATGGTGCATCCACAGTGGATATAACCCATCGCTATGGTAACAGATATCAGTCACATATCTTTTTGTTTGACCTCACTAATTTTACCACAGTACTACTTGTGGTCCTGAGAAATTGCAAAACAACAGTGACAACATCCTGATACCGGATGCACGGATTGAAGAAGCGGGATGCTCCTTCATGCTCCCTGGGTGTACAGGCTGACATTGCTGTCTGTGCTCTCCCAGGAGGCTGTGCGATATTTTAACCAGACCAACATGCAGCTGGAGATGCTGGAGTTTTCCCAGAAGCACCTGCAGGCAGATGATGAGGTAGGAAACCCTTACCTGCCATGTCCGTCTGCAGATGTAATTCCACATGCATATGAAAAGGTAGCAATACTTTAATATTTACAGTAATTTGACTGTTAGTCTATTTGACTATCTTCATATCAGATAGTGTGTGATCCTTTTTCATTTCAGTTTGCAAAGTTAGTTTTTAGCCTGCTTGCTTTTCTTATCTCCTTCAGATGTCAGTATATTCAGTACCGGTCCCTTCAGTTTTTATCCCTATACTGTAATTCGCGTGCAGAGCGGAGGACGGGAATTTCCTAACACAGACCAGCTCTTAGTCTGTGTCTTTATTGCAGCACCACCTCTTTTATGTAAACGTGCACAGACAATCCCAGAGTCAATTTACTGATTTGATAACCACCATCGTAGTACTGTTTGCTCAGGGCAATCAGGGTTAATCATCCCAGCCACTTTGAGTGAACTGTGAGCATAGGAACTCAAATCCTAGTACACCCCAAAAGTATCTTGGCTGCAGGTCTCCACGATTCACAGTTCGGATGCATCAAAACCAACTCTAGATTAGTCCTTTCAGATTTTAAAGAAGACTTTCTTTGTTAGGTGATGAAGCTGAAATCTGTATCTGACATTTGGTTGAAATGTCTTAACTGAGATCAGCTTTCAGTAGAGCCTGTATGCAGGATGCTCTCATGTGTAGCTTCTACCCTAGAGACACTGAATCACATCTGCAGTCTTTACTCGGTGTTTGTCTTTAGAGCAGAGAAAAATACTTGAGATTTCCATTTATGGTAATGTTGCTGGAATGCAGGCAGAACATCAGCCCACATCTCCTTTCTTTGCCATTCTGTAATTTGTCCTTTTTACAGATTCTTTACCTGTGTCTTTCACATTCTGTCTGCATTCTTTCCATGTTCTTCCCTTACATTTTACACATTCCTCGCACAATCAGTTGTAAGATATGGATGAACAGGGCCATGCTTGTGCCTTGTATACATACTTTGTCCTGTGTTTCTGTGCTTTGTCCCTATTCCAGACGGAGGTGCTGACGTTTCTTGATGAGCTTCTGGAGGCAGATGATAGTAGCTAGAGACAAGTCTACCACAAACACACACCCAGCACTCTGATTTCTGCTTGGCAGTTGGAGGGTAGCTTACATTTGCGTCCTCCAGTGTTGTCACTATCGTAAAAGCCATCCTTCTTATCTTGATTTTTTTTTTGTATATGCTTCTTCACACCACTGTGTTTTTGTTGTTTTTCCAAGTCTTCCTTCACTGACCGCCATCAACAACCGATTGTTGTTGTCGACCCTTTTCAAGGGAATGGTACTTCATCAATAGCGCCTCTGACCTAAAGACTCAGACTGGGCCTTCCTTAGAGAAATCGTTTATCCAGCTCCCTTCACAATTAAAATGCGCAGTGAAGTCGGTCTTTTCTATGATTCTGTATCATTCATGCCAGGAAGAGTGAGCAAGATGGCTGTTACCCAGCAGAAAGCAGCAATGGTATGAATGGAAATGGTCGATTTTGGCCTGTTGTGTTTTATGTGTAGAATCTGGAATTCCACATTGTTACATTGTAATTACTCAATGTGAATTTTATACCATCACATGGAATTTTGATCCATAAATCGGTTCCAGTTTCATGCTGTCTTTGCTTCCCTGTCTACATTGTGAATTTGTCACGTTTTCGGTTTTTCTCACCATCTATGATGCCTTGAAGATCCGTGCTGAAGGTAAGACTTAGTCCCCCTGTCCCCTTGGACTGCTGATGCTTGGGTCACACTGCCATGGGTGCTTTGCTTTTGGATAAAATCTCTGTAGAGTTCTACCTACCATACATACATGGACTTTCATCTACCTGCAGTTTGCTAAACATGTGTCCATAGTAATAGAAGTATATTGTTCCTTTGAATTTGTGATAAATCAGACATTTTAGGATGAGCAAAAGCTGAACAAAATGTATTTACCTATTTATTTTTTATAATTTAGTTTTTGTAATCAGTTTCAGGAACAGAAGTTGCTGTTTTACCCTAGAAGAGTGCAGGCTGACTAAGTATTCATTGTGTTTGTGAAAAGTGTATAACTGTGAAATATTGCTGTGTATTTGTTGGCAGGAGAAATAAAAGTTCATATGGAGAATTTACTCCAGCTATGTGACCCCCCCCCCCCCACTTGTCATAGGTAGTTGGTGCCTCTTTGGTTTGCGTGCTGTCAGCTGGTTTCTCCTTTAATCCGTCACGTAGGACAGTGTCCTTCTCTCAGATCCGCCTGTTGCCCGTAGGCAGCACTATGTACATGCCAGAGGAACCACAGCTGTCTGCTCCAAATCACAATCACTGCTGTTTCTTTTTATATAAGAAGTAATTTGATATACATCATGCAAAGTTGGCTTCCTGACAGACTTTCACATAATTCTGTTCAGTGTCTAAGATTCTGTCCATCAGGCTTCCAAAATGGATTCCATCGATTCTGTCTCTGATGCCAAGTGTTTGAGGCACTGTAGATTTACTGTGTACATGAACATAGCTAACGGCTGTCCCTGTGTGTGTGTGTGTGTGTGTGTCTGTGTCTGTGTCTGTGTCTGTGTCTGTGTCCATCCATCCAGACATTCGTAGATGAGGTCTCACAGCAAAATGTACCAGGATGGGACCAAGACAACTCTGACAAGGAATTTGCAGGAGAGGGTGACTATGAAGAGGGCATCCTTGCTTCTCATTGGTGGGAACAGCTGCCCAGGCAGAGGGGGGATCTAGGAAAATGACCATTAACTTAATGAAGGAACGCCCAGGAGAGATGCAGCTTTATAATCAGATTGACTGTTTTTTTCACCCTATATCCTTGACCAGGATGAGTGGTTAGAGGATGAGCTGATTGACTAGTGGTTTTCTTCAAATTCAACTGATTAAGGTAAAGAAATCCCCCATGGTTTGCTTGCTGATGGAACGCTCCAATATGTTATTCAAACCTGTACCTTCTGCATGCTGTGTGAGCGGACAGTCCATTCTGCTCAGAGGTTTGCAGTACCCAACACCTAGCATACTGTAGGTGAGCCATTCACCTAGGCACTCAAATCTCCATTGCACCTCGCTCTCAGAAATCTAGTGCGCTATGCCATCTAGTGTCATGATGTAATTCTTTGCTATTCTGGTTTGTACAGCACTTTGTGTCAACTCTGGATGTCTGAAATGTGCTATAGAAATGAACTAAACTAACTTTGAACTAGTGCCAATCATTTACATTGCAGGCAATGTAGAACTTATTGTTTAGTTTTCATTTGTTTTGTTATGGGCATTATAGGTTGGGGACCTTCCACTAGACGTGTTCCCTGATGTCAGAAATGGAAGTGACCTTACTATCTTACTCTGTCGTTCCACTGGGCGCTTCGTACGAATGTAGCTTTAATTTACAACAGCTCTGAAATGTGACATCCACTGATGGACAGTTAGCATAAGAAGAAGCTTAAAAATATTCTGTTCTCCTGGTTTATTTGTTATTTATGTTACTGTTTTAGGGTTAACATGAACAACCAAAGGATATTGATAGAAGACTTTTCTTTGAAAATCTATAGCCTGAGCCTGAAAGGTAGGATCAATCAGCTTAGCATCTAGTTGCATCAAAACTTAGTTGCAAGCAAGCCGTTGCATGCCGAAAGCTGAAGGGCCTGATCTTTGTACACGAAAGATTTTATATAAAACCTTTTTCATTGTGAACTGATTTTTCTGTATGATTGTTGGTGTATTTTTAACTTGTCAATAAAATATTTTTTCCCTAAATGTATAACCTGATTTATTATTGCTTATTGTAATTCTGTACTCGGATTAATCATCATCAGAATCACTGCATTATAATATGGATACAACAGTATTTCAATGATTAAGGTTCTCATGACACAATGCATATATTCCTGGATGTGGTATATATTACAAAAAACATTAGATTTTTGCATTTTTACGTTTAATTCCAGCTTACAGTACTGGACCTGTTTTTTTGTTAATAGATTTTGCATGTTGATCGCATCTGATCAGAGTTTTATATGCAAAATCCGTCTATCAGGGGTACGAATCTCTCCCTTTCAGATGATTCAATATACACCTTAATACATGGTCTGCAATATGCCACAAAAAAGTTAAATCATAAGGCATGACACAGAGGTAAACCCTGCATAGGATGCATTCCGTCACATTGCACACACCTGCATGGGACGCAGTCCATCACAGGGCACACACCTGCATGGGATGCATTCCGTCACATTGCACACACCTGCATGGGA
>JAABNX020000151.1:22916798-22941480 GCA_015163995.2 Mormyrus lacerda | reverse complement strand
GTGCAAGCTGAATCCTTGGGTTCCTTTAAATCAGAGCTAGATAAGATTTTAACAACTCTGAGCTATTAGTTAAATTCTTCCCAAGCGTGCTTGATGGGCCGAAAGGCCTCCTCTCATTTGTATAGTTCTTATGTTCTTATGAGAATAATAATCATCTGCAAATAAATTATGTGCAGTTAGAACACAAGGCACCGGATTGTATTATAATAAGATAGGATGCTTCCTGACGTATTATGACTATGGATGGGGAGTGTAACGTCTGGAGAAAATGTGATGTCGGTCACCAGTTGTCTGATGTGATTTGTACTAGTTGAATTACGGTTGGTAAAAAATTATCACACACTAATTGCAGATATAGGATAATTATAACAGAATATAAAAATAATCAAAAAATTATATTGTATATTGTACATTTTTAACAGTTCAAGCTTGCAGCAACATTCGAAACTTGCAGCAATAGGTTTTTATTCTGCCGTATTTGTTATAGCTGCAGTTCCGGTTTTTGCCAGCAGGCTGTGCACAAACAGTGCACAAAACCTCAAACCGTTTCGATACATTGTTTGTTTCAAATGTTTCTAAATTGTTTTGATGATTCAAAAATTGCCATCTCTAGGGAAGAGACCACAACAGTAGAACAGAAACCCAAACACACAGTAACATTCACAATGGCAGACTAAGAGGCAGGACCAAGGCAGGCACTTAAATATACAAAACTGAACTGGGTAACGAAGGAGTAGGAGCAACCAATGAAGCAGTTAAGCAATCAGAGAGGGCACAGGACAATGTGCAATGATCATGAGGCTCAGGGAAATAGGTGGATCGAATAAACTTGGAACTAAGACACTAACAGGGAAACTAGGAAACAGAATCTAATACTATAATTAACAAAGACAAGTAATACATAATCACAAAAGACACAAAGCAAAAACCAAAACAGAACACAAACCACAAACAAGGGACAAGAAAACCAATAGAAAAGAAACAATGGGGAACAAAAAAATACAAATAAACAGAGAAGGCAGGCCTTGAACTCATAGCCAAAGGGTTAACATTCTCAATAACACACCCTCAACCTGTTGAGCCATGTGACAGCCTAGGGAAAGTGAATAGCACACTGAGGCTGACTAGAGACAGGGAGGCGAAGAGGATGGCCAGAAACATCTGCTGACCAAACAGAGAGAAGACATGGAGGGCAGGGACAGACGGGTGCTGGCCCTGACACAATATCTCTGTGCATTTTCGACCAGTCAGATGGTGGTGACATAACCAACTCAGGTCGGTCACGCTAACGGCCTTGCTATAGAAACAGGACCATGTGAGCGTGGTTATGGTTTGGGTGTAGCTCGGTTTTTGGTGGCAGTGGAAACACCCTTTGACTGAGCTCAGATACATACAAATATTCCACTCACATCTATCGGTCATACATTACCTTTCCAAATTACATTTGCATTTAATTTTTTAATCTAGTATTGTGATTTGAAGTGGAACTCCATTATCTAGTATTTAATTCAGCTCCAAATCATACAAATATAATTTTTAATAAATCATAAACATTTTTGAAATGGAATATAAAGCACCATTTAATTATACTTGGACCACTATCCACCTTACAAGCGCTTTCGCTGAATGACATTCCAGGAGGGACTGAAATCTTAATTTGTACAAAAAACATAAAATTAATTAAATGTTTTTCATTACACTCATTCTATATTGTATCTCCGTCAATGACATGAAGAGGCTTAGAAAATGAACATAGAAAATTACACAAGAAGCTATCTAGTTTTTAAACCCTAAAAAGTCTTTGCTAACAGGAGAAGTATAGTTTTGTCATCATTGTATTGTATTGTTTATTATGTTATAATGTTTTTTTCAATCACATTCATTTTACAGCAATGCCTCTTGTACCACCAACTGCTTGGCTCCCCTGGCCAAGGTCATCCATGACAACTTTGGCATTGAGGAGGCACTCATGGTCAGGCCTGTCGTCCCTCCTTCATTTTAAATTTATCTGAGATTATTTTCACATGATTTCTCAGATCTTGACAGTTTTAAATCCGTATTTACCTCTTCCTCTGTCAGACCACAGTCCACGCTTACACAGCCACCCAGAAGACCGTGGACGGGCCCTCTGCCAAGGCATGGCGTGATGGGCGTGGTGCGCACCAGAACATTATCCCAGCATCCACTGGGGCTGCTAAAGCTGTTGGAAAGGTTATCCCAGAACTCAATGGGTGAGCCAGGACCTATAATCACATAGTTCTGACTCTCTCTGAAAGTAATTAATAAGCACATGTGCTGACATCACGTCCTCTGTCCCACTCCTGCAGCAAGCTGACAGGAATGGCCTTCAGGGTACCGGTGGCTGATGTGTCTGTGGTGGACCTCACCTGCCGCCTTTCTCGTCCTGCCAGCTACGGAGAAATTAAGGAGGCAGTCAAGAAGGCTGCCCATGGCCCGATGAAGGGAGTGCTGGGATACACGGAGGATTCGGTGAGCCAAGAAGTAGTTTTGGGCATGGCATACAGTACAGGAAAAAGCAAGAAATAGCTAAACCTTAATGGCATAATAATTGAAACTGTTATGACATGATTGATATCACTTGACATTCTATTCACTATGCAATAGAATGATACTAATAATACAATTTAGTACAAAAACATTCACAATTTTTTATCATTACTTTGAACTAGTGTATCAGTATTTATTTTTATGTGTGTATTCTTACTCATTGCTACAGTTCAGTCAATGTGGATGCAGTATCTACGTAAAATCTATAAATGCCAGTAACTACTAAAGGCTAGTAATCTTGTTCAGATTCTTCTGTAGCTTACTAGGCGTGTTACCTTGCTGTTTGCTATATTTTTGCCATAGTGGAGATATGACTACCACCTGCAGCATTCAATTGGACGTGTGGATACACTTTGGCTTTATTAATACATAAGAGTATCTTAAGTTGAGCACCACAGATTGTATGCTGACCCACACAAGAATAAAGTATATTAGAAGCAAGAGATCTTCAATTACATCTGTCCAGATATCATCCTGACATATTTACACAACCAAAAAAATCATCTCAGCCAAGACTCAATACAGTGCATAATGCTAAATTAAATCCCCGTTCTGTATGCGCAAAGAAAATATTCAGTGATACTTCCTCTGGAGAATCTGATGCAGTGATTAGTTTCATCTGTAGAAACATGCAACTTTACAGTATTGTGCAGATGTGCAAGTAAGAACATCAGACATACAACAATACAGGAACAGGACAAACAAAAAAGACAACAAAAAGAAAAAGAAAAATGAAATATTAACACTATAAACAATAATAAGATTATTCAAATAAAATAAATGCATATACCTTACATACATCTCACTATATGTACAAATAAGGGTCGTCAGATATAAAATAAATTAGCAAAGGGTTTAGACGTGTACATATCTGTCTCATGAGCTGTTGTTCTTTTTCTCCCCTCTACCAGGGAAATACAGGAAGGTAGAACAGAAGAAGATTTAGATTAATAATAAAATCAACAATAACCAAATAAATAAATAAATAAGTAATAGTACAATGATAGAACCATTGGGCGTTATTATGTAGTGAACATGTGTAGACTATTGAGGTTACATACAAAACATCTCCCGTAATGGTGGACATGTGTTGTGTGTGAACATTTATGTGTTTGTGTCTTTCTGTGTTTTGAGGAAGATAAAAGTGATTCATGGGAGGGTAGAGATGGAAGGGAGGAGAGGTAGGAGCAAAAGGAAGATTAATGGAGGGAAGGTTGTTGTTGGTTAACTTAGGCAGGATGGGCCCACCGTGCATTATAAACGGGCCAGGAGGAGAGGCATGGCAGCTCCCAGGATAGTGCCCCACCCATGACAACCCTGCTCTGGGCATACCACACCTAACATGATCCCTATTCTAGGATGAGGTTTGTGTGGGTATTTCTTTCCTTTAGTTTGTATGAGTGGGAGAGATAACACTGATATAGTGTGATGCATTAAAAGAACCAGGTCATGCAGATTGGTCCAGCCCAGAGCAGGAGAGATCAGTAGGCGAGAAAGTGTTCACTGGAGGGCCACCACCCCAGACTGGCTCGGAAACCCATCCCCAGTGCACCCAATGACCCAACCCCTCCAGAGGCAGAGGGCAAAAGGAAGGAGAAGTAGCGGAGCAAACTAGGATTTTCTTGAAGTAGCAGGGTTAGAAGGCTGGTGAAGTCAACATTGGGAGAGAAGGAAGGAAGACAGGATTGCATATGTATGATCGTTGAAGGCGATGAGAGATGATGTACTTGTAAAATAAAGATGAAGATACTATTACTACTACTAATAATAATAATAATGAAGGAGAAAAGTATGTGGTCAATGATCACAAAATATTTTGCTGTAAGTATGAAAAACAAATATAAACAATACAATTATATAAAGATAAGGAAGTAAGGAAGATGGAAAAAGGTAGTTGCTGCTTCATAAGTAAATATGGTAATGAGCAGGTAAAATACTTGCTGAATCAAGTATTGACATTATTCTTGCCTTCTCTTTTTTTTTTTTAAACTGTAATTGATTGGCACCTAGTACTGAATAAGAAGGGGAGTACTGGCATGTCGCACTGAATAGCAAGGAGAGTACTGGCACAAATATCTGCTTATTTTGTTACTATATTCAAAATGTTCATACTTAATTTGTCTAATTAAGAATTGGATTATTTTATGTAATATTTCTTCTAGCTGTGCTTCGAAATTATTTATTTCATTCAAGACTTCTTGTTGGGGATTATCTGAGTATGATTCTGTTAGGGATTTAAGTTTCTGTTAATTTTCTGTCAACCACTTTATGCAGACACAGAGTTGCCTTAACTCATGATTCATGCATTTCGAGAGCAGTTGAGTACTTTGTGACCATGACTTTCCACTTAATTTCAGAAGAGTGTAAATTTTAAGTTATTACAGTGCCACCAGAAAGTATTCACACCACTTCACTTTTTCCACATTTTGTTACATTACAGACTTATTCTAAAATAGATTTGAGTACAGTTTTCTTTAACAAAATCTACTCAAAATGGTCCATAATGGCAAAGTGAAAACATGTTTTCAGACATTTTATTAAATTTAGAAACATTTAAACATAATAGGTACATAAGTATTCACATCTTTTGCTATGGCACTCAAAACTGAATTTGCATCTGATTTCCACTGATCATCCTTGAGATGCTTCTACAACTTGATTGGAGTCCACCTGTAGTAAATTCAGTTGATTGAACATGATTTGGAATGACACACACTTGTCTATATAAGGTCTCACAGTTGACAGTGCATGTCAGAGCAGAAACCAACTAATGAAGTCCAAAGAATTGTCTGTAGATCGGATTGTGGCAAGGAATAAATCTGGGGAAGGATACAAAAAAATTTTGGTCGCATTGAAGGTCCCGAAAAGTACTGTGGTCCCCATTATTCGAAAATGGTAGAAGTTTGGAACCACCAGCACCCTCCCTAGATCTGGCCACCCGACCAAACTGAGTAATTGAGGAAGAAGAGTCTTGGTCAGAGTAGTGACCAAGAACCCAATGGTGACTATGGCGGAGCTCTAGTGGTACCTTATGGAGAAAGGAGAACCATCCAGAAGGTCAACCATAGCTAACACACTCCACCAATCAGCCCGTTATGGTAGAGTGGCCAGACGGAAGCCACTCCTCACTAAAAGGCACATGGCAGCCCGCTTGGAGTTTGCCAAAAAGCAAGGATTCTCAGACTGTCCATCCATCCATCCATCTCCTACCACTTTTCTGGGTCTGGTCATGGGGGCAACAGTCTAAGCAGGGAAACCCAGACTCCCCTCTCCCCGGCCACTTCGTCCAGCTAATCCGGGGGAATTCCGAGGCGTTCCCAGGCCAGGCAAGAGACATAGTCTCTCCAGCATGTCTTGGGTCTTTGCTGGGGCCTCCTCCCAGTGGAACATGCCCAAAACACCTTACTAGGGAGGCATCCAAGAGGCATCCTGACTTCTCTACTGTGTACTCTCAGTCCCTCCCGAATGACTGAGCTCCTCACCCTAAGGGAGAGCCCAGCCAACCTGCAGAGGAAACTCATTTCAGCCGCTTGTATTTGCAACCTCGTTCTTTTGGTCACTATCCACAGCTCATGACCATAGGTGAGGGTAGGAACGTAAATCGACTGATAAACCGAGAACTTCCACTTTTGGCTGAGCTCCTTCACCATGACAGACCGATGCAGCGCCCACATCACTGGTGACGCCACACCAACCCGCTTGTTGATCTCCTGCTTCATCCTTCCCTCACTCATAAACAAGACCCCGAGATACTTAAATTCCTCCACCTGAGGAAGGATTCTCTCCCTCTTCTGGAGCCGACACCTTATCGTGGTGGAGGGGTTTGCATGTTCCAATGATTCCAGGAGCTAAGTTGCCTGGAGCTTTATGCCCCTGGTAGGATCACCCAAGGCAAACAGGTCCTCATTAGACCGCTTATGATGAGAAACAACATGGATTCATGTTTTCCTCACCCAGAAACGGGTCTCCGGGCCCCCCCCCTGGAGCCAAGCCTGGGGGTGTCAGCTCAATGGCGAGTGCCTGGTGCCCAGGCCTGCACTCATGGGGCCTGGTTGGGCACAGCCTGAAGAAGGCATGTGGGTCCCCCCTGCAATGGGCACAACACCTGTAGGAGGGGCCAAAGGGGTCAGGGGCAGTGTGAGTTGGGCAGGGATTCTCAAACTGTAAGAAGCAAAAACCACTGATCTGATGAAACCAAAATAGTGTCATGTCATGTCTGGAGAGAAACAGGCACTACTCATCACCTGGCTAACACCATCCCTACTGTAAAGCATGGTGATGGCAGCATCATGCTGTGGGGATGTTTTTCTGCGGCAGGACCTGGGCAACTAGTCCACATAGAGGATAACATAACAGCAGCCAACTATAGAGAGATTCTTCAAGTAAACCTGCTCCAGAGTATTCTGGAATTCAGACTAGGGTGACGATTCTTCTTCCAACACGATAATGACCCGAAACACACAGCCACAGAAGTGGCTTCAGCAGCAATCTGTGAATGTCCGTGAGCAGCCCAGCCAGAGCCTGGACTTGAATCCAATCAAACATCTCTGGAAACACCTAAAAATGGCTGTCTACTGGCACTGCCCATCCAACCTGACTGGGCTTGACAGGTTCTGCAGGGAAGAATGGGAGAAAAACCCCAAAAAACAGGTGAACCAAACTTGCAGAGGCATACCTAAGAAGACCTGAGGCTGTGATTTCAGCCAAAAGTGCTTCAACAGAGTGTTAAGCCATAGGTGTGAATACTTATGAAACACTGGATTAATAAGCTTTCGGCAATAAAAAAAAAAAGCACATCTGTCTAAAAAGTTGTTTTTGCCTTGTCGTTATGGGGTACTGTGTGTAGATCTTTGAGAAACTACTATACTCAAATCTATTGTCTGTAACGTAACAAAATGTGGGGGAAAAAAGGGGTGTGAAAAGGGGTTGCATTTTTAACATGTGTGGATTGACAAAACAGAAATGCCCAGGTAATGTCGTAATGCTCTGCTGGAAAAGTCAGGATTTAATATTCAAATTCTACAGTTAATAGCTCATGCTTTTTTATCAAGCAATATCAATGGGCATTTTTAATTTGTTAAAACAAATACAAATACTAAATATTCTCTCAGAGTTAATAGATTGTAACATAGATGCTTTAGCATTAAATATATATGTTTTTGTTCATGCTTTTGGTGCGAGTGTGCAGCTGGGTCTCAGTTTTTGTTCAAAATAATGCTCTAACATTGTGAATGACTTTTCCTAGGTTGTTTCTTCTGATTTTATTGGAGATACCCATTCTTCGATCTTTGATGCTGGCGCGGGTATCTCCCTCAACGACAACTTTGTCAAACTCATTTCTTGGTAAGCTCACAGCCAAACTTGTCTTTCCACACGTTTCAGCATTTTCGAGTCAAAAGTATCTTTATTGTCATTTTCAGCTCTATGATGTTTATTTTTACTTTGACCCAGACAATTTAAAAAATTCTTTATTCAAGTTTTCTCCTAATTTCCCATTAGTATACTTTAGATTTTATGCTCATTTTCTGTAGTCACAAGTGTGTCATTGTATCTTTGTAAAAGCATTGGTTAAGAACTAACTAAATGTCTCTCTGCAATTCTCTGTAGGTATGACAATGAGTATGGCTACAGCAATCGTGTGGCTGACCTTTTGATATACATGCATTCCAAGGAGTAATATTCTTGTCCTCCTAAAAAGACAGAAGCTTGAAAAAGAACCCCCTTCTCACTTCACACAAACCAAGTCTAATCATAGTCACGTTCTGCTTCTACAAGGCAAATTAATCTGTGTAGTAGTCTGTGTGAACGAGTATTTGTCTTTCTTTAACAAAAGTCTCAGTGAGAAATTTTTGACCTGACAGTATTGTTTATTGTGATGCTCCAGAGCATTGTCATAGATGTTTCCATAGCGGGTACAACCATTTAATGTTGATGTTAAATTAAAATGAATATATGAAAAGAATAACTGTAAGCTGTAGTTTAAGAATATAATAAATGTGTAACATAAAATGTATACTGTATCTTAATTATTTACATGCTATAAACCTACAACTATTAGCACACAATGGTGTTATTATTCAAGATTTAAGATTCTTATTTGTTGCATGCATGAATATAATGGTGTACCAGCAGTGAAATGAAATTACTGGCACTCCAGTTAAATAACAAGAACAATAACCTAAGTTAATAATATAAGTTAAATCATTAAATGCATTACTTTTACTGCTCTTGTGTAAAGTATATAGCAAACTATCACACCCTATGTATGAAGGTCTTGGGCTTATTGAGTGTTTAATGCACTCTGTTGCCCAGCAACAACATCAACAGATACTACAGTGATAGTGGTCACAATGCATTAAGAACAATATCAAGACTTCATCAAAAGAAAATTAAAATTCTTTGAATTTTTACTATTGGGTCTTTGTCCATCCATTTTCATTTAAGGCATGTTTTCGCCAATTAAGCTTCCAGTGATTGCACAATGCAAGGTAGCCATTGGCTGGAATGCCAAACTGTTACATGTTAAGGGCATGTTGGAATTACCCAGACTTCCAAGGGAAACCAGGAGTACCTTCAAAGGGAATGCATGCTTATTGCATACACATCAGAATACACTGTATAACACTGAAGATAACACGTGCGATAGGCATGGGTATCTGTGGAAGTTTTTAGTCATCAGTCTACTTGGTGGAAATATAATATGTTGTCACAATACAAATCTCAAACGAAACTGAATTATAATTTCTAAAATATCTGCGTGCTCTCTACTCATTACAGCCCGCTTTACAGGTGGTTTACGGAGAAGAACAAGATTAAAAATATACCTAGAAAGTGCTTCCACCACTAAACAAGTTAGAACAGAGCAATATTTGCACCTCCCTCAATATATGATACATTACACTATGCTACATATCCAGAAGTTTCTCAACTTTTTATATGACTTACAAATTAACATTTGTTTTCCCATTATATAAACTAAAAATATGACCTGAGAAAATAATACCTTGTTCAACCCTCCAGTTTCTGTAGACAGAATTGCATAATTCATCACACATGCGTCCACGAAACCACATTTTCCGGCACTTCTTTATTATGAATAGTTCATCCCTTTGTAATACACATGCATAATATACACTTCCACAGGCTCGATACTGCACATGTATTCACATTCTGCGGCAGAGATTGAGTGATTCAGGCCGTGGACGTTGTGTATCATCATGCATTGGTCTTATATTGTGAGACAGGTCATCGATGTTTATATTTCTAGTTTAGCTGTCACTTTATAGTGGTGTTTAAACCATTTTTCTTTGCCAAATTTTCTTTTACCGTAATGTCTGTACATCTGGTTATTGTGTTTTTATTATATTTTAGGTCATTTTATATCTTATTTTACTTAAAGGGGTTGTGATATATATACACACAGCATTTTCTAAAAAAAATAAAATCACACCAAGATAACAGTGAAGAACTTTTATTTGCACAACATAAAACATGTAACACAATGCAAGTTTATCTAATATTACAAAACCAGAAAAAAAGGCCAGAAAACAACAGAGGACAGGAACCAAAAACTCCTCAGCAAGGAGAAACAAACCTCTGGGGGTCCAAGGTCAAGTGGCCGCCCAACAGCCCTGGCATAACATTCCCGGCTACTCACAAACGATATATTTACAATTATGCACAAGCAAACATAACCAAAGGTATGGATGTGGGGTTTGGCCCAAGATAAAACTTCACTCCGGGGGGGGCGGAGCCCTGTGTAGCTTAGTTCTTTCCCTGATCCACCACAAATGATTTAACTTATGAGTTCTGTGGTAATTAGTACAAGGAGTTGAATCAGGTGTGTTAAATGAAGGTAAACCAAAAACTGTGCAGGGCTCCCTTGACACCCCTGATTTAGCACCACAAGACACAGTTGCCATAACGAACACAAGTGTGTGGTAATTACACTGATACAATTAAGAAATAAAATGACTAAGGAGAAAAAAGCAGGCTTAGTTTAAGTAACTTCACAGCACATCGAATTGGATGTAATACAAAATGGTCATTTAATTTAGCACATAGACAAAAACATTAATGTCACCTTTGACTGTAAAATTGACGGCCATACGCCGTATTTTACGTCGCTGTTTCTAAGGCACATAGGCATGAATGCCCTGTACGAAATGAAATCTTTTAAAGTGGAGTAAAAGTCGAAGGTCTCCATCATTGTCCGGTTAAATCTTCTCTTTCCTCTGACTGTTGACGTTCTCATCAAAAATCAACAGATGATTAAATGTGACGTGATGCCGTAAAAATAGCACGCCTCCTCGCAAAAGTCGTAATCGTGTGCATGCGTAATAGAGGAAGTTACATTTTCGGTAGTGACAGACTCCACCCAGACCTCCTGCTACACAGCAAGTTTCTAAGTTATTAACATGCATCCAAATGCCATTTTGTAACTATTACTCTATTATTAGCTATTTTTCTATTATTATCTTATTTACCACCTGATCTTTTGCATTTCACCTCAGACTGGGGGAGAATTTTCGGTATCGGTCGTGTGTCCATAATGATAATAATAATAACAACTAACTGCTTTGTAATCAGATTTGATACAATAAGTAATCGACTTTTAGTCTTGTAACGTCCACCATATGCGTGCGAGTTAAAGAGGGTCAAGCCTATGTCAACATCAACCACCATAACAATATTAATTACGTAATATAACTCAAATCTTTGCACGTATCTTGAAAATAAATTTGCATAACACAATGAAACAAAGAGTGTTGCTGCTTAGTTAAAAAGAAAACAACTATTCACTACTATCACGATTTTTAATGGGCCAGTGATTTATAATTTTTTTAACTTTTAACCTGTAAAAAAGCAGCGTTACGTGCTGCGTGTAAACACAAGTAGGAGTGCCTTATACTGTAAACCTGCAACTTCAGGGCTGCCAACTCTCACGCATCAGGTATGATACTCATGCTCAAGCAATAAATCTTACCCCAAAACGTTATTATTCCATTATAAACCCAAAATTAGTCACATCAGCAGCGCTCGGGTAGTTTGCAGACCCTACATACTATTTACAAGGTAGTAAGGCCTGATTGATCTTCCCACTCATAAGTTACGCCTCTCTATGCAAATACCAAGCAAATTGTTATTTAGCGAGTTTCAATACCTATCGGCGACTGTTTTAAAAATATCCTATGGTGGACCGAAAAATGATTTTCCAGAGTCCGACTGTCTGTCAAAAGTTCACACAGAAGTTGATTATTATGCAACCTGACAGCATCAGCAGAAAAAAATGCTCCCGCGCGAGAGTATGTGCCCACCACCCCCCGCGGCTTTGGCCCACACATCATTTCAAAGCTAGAGTCGGGTCGGGTGTGACGTTTGGAAGCTAAATCGTTATTTCCACACAAGTCAAACGCAGGTTCTGCAATGAATTTTATAGCTGGTGTTCGGGTGGCCATTTGCACTTGTTACCGGTCTATTTCACAACTAAGTAACCTATAATATTTAAATATGTTCTTAAGTGTTCTTTTATTAAACTATAACATACATTACAGTACATTTTACATATTATAACAAACCACTTTAAATAATGATATAATTTCTTATAATGTTATATATTACACAGTACGAAAAACATTAAGTACATTTAATTATAAACAAGATTTTTTTTTATGCTGCTTTAGATATTTTTCGAGAATTTTTAATGCGTGGGTTATATTCAGTTATATATAAATTTTGTTGTGTGTGTGTGTGTGTGTGTGTGTAAGTAAGAAAAACCACTCTTTACTCAATAGGAACTAAACACTTACAGGAAATACGGAACTGATAGGACATCGGTCAGTTTCCGGTGTGGGACCAACGACATACGGTGTGGTTGTTATAGTTCTCTTTTTTGTTAATTTTTATGACATGTATAAATATTATTTAATAAATTGTATAGTTGTAATGTAGCTACGCATAAATATTCGTATATCTGCTCACACGTATGTATATGCGTTTAATATATGGAACGTCTTCATGATTTATGCTTTATTAAATATTCAGCGTCCTGTATGACACGATGTGCCATGTATTCATGTATGTATGTCGTAACATACAAAATTAAAACTGCTTTATTGTTGACCAGGTGCAGTGACCTGCAGCGTTGCAATATTTCTGTGAGGAAAAATGACGTTGTTTCATTTTGGGAACTGTTTTGCTTTGGCATATTTCCCATATTTCATTACCTACAAATGCAGTGGACTGTGAGTAAGCTTTAAAAATGTGTACACATTCCAAACTTATACAATCGATATTATTACTATTGCTTTTTATGTGTGTATAACCTTACTATGTTTTATATGGCTTCTACAGATCAGAGTACAATGCTTTTTGGAGATGTGTTCAGGCTGGTGCTACTTATCTTTTTGTGCAGCTTTGTAAGGTAAACGAAGATTTGTATTTTTATTGAAATGTTTCTTTCAAAAATATTAACCTAAGGCCTGCATTTAGTCTTTTTGTTTAAAATTGCATCTTGGTCCATGTCTTATGTATCTTACTAATATCCTTATGTCAGCAGTATTTCCTTTCCTCTTTTCAGTCTTGCCCCCATTCATCTGTGTACATTTTTTAAATTTTGAATTTGCCTTTCATGTTATAGCTGCTCTAATGCACAGTAAACAAAATTTTCCTGTTTCAGATGCTGTTCCTTGCCACATTTTTCCCCACCTGGGAAGGTGGTGCTGGTGTGTATGACTTTGTTGGGGTACGTTATAGTTTATCTTGTTTTGTCAGCTGTGGTACACTTATTTTTTTCCCTTTCAAAATATGCTGTTAACATTTTGCAATATGAAGACCCCTTCGTAAAGCTGGAACCTCTTTGGGTTGCATCACACCTTCAGGGTTTCATGCGAGGTGTGGATTGAGTTTAACACATTCTTCCTCTGTTCCTGTGGATTTCATCCAAGTACCCAGTTTCGACACTCTAGAAAACCTAGGTCATTGCATTTTAATTCAGCAAATTTACAAGAAAGTTTTTGCATCACCATCACAAGTGGGCAGTGGTGGCTAGCTGGATAAGAAAGTGCACTCATAATTGAAAGATTGCGGGTTCGAATCCCCGACATGCAAGGCACCACTCAGGTACCCTGAGCAGGGTGCCGCCCCCAAGCACTGCTCCCCGGGCACTGAATTAGCTGCCCCCTGCTATGTCACATTGGCACATATGGGTTAAATGCAGAGAACACATTTCGTTGTTGTGCACTGTGTGCTGTGGTGTGTCAACAATGACGATTAATCACTAAATTCTAAACTCTAATTCACAAGTACACTTCCAAGTTCAAAAATGAAGAAACCCAGTTTGAGATCATTTTCTCTGGCCAAAAATTCAAAACAACGCCTCATTGTTGAGAGCTTCTCCCTGAAACAAAGTGCTAGATGAAGCACTTCCATGTCTTTTATGACATATTAAGCCATGTGTTTGCAGTAATAATACAGCTCCTGAAAAAAATTGAAACGACTTTATATTTAAAAAAAAATCTGCTTTTAATATCCTGGTTCTGCTGACATAAAGGTGCATCCACTATTATAGATGCCATACATTTGAGGGTGAGGATGTGGGCTTGCCTCACCCAGGATAAATACAGTCACACTTGTCCTGTGAGCAGCACGTTGTATCTTTCTATCTGGCCCCTTTTTTCAGGGACTTTACTGCAGCGGTGATGTGTTGCCATTCCACACTTTTTTAGTGCAAAAAGTAGTGCAAAAGTGTTAGAAACAGCTGTATAATATGATAAACAGTTGGAAAATATGTATGTCTATACATTTTTTTTGCGTGGGATAAATGCTAATTCTCCCAGCAGTATGCCATTTTGTTGTGCCTGTACCTCACACGATTTCAAATTCTTCTTGTTTTTTTATTTATAGTTGCTGTGGTTGACTTGATTTGCATATTATATGAGCAAGTAGTTCATTTGCATTAACTATTTGTGGGTGGTAACTGGACAGGATCCCAGGCTCATGTCTGGACTTGCATATAAAAGATAGTTCTGATTTATCTGGTTTATATTGCATTTGTACACTCCATGGACAAAAGTATTGGACACCTGGCTATTAAACCTACAGGAACTTTTATAACATTCCATTCTAAATCCAAAGGCATGCTACTCTTCTGGGAAGGCTTTCCACAGGATTTTGCCATGTGTCTGTGGGAATTTTTGCCCATTCATTCAGAAAAACTTAAGTGAGGTCAGGAATTGAGGTCTAGCTCACAGTCTCCATTCTAATTCATCCCAGAGCTATTTGATTTAGTTGAGGTCAGGCCAGTCAAGTTTATCCACACCAAGCTCACCCCAACCATGTCCAACTTTGCTTTATGCATTGCAACAGAAAAGGGCCTTCCCCAAAGTTGGAAGCATAGAATAGTCCAAAATGTCAAGACGTATGCATATCATGGTTGTGGTGTGATCAAGAGAGTCAATAATGAAACCTAAACTCACCTAGAATACGCAGGTGTAATTGTGGCTTGCAGATTAGACCAGCGGTATGCCTGGAAGCTGTTTTTATGAAAAAAGTGGATTAAAAGACAGTGAAATTGGTGTGTAATTTGTTCAGAGCCTCGTAAACACAACTCCTTTGAATAGCAAAACCTTTTCCATATTAAATGCTATATTAAAAGCTAAGTATGACCATATTATGAAAAAGTACTGTTTTTGAGGTTTACAATGAGCTGTAGATGAGAATTGTAGATTACAGCTTATGAGAAAACACTCATATATCATGAAACTTAAAATATTTTGCTACTTATGGGGTAGAAAAGGTGCTGTATCTCAAAGGGAAAATATTTTTATAGATATTTTAAAATAAATAGAATAAAATGTCTGAGCTCTGGAAGGTATGTGTAATTCCCATGCCAAATTTCATCAAAATTAAAAATGGTGATGTAGTTCAGGTAGAGCATTATATCAGGAAGCATACATGAATTGTAACCCTTCCCTCCATTGTAAGTCACTTTGGTTAAAAGTGTCAGATGAATTAAAATTAGGGATGGGCCGACCCACATTTTTTCAGTCGATCCGATTTTGATGCATGACTACCGTTACCAATACAGATTGTGAAACAAGAGTTGTTTTTACTTCGTTGTACTTTATATATTAATTTTTTAAGCTAGATGGAAAAATGTATGACAAAAAATGTTTTATTAGGCTACTACAAACATACATAACATACTGTTCCACCTCGTTTGTACGTCTTGTTTTAAGCATTTCTGAGGAATTTGCAGTTCAGTATGAATATCTTTAAAGCAAGTATACAAACGTGGTGAATGCTTAAAATTTTCTCCCATTGGCATCACACTTTGTGACGTTACACTTTCTTGTGATGGCAGCCCCTTTTTTATCACAAACTGCAGCGAGTCCGCAAAACAGTCCAAGTTAGCGACTCCCACATCATTTATTGCTTTTTTTTGTCTCACACAGTTGCGTGCACTTTAAGTGGGATTGTCCATTAAATGCTATTCCCACCTCTCAAAACTTTATTTTACAAAAATTGCAAATTGCTGTGCTACTGGTTTCTGTTAAAAGCCTAAAATAAACCCAGATCAACACATCTTATCTTGCGCTTCTCATACTGTAAGGGGTGTGCACATGACGTCACAGCAGGCGTAAGTCACTGTACTCACACCCACTGAGTAGCAAAAAAGACAGGGGCAGCGATAGCGTTCGATTTGAATGTTGCAAAAAACACATGTAAAATGGGAAATTCATTGTACAAATAGATTTAACACAAAATAGCAGCTATCTTTTTAGAGATTGCCAAAAACTAAATAAGTAAATATAGGACGTGGATCGGTCATGCATGGCCGATACCCGATCTGTCAAATATGTCTGGATCGGCGCCGATACCGATCCAAATATTGGATTGGTACATGTCTAATTAAAATGCAAATTAAATGTTGCGCAAAAGCTATTCAATGAATTAAAATGGAATGACTCCCCAGTCATGGTTATGATCCCCAAGTCATGGTTAAATATTACTTCTGTGTTTCTTTTGGGTTGTGTGATTCTAGCTTTCAGCCAAAACTGTGTGAAAATATTTATGGTATGATTGCATAATGTATATTAGTCTTTGTGTCAAGATCTGTAGGTACAACACTAAATTTCCAGTGAATTTATATATTTTATTATTGCAGGAATTCATGAAGGCTACTGTGGATTTGGCTGACCTTCTGGGAATTCACTTGGTCATGTCCAGGAATGCTGGCAAGGGAGAGTACAAAATAATGGTGGCAGCCATGGGCTGGGCCACTGCAGAGCTGGTCATGTCCCGGTATGCAGCCATTGAAATGCACTTTAACATTGACTGTAATGAATTGGTTCAGAAGGACTATAGTTGAAGAGAATAGAAGTCAGGCACTGTACAACTGAACTGAACCGACTGCTAACTTTTCTGTCGTATTGAAATATTATATGGAAAGTGTGGTATATTAGTCATGGGAAACCAATTTAATTATAACCCTGTTAGGTCATGAACAATGTCTAAATGTGTAATATTTTGATTAAATTGGGATAAATCATGTTGGGCTTTACCCCCCAATACCACCCCCCCCCCTCACACACACACACACACAGACACTTTAAGTCAATAATTACAATTACACATTTAATTTATAAATAAGTAAATAAATTGACCATAGACTAATAGTATTCTGTTAGAAAGTTGAAAAAAAAAAAGTAAAATTAGGCATAAGAAATGTCTCAGTTGTTGTACCGGCTACCTGCATTAAAGTGGACGCATGATTTTCAAGAAGTGAAGCGTCTGTGGCTCTTTGGCAATACTTTGGTTTTAAACCATTTGACACTGTCAAACCTTCCCAGTGCATAAGGATGCAAAACACATTATTACTGCAATGGGCAATGCTTGAGAAATGCTGTGCTACAATACTGTTTTTTTTTTTTTTTTTTGTAATGGTGATAATCGGCTGTCAATTACTCATTACTGTCAGACACTGACACGAATAATATTGTCAAATCAAAAAACGCTGCTCACTTTCATGTATTAGGAGGCACTCTGTAGTTTCTTTGAACAAGGCAGGTACACTCCATGTCTATGGAACAGTATCCATCTGGAGAAGTATGTAAAATTCTTTGACTGACAAAGCAATGTAATAATAACAAAAAAAATAGGATTATCCTCTTTTTTTTATAGGTGTATACCTTTGTGGGTGGGGGCTCGAGGAATTGAATTTGACTGGAAGTACATTCAGATGAGCTTTGATTCCAACATCAGCCTGGTAAGTCCAGTTTCAACTCACAGAAACTTTTTTCCCTTGGTTGCTTTGAATTTAAGTCTTGATTTCACAAGTTGTCTTTGTTTGGTCAGGTGCACTATATTGCCATGGCAGCAGTGGTGTGGATGTTTACAAGATACGACCTGCCAAAAAGCTTTCGCCTGCCTGTGACTGTCCTTTTGGGGTTGTGTGTTTATAAGGCCTTCTTGATGGAGTAAGTACTGTGTCATTTCTAATAATACTCATCATGTTAGATGCAAAAGAGTGAATTTTGCATAGATAAGGTTTTTTGGATAAATAAAACCCGATGAGTGATTTTGCTTTTTCTTCCACTGAAAATTGATTGCTTCCTGAAGACTTGCATCAAATTTTTTTAGCTAATATAATTAATTTTAAATTTTAAAGGAGCAGCATGTTTTTTTTTTAAGTAGTAGTATCACTTTACTGTAATTGATACTTAGGCAAATCGAAACTATACCTTGTTTTTGACCGTTATCTGTCATGGTTAACAGTTCAGACTGCCTTAGTGGGCAGCAAAGGTCTGGTGATTAAATTAAAACTGTCCCTTAATGTTTGATTGGGTATGACATTAAACTGCATCCGGCCCTGTAAGCATTCTACAGGAACGCTGCACGAACCATGAAGGGGATAGGGAGAAAGCCTTCGGGAGCCCCATCCCTGAACAAGTTCAAACGGTCAGAGAGCTAATAGGATCAGGCCTGTTGGGGATCAGGGCTGGTGTGGTGCTGAGGCATCACCTGCTGCAGGGTGGCACTCAGGTCCCAGTATGAGGCAATACATCTGGGTATGCACGTGGAATGTCTTATCGCTCTGACAAGATGACCATCTTCTTCAGCTGTCGGAGGAGCTTCATAAACTCCGCATTTCGGTGGTGGCACTCTCTGAGTTACGCAGACCAGGGAGTGGCCAGATCTCTGTAGGTGGGTATACCTACTTTTGGTCTGGTCGGTCTGACGGCTGCCATACTCAGTGAGTAGCTGTTGTTGTAGCGGATCGGCTCCTTCTGATGGTGTCTGATGTCATTCCTTTCAATGAGTGTATCATGATCCTCGGGTGTCAGCTTGGATATTCAGCTTAGATCCAGTAGGCTACCACCCACTAGGAAAATAAAGCTGGACTTAGCCAGACTCCAAGATCAAGCTGTTTCTGATGAGTTTGTACGTAGTTTGTGTGAGGAACTTGCAGACTTGGATGCGACTGCTGACTGTAATGTGATATGGGAGACCATCCGTGATAAGACCCTGAAGGTTGCTGAGGGTTGTGTTGGTGTTGCAAGTATTCCCAGAAAAGAGGTGTTTCATCTCGCAGGGCACCCTGAATATTGTCGAGAGGAGTCACAGCGCAAGACTTGGTGGAAACTCCAGTCTGTACCGGGAACTGAGAAGGATGGCTATGAGGACTCTCAGGGCAGATAAGGAGGCATTTGATAGACAAAATATGTAAGCAGGTGACACACCGTCTATGGTCTAGTGACCCACGTCCTGCTTGCAGAGGAATCGAAACAGTACGCACATCTGAATCTGTTACTCAGAGATAGGGCGAGTGATGGGACAGTCCTTATAGATGATACTGCAGTTGTGACTCGCTGGCTGGTTATTTTGAGCAGTTGTTTAAAGCTGACCCTCCAGCTAGGATGGTGGACATCTCTGGGTCTACAGTTCTTGAAGCCGATCCTCCGATCAGCTGTGAACCACTCAATCTCACTGAGATTACATGGGTGGTGAATCAGATGGGGGCAGGGAAGGCTGCAGGGATCTGTGGTATCCGGGGTGAACTTCTCCAGGCTGCTGGTAAGGCTGTCCTCCTGGGATTGCAGGAAATCTTTGCTTTCATTTGGGAGTCAGGCATCCCAACTAACTGAAAATGGGACTTGTAGTCCCTATCTGGAAAGGAAAGGGTGATCGCCTGGATTGTAGCAAATACGTGGGGAAATAACGCTGCTCTCAGTGCCGGGTGAGGTCCTTGCTAACGTCATCCTTAACAGGATCTGTATACACTTGCTTGCCTGTCAGCGACAAGAGCAGTCTGGTTTTACACCTAAGAAGTCTTCCATCGACTGTATCCTTGCACTGAGGGTTCTTATCGAGCACTAGCACTAATATCGGCAGATGTTCTTTGCAGCCTTTGTCAGTTTTCATAAGCATTTGACTCAGTTGATCGAGTTGCCCTGTAGGACATCCTGAGGCTTCACGGAATCTCCCCCCGAAGTTGCTGGACGTCATAGCCGGCCTGTCTACTGGTACTGTGTGCGCTGTGTAGAGTGGCGGAAGTACCTCTGCATTCTTCCCAGTTGATTCTGGGGTTTGCCAAGGGTGTGTTTGCTTTTTGGTGGGTGCGGCAACATGCTGCATCATTGCATTCTTCCCCCACTTGACCTGTGTTAATCTCATTTTTTCCATTATTCAAATGTGCAGTTTCAATATCCAGACACTTCTAGGGCAAGATAGATAACTCATTAATTCACAAATTTTATCAAAGTAAATCATCAGGCCTTTTAAACTTCATCAATGGATTATACCTTTGTACTATCAGAAAACATTTTTTCCTTCAAAAAATAGGCAATACGTTTCCTGGAGGCCATGACCCAAACTGAGTACAACAGTAGATGAATTATGGTTAATAATTTGTCAGCAGCCCCTTCCCTTCACCAGGTCTCTACATGCAATGTACCCATTCTTCTCCTCTGTAGGTTGTTTGTGCATGTCTTCATGCTGGGCAGCTGGACGGCGCTCTTGCTGAAGGCTGTGCTCACTGGAGGCATCTCCCTCTGCTCCCTCTTCCTCTTCATCAGTCTTGTACATAGTAACTAAGAAGGCCTTTTTTTCTTCTTCTTCATTTAACTTTATCCTGACTTCTGAAACACTCTTTTTGGTTAAATTATTTTCTAGTGTTTAATAGTGGTGTGGTCCTTCTAGAACTGGAGAGCATTATGTTGTTTTCATCTGATTTAAAGAATGGAAATAAACTCAAAACAAAATATATTTTAAATGTCAGCTGCTTATTTAAAGAAAGTCTCACTGTTCTTATCTCCTACTGAATCCACAAGGGTGTAACTAAATATGTTTTAGAGAGCTTCAGTTTGGATGAAAAGTGCACGAGTAAGAGGCACGAATGTGCACATATTGTCTACTGTGGTGATGAAATTCAACCGACATAGTAGCATGACTCCATTTTTTTAGAGAACCGAATTGTGAGAACCTAACTTTTGTATCCTGCTAACATTAACTGTATATCTATCTTTATATTCAGCTGTAGTTACATTGTCTAATACAGGGGTAGCCAATCTTATCCACAAAGGGCCAGTGTGTATGCAGGTTTTTGGGGTAACCTGTAGGTCAGCTGTTCAAACCCAGGTTTGAGGACTCCTCAGCCAATCAGTCCTCTAATTAGTGACCTAATTAGGGAGTTGCAGCAAAAACCTGTATACAAACCGTCCCTTTGCGGATAAGATTGGCCACCCCTGGTCTAGTAATTCACCATTATCTTGTGTAGCAGGCAATAATATAATAATTTTTCCATTCTTAATGTAATACAAGTCGTTAATTTAATAATCAGCCAGTAACTTAATAACTTTTTGCCGATAATGTAATGTTACATCAGAAAATGTAAGATATTATTGGCCATTTGTTACATTATTAACTTGTATTACATTAAGAATGGAGACATTTATCGTGTTATTGCTGTGTTGGTACATTATTGGTAGCTGTTAATTTACTGGCTGCTACAAAAACTATTCAAAACTATTTAGTCACCGTAAGAATCTATGGGCATGTGTTAAGCTGATTAAACATATTTGACAACAGTGTACCATCTAAAAATTATACAAATTTGAGCATTTTAGTCATGTCTACTTCTGTCAGTTCAAAAGTAGAACAGGGAAATATGTTGGCTTTTTATAACCGGAACAACTGCCTTTCGGTACATAATCTATATTTGATCACATTTTTTTTTACATACATACACACACACACAGAAATGAGCCAAAACATTATGACTACCCCTTTGTGCAGTGAATCATGTTATCTATCTTAAAAATGTATCTGGATCTGCAATATGTTAGATGATAAGCCAACATACAGTATTTGGCAATATGTTGAATGTAGAAGAAAAGAACTGGCATAAAGATCTGAGTGACTTTGACAAGAGCTAAATCATTATGGCCAGATGACTGGGTCAGAACATCTCTGAAACGGCAAGGCTTGTAGGGTGCATACTGAGGTGGGTATCTACAGAGAGTAGTCTTATGAGGGAAAAGCCACAAACTGCTGACGGAGTTGGCCAGCCAAGACTTATCCATCCAAGATGTGGACAAAAGGTATCCCTCCATCTGGTAAAAATTAACAGAACAGTTCTTGTGGCACATTGGCAGGTAATTCTGCTGATGATCACGAGAGTACTGTGTCATACATCACACAGGGCTGCTGCATATGGTATGCTTATTTAATAAAAGACATATGGGATTGTTTTGACAAAAGTCGTTACCAGCACATACCGCCACTGGCATGTAGAAGTTATGTGCTGCACGAGAAACAATATTATCAATAAACTTATCGAATGCACGTATGGATTCACTTCATTCCTTGAGATATTATGACTCGACCAAATGAAGCAATTTAATATAGAAAAAACTACCATCAGTGATGTTTATATTAAAAACTTTTCAAGTGTAATTAATTGGATTTGTGACAAGCTGTTTTACATGTGCAGAGACACTTTAAAACATGATTAAAAAAAGAAACCGATTATGTATCGTTTAATCATACATCAACTGTGTGAATGCTGGCTACAGGAGCTGAGCGTAATTTTTTAAGCATTTTTTCAAGCCCCACAACTTCTGTGACATTGTTTTCCACTTGAAAGAAAAAGTGACACGGATAAAACTTTGGTTACACGAGCAATGTCCACTACATAGAACCAAGTAGTAAGGCAAGCAATTCTGCCATTACTCTGAAACGGGCCATTCATCCGTTTTGAAACCTTTTAACGTATAAACTTTAAAGTTTGGTCAAATGTAGGGCAGTGGAAAGGAATGAGGAAAAACAACCTAAATGAAAAGTTTATACTAATCAGCAAACTTTATAATTACGATTTTGGAAAATATAATGAAAATAAGCTATTTTTGGTTATTTCACGTTTTCGCATTTTGGTGAAGTGGGATATTCGAGTGGCTCTCATACTCGACAATGGGACGAAACGTAATTTGTGACGCTGTTTTTCATGAATACAGAGGAAGTTGCTTTCGTGCCCCTTCCTTTATATTCGTGGGATAGATCGGAAAAGTAGACAGAGCGAAACTTTCAAACCGATTTTCAACATGAACTACGATGAGAAATATTTAGTTTATCGTGGACTTTTACTTCCAAAAGAGACTCACAATGAAGAAAGTCTGAAATACGCTGCGGAACTGCAAATTCGAGATGATGATATTTTTGTATTGACATACCCGAAGTCCGGTAAGCTAACATCTACAGCCTACTTATTTCACATCTGAAAGAGTGCTTCATCAGTAAACAGAAACCGTAAAACAAATAATAAAATATGCATTTCGATCTATCACACCTATAATAGGTGGCATACGATATTTTATGAAAAATGCAAGCAAAATTTAATTATTTTATGTCTATACGATTAATTCCAAGAGGACATTACATAAGCATGCATTCTACAAAATAATTAAACAGTAATTAGGTGGAGCGAATATTTTGTCGTTTTAAAAGTATCCAAACTGTTTGAAATATAAAGTAAATGTTTTTTTTCCTCAACCTAGAGTTGGCTCAAGGCCATTTGTTATAGGCCTACATAATCTGTTGCTTGCTCCGACAAGAATCAATAATTATAAGTATGTGTCTCCTTCAGACTCAAGATATATTAGCCTATATACAGTAGTCCTGTGTGCTTGGGGAGGGATGTATGTTTTACCCACCATATGATAAGAACTTCTTATTTTGACCTTGTGGGGATATTTTTCCACTCCCCACAAGATGAAACTCAATTTTATAAGATCTGTTAATACATTTAAAAACCTATAAATGCTAAGATTCTTGTATATTGCTTGGTTACTTATGGGTAAGGTCAGGGTTGGATAGGGGTTAAGGTTGTTGTGTGTGTGGGTGGATTATGTTTATATTACATTGTGGGGATCAAATGTCTCTGACAATGTAATAAAAACCTGTTATTTAGACATTGTGGAGACCGTTTTTCAGGTTCCCACAAAGATCTGTGAATGTAATCAAAAAACTAAAAATGACAGAAGTCTCATATTTTGTTTAGTTACTTATGGTTAAGGTTAGGGCTGGCTAGGGGGCTGTCTGTCATGTTTAGATTAGAGTTTTCCATAAAGATGAATGGAAAGTCCCCACAAAGATTTAACCAAACACCTCTGTGTGTGTGTGTGTGTGTGTGTGTGTGTGTGTGTGTGTGTGTGCGAGAGAGAGAGAGAGAGAGAGAGAAAAGAACTTACTGGTACATATGACAAAACTTCCAGGTACCACATGGATGCAAGAGATTCTCCCATTGCTTCTAAATGGAGGTGACCTAACACCAGTTGAGACTATACCAAACTGGGATCGGGTTCCTTGGTTGGAGGAGACCAGGGCTGCCCTAGTTCTGAAAAATCAAACCGGTCCACGAGCTATGGTCTCTCACCTGCCGTATAATCTCATGCCTCGCACATTCTTCACCTCCAAAGCCAAGGTAGGTGTATACCAGCTTGTTGCAAAATCTTCAGTTTGTCTCACTGTGCATCTTACATATACACTGAACAAAAATATAAACGCAACACCTTTGTTTTTGCTCCCATTTTTCATGAGATGGACTTAAAGATCTAAA